>OX608082.1:55441277-56041277 GCA_951509765.1 Sphenella marginata
CTACCACGGGCATATTCTAAGCCCCAACCCGCAGGGGTTAATACTTGACGATATAAGGTTACAATTTGATAAAGCCGATATAACCCTTCTTTGCCTTTTAGATTTTTCTAAAGCCTTTGATTTAGTAAATCATAATTTACTCTGCGAAAAGCTTAAGAATATTTTTGGATTTTCGGTCAGCGCTTTTGAGCTCATGGCTAGCTACCTATCAGGCAGAACCCAAAAGGTGAAGGGTAAGAATATGTTTTCGGTACCTAGCATTGTAGCATCTGGTGTGCCACAGGGGTCTATCCTTGGCCCTCTTTTGTTTAGTCTTTTTGTCAATGATGTAATCTCTGTATATCAGTTTGTAAATATCCATGCCTATGCTGATGATATTCAATTGTATCTGTCCAGTCGTATAGGGCTGATTGAAGATCTGTGTTTCAAAATTAAAAGCGATCTATCAGCAATTTTCGACTGGGCTCATGTAAATTGCCTGTGTCTAAATGTGGTCAAATTTTTTGTGTTACCCATAAGGAATAGTGTGATACATGTTGAAGATATCCCTGAGCTCCTCATTGGAGGCATTGCCCTCAAGTTTACAAATAAAGTAAACAATTTAGGTTTTATAGTTAACTCTATGTTAAGCTGCGCCGACCATGTTATCAAAGTTATTAGTAATGTTTATGTGATTTTGCGTGGGTTAAGTCTGTCTGCATCTTTTACTCCTCTAGAAATACGAAAAAAACTTCCCATTCAACTAATAGTTCCGCAAATAACTTATTTTGAGCTTGTATAAAGCAGACTTGACTCGAGTTCATCGCACAAGATAGAAGTGGTTTTTAATAATGTTACACGGTATCTGTTAATTCGACAACACTCCCAAAAACTTCGGGGAGTGATTTTGTTGCTACAACAACAACAACAACAACCCTCAGTGATGAGGCCACTAATAACTAAGTTAATTGTAATGTGTTTTTCTCTTCTCATTTCTTACTCTTTCCAGTTGCTTTTCACTTTTACTTCTCCACCACTTTACACCTCTCCTGTATTTTTTCATTTATTTTAGTTATATGCATTCATATAAGTTTTAAGGTGATCTGTGAGTTAATACCCTTTGTGGTTGTTGTCCATCATGGTTCAGTCTCCAGCGAAGGCGAAAATCATAGTCTTAATTAATATGTTTTGCAAGGCACGAAATGGGCTTCATATTGTACATTTTAATGCGCGTAGCCTTAGTAGTGACACGCTGGATTACATTAGGGAGACTTGGTTCTCTCCCAATATCTCTGACCTGTACTATAGCATCCCAAATTACAATCTTCTTAGGCATGATCGAGAAAATAAGAGAGGTGGCGGTGTAGCAATCTAGCAGTATCAACCAACTCTGACACTGATTTTATTATCGCCGAAGTCTCTGATAATATAACTAAAGTTTGTGTGTCCTGCGTGTATAACCCTCTTAGATGTTTTGTGTTGGATTCGTTTTTTTTTTCAAAGTTGTCAATGTTTTTAATTGACTATGAACGTTATGTTTCCATGATTCTTGCGCTGTTAAGCTGTTTGATCATCTTTCCACTGCTGGCCTCGCTATAGTCAATAACTGTGTTCCCACTAGATTCGCCAACAATTCTTACCCTAGCCTTTTAGACCTTTTTATAACCGCGTCTTTGTATCATGTTATTAAATTTGAGCAAATGAGTTTTATAAGTGACTATGATTTAATTTTCTGTACCATAGATGTTGTCTTGAATCGTCCTGTCGACATTGTTACGTTTATGTATCGTGATACGTTGAGAGTGTTGACGAAATGCTCACTTTTCTAAATGAGACAATTATTAAAATGTTAAATGACCATGTCCCTCTTCGTACCAAAGTACAATAGTGAAGTCCGCTCTACAATAAAAGTTCGCAATAGATTGTATGCAAAATGCAAAAGAATTAAAACTGAAGCTGCCTGGTCAGCCTACAGAACCGCCCGAAATAATGCCTGCGCCATTACAAGGCGTGCAAAACGGCGATATTTCGAGACCATGTTAAATCCTGCTCTAGAAACCAAAGTACTTTGGCGAAACCTTAAGAACTTGAGAGTCCATGGGAAATATAGGTCTGACTGTGAAATTGACCCGAATGCACTAAATGCCTATTTTACAAGTTCCAGCCACAACAGCAGCATTCCTCCAGCTCAAAACTTTTTAAATCACTTGGCTGAAAATACAAGATTCGACTTTAGCGGAGTAACTGAGGCAGAAGTCTTAAAGAGCATTATGAGTATCAAATCAAACGCTATCGGTGAAGATGCCATATCGTTGTTTGTGAAGCTTGTGTTGCCTTATATTCTGGGAACTCTTACGCATATCATAAATCATTGCCTTACAACTTCGAGTTTTTCTTCTGAGTGGAAAAAACAAGTAATTATTCCCATCGCCAAAAATAATATGCCCTCCAACCCCAGTGATTACAGGCCAATTAGTATTTTACCAGCTTTTTCCAAAGTGTGTGAGTCTATAATGGCAACACAAATTTCTTTATTTATTCAATAACACAATTTGTTATCACCCTTTCAGTCTGGCTTTAGGCCAAAGCATAGTTGCTCTACGGCCATGTTGAAAATACTTGACGATGTTGTTGTTGTTGTTTTAACAACAAAATCACTCCTTGAAGGTTTTGGGGAGTGTTGTCGAAATAACAGTCCTTGGCCGGATATGAATCCGGTACGCTCCGGTACTCCCTCGCGGTACTGCCCGACTGTCGTGCAACCTTCTAGGTCATGTCATCCCTCCTTCCGAAAGGAAAGAGAAGATGGGTAACGAGAGGTGGGAGGCATCATATCCGTAGATCAACCATCGAGTTGCACATCATTACCTTTGTGCATATTGGTCGCCTCTTACGACCGGTATGCCTACCACGGGCATATTCTAAGCCCCAACCCGCAGGGGTTAATACTTGACGATATAAGGTTACAATTTGATAAAGCCGATATAACCCTTCTTTGCCTTTTAGATTTTTCTAAAGCCTTTGATTTAGTAAATCATAATTTACTCTGCGAAAAGCTTAAGAATATTTTTGGATTTTCGGTCAGCGCTTTTGAGCTCATGGCTAGCTACCTATCAGGCAGAACCCAAAAGGTGAAGGGTAAGAATATGTTTTCGGTACCTAGCATTGTAGCATCTGGTGTGCCACAGGGGTCTATCCTTGGCCCTCTTTTGTTTAGTCTTTTTGTCAATGATGTAATCTCTGTATATCAGTTTGTAAATATCCATGCCTATGCTGATGATATTCAATTGTATCTGTCCAGTCGTATAGGGCTGATTGAAGATCTGTGTTTCAAAATTAAAAGCGATCTATCAGCAATTTTCGACTGGACTCATGTAAATTGCCTGTGTCTAAATGTGGTCAAATTTTTTGTGTTACCCATAAGGAATAGTGTGATACATGTTGAAGATATCCCTGAGCTCCTCATTGGAGGCATTGCCCTCAAGTTTACAAATAAAGTAAACAATTTAGGTTTTATAGTTAACTCTATGTTAAGCTGCGCCGACCATGTTATCAAAGTTATTAGTAATGTTTATGTGATTTTGCGTGGGTTAAGTCTGTCTGCATCTTTTACTCCTCTAGAAATACGAAAAAAACTTCCCATTCAACTAATAGTTCCGCAAATAACTTATTTTGAGCTTGTATAAAGCAGACTTGACTCGAGTTCATCGCACAAGATAGAAGTGGTTTTTAATAATGTTACACGGTATCTCTATGGTCTCAAAAGATATGACCACATTACTTTACGGAAAGATAAAGTTCTTGGATGCAACATTTTCGATTACCTTGCAGCTAGAAATGTCATATTTTTATATAAGCTTATTGAGGTTACAAGGTGGTAATACATACATAGCTACTTTAACTCTATATGATGGATGTTAATGTAACACATCGCACCCTAAATACAAAAGGGTCACAACTCAAAAAAATTTCAGGTGGTTTTTTCGACATTTATCCTTTCACAAACGCTTGATCAATTATAACAGCCGATTTTTTTCTTAATGATTATCATCTTCAACTAAACGGCTACCGTCCTGCTTGGTTTTAAAAAAATAGAGCTAAGCTAGGGGTATCTAGAAGCGTTCAAAGCAAAGAACCTCTAATTTTGAGTTGTGACCCTTTTGTATTTAGGGTGCGACATGTATTTTCTTCAATATTTTCTGCCTCTTACTCTCTCTCTTTTCTCCTTCCTTCTTTTCCTTCTGTTGTTAATTTATTTGCATTATTTTTGAAGTTAAATAATATAAGTAAACTAGCAGGGTACCCAGCGTTGTTCGGGATGTACATAAGTAGTTAGTAAATTCCTACTAACCTCAATTGCGAGACAATTTACCGGCTGAGAAAGTTCAGAACAATATTTATTTTCCCACATTATATCCCGTTTATGTCTACGGTAACCAACTAAAGTAAAGGCATTTTTTTAAGTATTAATAATAGTTATAACTTCGACATTTCGTCATCTCCCTTCCATTTGACTCTTTAGCTGTGCTTTAACATTCCCCAAGTCATCCCCAGTAATTTTTTCAACGAAATTTCCAATATACAGACACAACTCTTCTAGGGTTTTATTAAAGATATGCTGATACCCTCATAGGGCGGCAGTGTAGCTATGCAAATGATTTTTGATTGAGATGAAATTGAAAAATAAGTAAACAAAAATTTTAATGCTTTATTTGAACACCATTTTTTTACCGATAACTCATGTATCGATAAATATGTATATCGAAATATCGAAAAGTTAGAATCAAATCTGCCCTTTTCGTTTGGTACCCATATTGATGTCATTTGAAAACATGAATTAAATGTACGAATTGACTTTAGGAACATAAAAAATAGATAGCACTTAGGAACATAAAAAATAGATAACAACCATCTCGCAGACCTAACGAATATATGTACATACATACATACAAAATTTATTTATTTTCATATTTAAACCAAAGTATATTAAATAAAGTAGAAGTGAACTTGGCAGTTCTCTCTTTTATGCAGAAATTCTTACGTCAAATAAAAAATAATTTTAACCCGTTTGAATTTCAATTTGATAAAAACGTATAAATTTTTTTCCATAAATATTTAAATACAATTAAAAATGAAAAGATCCAAATGTTTCACGCGTTGTGTCGTTTGCGGAGTGAGTTGGGATGTGTCGACTGTGCGGTGCTTTAGGGCTCCGAGCTGTAATAGAAGGCGACGTCGGTGGGAAGAAAGTTGTGGTGTAATTTTAGAAAACTCCTCGCATGTTTGCGAACAACACTTGAAGCCCACCGATTTCATTGACTGTCCAGCTCAAACGAGCGTGTTTAAGAAGGCGCGCCTGTTCCCTAGTGCAGTACCCATGCCGCTTGAGGCGCAACATTCTGTAGGAGCACAAGCTTTGTATACAAATGTACGGCCGCTGTATGTGGATGCGCAGACTCAGACTGAGTAAGTTTACTACATGTCTTCATGATTTAGGTCGTCTGAAGGTACGTATCTCATCTTTCAAAAACCTCAATTCGAAGCTCCTAGGGAAGCTAAGACCCTCTTTATTTCTACACTTGGGGTATCTAGTTCTTCTATTACCTAGCCGACGTTGACATTGCTTTTAAATCTTATACCAGGGCGAGTATAAGAAAAGTCCTGCACGGAGTGGCATTTATTCGTTAAATGAACATGTTACCTCTCAATTTCCTTTACAGTCCGAGTAGTATTTATTGGAAAGAGTGATTCTAGGCTAGACTTAGGTATCTTATTTATTAAACAATGTGTAGTAATATATTGTCTTCTTGTATGCCCCAAAAGTAACACTTAAACCCAAAGGGTTAATGCGGTTGTTTACAATTTTTTGAAGTAAGAATTTATGCGGAGAACAAAATTTCAATTGTCACTTCTACCTTGTTTAATATGCCTTGATTTAAACCGCAATCGGACCGCATATGAAATAGTTTTGAATATGTCGGTCCCGGGTCCACTTCCGGAAGAAAAATTATCCCATATTTTAACGTGGGCATACCGCTAACCACATACCAAATTTCAAGCACATCGGGCCACATATGAAATAGTTTTGAATAGGTCGGTCCCGGTAGCACTTAGGAACATAAAAAATAGATACCAACCATCGCGCAGACCTAACGAATATATGTACATACAAAATTTAAAATCGGTCAAGCCGTTTCGGCGGAGTATGGCGTCGTACACCGTGACAGGAGAATTTTATATGCATATATAGAGAAGATATCTTTGTTAATTAGTTAAGGATTCATATGTAATCATCCAACCATTGATGTACTATAAAAGACCTAGAAGTCTTACATGCACAGTCCTATTTTATATTTAAAAAAATTGAAATTTATTAAGAAATTCGATCAAGCTGTAGGCCAAACATATATATAAATTAAAAACAAAAATGTTTGTTTTCATATATGTAATGTATATTTGTCGATTTTGTTCTGTCGATATTTCGACTACATTCTGTAGTCATCATCAGGACTGAAACACAATTAAACAATTAAAACCAAAAAACATAAAACATAAGCTTCATACATTCAAACTTACACTCTTGAGTGCACCTGGTCGACTGATTTAACATTTCAAACAATAAACAAATTGAAGCGAAAATGATGAACAAAAAAAAATATATATAAACAAGTAAAGTACCGTATTTGTAAACAAATTTTTGCAATAATAACAATACTTAAACTAAAAACTATAGGTAAGTTACTCTGACATATTGACGTTGGTACAGCTTAACATGCTTGTTTTTATACCCAGCGTACTAGTACTAGTACAAGGGTATATTAATTTTGTCCACATAACGGTACTATGTAACGGCACAAAATAATCGAGTTAGATATAGAGTTCCATATATGAAAGTTCTTAGGTTGAAAAGAGGAATTGATTAAGGCATGTCCGTCCGTCTGTCCGTCCGTGTACACAATAACTTGAGTAAAAATTGAGATATTTGCATGAAATTTTGCATACAGGTTACTTTCTGGCCAAGGTAGGTTGCTATTGAAAATGGGCGAAATCGGATGATAACCACGCCCCCTTTTTCGATATCGAAAATTTCGAAAAACGTATAAAACGGGTTAATTCAATATCAGAAGCAGCTACAATGATAAAATTTGCAATATGTATTGATTTATATGTTCTAAGGCGGATTTTACCAAATTTTTTGAAAAGGGGCGTGGCACCGCCCCCATATATGTATTTGAAGAAATTTTAAAATTTTGACTCCTAATAACTTGAGAACAGTTTATGCTAGTATAACGAAATTTTGTAGAGGGCATACTATTGTTGTGTTAAATTCAGATATAGAAAATAAACGAAATCGCTTGGCGACCACGCCTACTTTTTTTATACAAGTTATATTGAAAGGAGGTGGAAATATTGAAAAGTCCATATCTAATTAACTGATACCGCTATAATAATATAATTTGGTACATACATCAATTTTCATATTCTTTACATTATTTTTGCAAAATTTTGGAAAGTGGGCGTGGCACCGCCCACTTATGAGTCAAGCAATTTTCAAATTCGACTGCTAATAACTTCAGAACGGTGTGAGATAGGTTTACGAAACTAGGTTCCAGGCATGTTATGTTTATGTAGAGTACTACCACAGAAAATAAGAAAAATCGGTGAACGACCACGCCCCTTTTTGGACTAAAGTTCTCTAAACGAGAGTTAGGAAACCGGAATATGCAATATCTGTTTAACTGATAAGGATATAATGCTAAAATTTAGTACACTCATTCACCTGATGATGTTATTAGTGATGTTTAAAGGTTTTTTGGTAATATTTTGGAAAATGGGCGTGGCACCGCCCACAAGTGAATAAACAAAATATCAACATTTCACTGTTAACAACCCACTGTGAAAGTATCATAAAGATCTGCAATGAAAACTGATCTTCAATAGGGACAAACAACATAATAAAATCCGTGGGCGTGCCACCACCCACTTTTTTAAAATTAGGTAAATATTGATTAATGGACACATATATCCGTACATCGAAAAATTTCACAAAATACGTTAAAAGTTATGGGCATGGCACGCCTTCTTTTCCAAAGTTATATATAGGACATGGTATAACCCTTGAAATGATCGATTCAGTACTTTTGGCTCATGTAAGCGGTTAAAGCTTTATAAGCAAGATGCGTGGCCGCGCCCACCAAATTCTCTATTGTTTACGCTCGGAATAGATTGGTTTTTAAAATGGGCGAAATCGGATGAAAACCACGCCCCCTTTTTCTGAAAACTAACGCTGGGTATTTAATGTTCGGTTCACCCGAACTGAGACTTCCTTACTTGTTTTTATTAATTTTTTTTATTTTCATACCTTTCATGAACATGAGGAAAGGTATTTATATTTTGTTATTTAGTAATAATTTAATTTACCACTCACAACAGAAGTGTTTTTATCGAAAACAATCAGTTGCCTTTATAACAAATTTTCAGGTATGTATTAAAATAGACCTGAGTAAATTAGGATACCAAAACAGATCACTACTAGGTATTTAATGTTCGGTTACACCCGAACTTAGACTTCCTTACTAGTTAGTACTGCCTACAAAGCGGCTAGTGCAGTTGATAGTACTTAGTAAGTAATTTAAGCACTTAGTGATTTCAAAACTATTATCTGTTGTTCACGCGGAAATTATTATTATTATAATTTTTGTTTTTTTAATTTAATACGTTTATTTGCAATCTATTTTAGATAATAAGCATATTATATTATTAATTAAAAAATTACTTATATTATTGAACTCCATTGAGGTCTATAATAATATACTTATGTACTTGCATACATATATGAAACTCCGACTCTTTTGCTACATTTTAATTTTATATTTAGCTATTAAGTTCTAAATGAAAGGTCTAATACATGATGTCTTTTAAGTGTAATAATTTTATTAGATTCATCAAGTAATGCAATTGCTAGCGGATTATCATGATTACTTAGGGCCATTTTCATAAAAGCCGGTTAAGCCTAATCGGCGATTAATTTGACAGCTAACCATGCAAAATACGTCAATTAAACTCTGGTTAGCGGTTACCGACTTTTATGAAAGCGGCCCTTATTCTATGTAAATATTTTGTACTAATTTTTATACCCAGCGTACTAGTACTAGTACAAGGGTATTATAATTTTGTCCACATAACGGTACTATGTAACGGTGCAAAATAATTGAGTTAGATATAGAGTTCCATATATGAAAGTTCTTAGGTTGAAAAGATTAATTGATTAAGGCATGTCCGTCCGTCTGTCCGTCCGTGTACACGATAACTTGCGTAAAAACTGAGATATTTGCATAGAATTTGGTGTATTGGTTACTTTTTGGCCAAGGTAGGTTGCTATTGAAAATGGGCGAACTCGGATGATAATCACGCCCCCTTTTTCGATATCGAAAACTTCGAAAATCACATAAATTGACATAACTTGCGTAAAAACTGAGATATTTGCATGGAATTTGTTATGCAGGCTACTTTCTGGCCAAGGTGATCTGCTGTGAAAATTGTCAAAATCGGATGATAACCACGCCCACTTTTTCGATATCGAAAATTACATAAATTAACATAAGTTGAGTAAAACTTGAAATATTCGCATGAAATTTCGTACACAGGTTACTTTCCGGCCAAAGTAGGTTGGTGTTTAAAATGGGCGAAATATGATGATAACCACGCCCCCTTTTTCGATATCGAAAATTTCAAATAAGATTCTAGGGCCTATATCATTGCCAAGTCATGGTATTTGTATCTCGTTCTGAAAACTAACGCTGGGTATGTAGTGTTCGGTTCACCCGAACTTAGACTTCCTTACTTGTTAATTTTGATTTTGTAGTCCCGTCGCCGTTACATGGTATCTTGTAAATTACATCGGATTTCTCAAGTTTATCGATTTTGTCCTTAGTGTTGCTAAATATTTGTTGGACAGTGTTGTTATATGTGAATGCCATTTGAAATCTTTCATGGTCGTATATTTTAGAAAATTTTAATCTATTGTATATTTTGGTTTTGTTGTTATTTGGTGTGTTGATGTTGCATTTTTCAAAATAATCGCCTATATAAGAATTTATTAGATATATCGGGAAGTCGTTGCGTTTCAGCATTTTTACTATATTTTCTTTATTTTTGCTGTGGAATATTTCATCACTGATGGTCAAAACCCTTCTAATGAAATTTTTTGCCGTATTAACAATTGTTGATTTACTGTGCTTCGAGTAGAAATTATTTAATCTGCCTGACGCCGTAGGCTTTTTGTACCAGTCGAAGTTAAGTAGCTAATATTTTACAAAATAAAGGCCGACAACAAACAAAAATAAAAATTGAAATTGAAATTAAGAGCAATGCACCTTCGCGCAGCGCTTCACAGAGAGCGATTCTTTTGCCGCTTCTCGAGAAGCGAGGTGGGAAGGTGTCAAGCATAAAAACAGTCATTATGGGCTTTGTTTGCACCCCATGCAACCGTAAACAATTAACGAAGGTTTTGAGGTGTGTTGTTGGATGACAGTCGATTGGACAAACATGTTTTATGTTTAAGTTTACATATTGACATTTGCGTATACCTTTATTTATCTATTTATTTATCTATTTAGATGCTTAGTACAACTAAATATAATGTTACTCTACCACAAATGCGATCCATTCCACCAATTCAATTAAAACAACAAGATGCTGAAACCAAAGAGGTGTTTCAAGTGTATAAGCCTGACAACAATTTTGAGAACATTTACAATGATACTGAAGTGATAGCTTCAGAAAATATTTCCCCGGCCAATAAAGAAAACGTCCCAAAACCTCAGAGGGATAGATCTGCCTCTAAAGTCAAAAGTACTCCGTCAATTGTAGATCTAAAACCAGCATCATTAATGAAAACAGCAGATGAGCATCAAGCAGTAGAAAATAATGAATCGAATGTTTGGCAACCGCATGAGAAAGAAATAAATAAGTTTTGGAATATAGAAAATATCAACAATGCCTCCACTAAGTTGCGAGAAAACGAGTCTAGGGGAAAGTCCATTATAGATTTATTACGCGTCCCTGGTGCACCTGAAGGAAGTAGCTCAAAAATAAACAACGATGGTAATGACACATCTATGAAGTCAGGAAGAAATTTTGAACGTCATAGTATAAATTGTCCAAATGAAAGTAAGGCGTTTACGTCGCTACGTCAAATTTATCCGAATAAAGAGCTAACCAGCTTGTGGGATTTGTTCGTAAAATGTGATGGAGATATTGACTGGACGGTCGATCTTCTTTTAAGAGAGGAAGAACTAATGGTCACGCCAAATAGACAATATTTTGAATCTGTACCTGAGGTAGTAGATGACTTTCGTTGTAGTTGTAGCACTAAGCAAAATGAAGCGGACGTTTTTAATTATACAGAAATTCCTACAACACCTGCAGTTACTTCGCTTGGAATTGGAATAAAACCTCAAAGACAAAGATCTCGAACAATGCGTACAAATCAGCGATCTAACCCAGAATTACGGGAAATAACAGACGTAATAGCGAATCGTTTTGTACTCGATGGAGATCAATTTTCGCCGCATGTTCGGAAGCTACGTGAAATGCGGGAAAAGCTGCGAGATCCTCCTGAAAGATGCTTTACCAACACTGAAGTTCAAACGGATCCCGTTAATGAGGTCGAGCATATTGAAGATAACACTGATGGAGAAGTTAACGAAATAATAGAAGTAAATTTGGGAGATGATTTAGTAAAACAACTCAAAAATATATTTCAAGATGAAATGATTTCATTAGTTGAAAGGTTACCTAGCAATCCTGCTGTAAATATATTCATGCCACGATCGTTGGCCAAAGAGCTGTATATGCTCTGGGTAGAATCAGCGTACAATCACCTTGAAGAACAAAGACAAAAGACTACTCGCGAAGATGCTGATTTTGCACGTCTTTTAAAAATTCCAAAGTATGAAAATTATACACAATCCCCTGGAAATATAGAGGAACTGCTTGATATGGAACTAGCGTGGAAAATCTACAAAAATGATCATGAAAGCGAAATTCAGAAAGCTATAAATACACAGCAGTTCTATCAGCCAAATGATCTCGCAGATCATCTCACTCAATTAAAGTTATGTGAAAATTTTCCAAACATTCCACGTGAAACGCTCATTGAAATTTTATCAGCTCACGCCAATAATTATGATGAGACTGTAAGAGTTTTGAAAATTATGGCGCAGCCTGTTGAAGATTTACAAGAAGATAGTACCTTACAAGAAAATAAAATGGTGAGTCCCAATATGCACATGTCGTGTGGACATACCAGACGGAAGGGGAAAGGAGTTGAACATTCATTATATGAGGAGTTTATTTGATGTATACTTTTAAACTCAGAAAAGATTTTTACGTTTAAAGTATTACGTATTTACTTAAGGCCCGCATGACGGCAAGTTAACTTTTTAAATTAACTCTGAACTAAAAATATACATTTTCGTTGGGCAAATTAGTCTAAGTGTATAGTGCCTGATATTGAGCCAACAAAAATCTAAAAAAGTCGTTACCGAAATCGAAATGAAATGTCTGAATCAATTAAGTTTCTAAATTTTGAGTTCTTTCTATATGCACAGGGCACATTAAAAAAAATCCCAGGAAAAAGAACTACAAATTCCCCTTTAGTCCATGGAAAAGGACTTGGGGAATCATAATCTTGGAACTTAAGTTAAGTTTAATATAAATGGAATTGATTCCCTAATATTTTGCATGTTCAACTTACTTTGGGGCAAACAGTATAGTTGTGTCTTGTACTTTTCATTTAATTTTGTAGATAGAAAAAGAACAACTGCCACACAATACTAAAATCAAAGTTAGTGAAGATCGCACACCCAGAGCACCTCTACAGCCAGACGAAGCAAAGCGCAAAGCACTGCACGATTTTGAGGAAATGCGAAACCTAGCAGCGCATCATTGTCAGCTTAAGGCTGAATGTTATCAAAAAGCAAAAGAAGCTATTCAAAAAGGGAGCAGTGCTGTCGCGGTTTATTATTCACAAGTTGCTAACTTGCACAAAATGAAATTAGACATGTATAATCACCGGGCAGCTAATTGTATTATGGATGTGCATAAATATACTCAAAATAATCCTGATCTTTTGGATTTGCACTACCTTCATGTGATGGAAGCAATTGGATGTCTTGACATATTTTTAGATCGGCATATTACAGGGCTGCGTGCCGCTTCTCGTACTTACAAACATATTTTTATAATCACGGGACGTGGGCTACATAGCACTGGCGGAGTGTCTACTATTAAAAATAAGGTTAAAACTCGCTTAAAAGAACGTAATATTCGGTAAGTAACAATGGTGAATGATAAATGAGTCACACTGTTTTGTTGGCCATGTTGTAAATAATCAGAAAAAAATATTTTTTTTTACTAAGTAACAGAAGAGGTAAATTAAGATATTTATTGATATATAACTTAAATTAAAAATGATCACAAATTTACTTATATACTTACCATTTCTTAATGTATTTTTGTTAAGCCCAATGTCCAAACATAACGCTGTGACTTATGCACGTGTCTATATATCCAGCAGACATATTATCCAGAATTGGAGACATTCCTAGTTACTTTATTGCGTCACTAGTGTAAAACAAGTTGAACCGGCGTTCTCATTTTCATTATCTTAGCTCACCGATCACTTGAGGGATTTAAAAAAAATTGCAAAAAATCGCGATAACTTGCAAATCCTGTAGGAGTGTGGGATAATAGACAGTGAAGCGTGTGATAGTTCAAGTGTCGCGAACAGCGTACTGTGGTTCGGTAGGTGTTGATCCACAACACTGTTTGTGCACTTATGGCGTTTAAAGCGGTGACTGTGCTTCACTACCCAAAACCTTCGGGGAGTGTTTTAGTTGCTAAAACAACAACAACTGTGCTATGGTATTTGCGGAAGCCATGCTGAGAACGTTAAGGCATGGTTGTCCGGTCGGGCGATGACGATCTTGAGATAATGAACATTTATATACCTCCTGCCACCTGTTGTCCTAGTAAATATCTCCCTGACATACCTCGTTACTCAGAGGTGAGCATCGTGTAATCTTCGGTGACTTTAACGCACACCATAACCTTTTGCACTCAAGCCTACAGGGTCGATGTTAGAGGAGCTGGCTGACAAATTGATGCTTCGACGTTCTACGAACGGGGATGCCCCCACGAATGTAGTGGTAAACTGTTCAAGTTGTAGAAAAGTGGCAATGTGAAAAGAGATTAAGTGAATCAACCCATACTTATTTTTTCAATGAACTTCCATATCTTAGACCACTAAGTAAGATAAACAGTAACCTGAGTTTTTTTTACAGCCCATCTCTGGTCCAGATCTTAAAGTCGTTGCGTTACTTACTGGATTGCATCCGGACTATACAAAGCACTGCTGCTTTTTGTGCTATTCAGATAGTCAGGCGCGCACGGCAGTATAACATTAAACTTAAGCCACTAGTGGAGAAACACAAAATTATACTACCTGTTTAAGCCCCAAAAAGCCCCCAATCCTAAATAAAACGCGCTTTATATTAGTTGGAAAACATTGAGTAAAAAACCAACTTTTATTGTTAATAATTCCACTTGTCACTACTAGCTCCAATTAACTATTTTACTAGCACGACTAGCACAGCACAACTTTTACACTATGACTAGCCCGACTAGCCATGTATTCATCATTCACCATACATCGTTACCAGCTCTAACCTATAGACCCATCATTGCCAGATCAATGTCTATAAACATACTTCGTATGAAGGTGGGTTCATACGGAACGATTAGGTACTAGCACTCGTGTCAATCGGTAGAACACAAATCTTTTTCACTGGTCGGGTTAGCTTGTTAGTAGCGGTTTGTACGACCACGTTGCGCACTAGCTCATCCTTGCTCGTTATTAGCTCTACAACTCTTCCCAAAGCCCATGCCGCTGGTGGGAAGTTCTCGCTCTAAATGATGACCAGTTGACCGATCTTCAAGGACTCACGCTCCTTTCGCCATTTTTTACGCTCTAGTAAAGTTGTTAGGTATTCATCTTGCCAACGTTCCATATATGTTTGATCATGCTCTGGCTTTTTTGCCAATAATCGTAGCTGGTGTTATGTAACCTTTTGGATCGTAAAGTTGCGCAACACAACTCAAAACAACGCGTTTGCTAATTACCGCAGGTACCTCTGGCGCCCTTACTCTAAATGTGAGATTATCACTATTAATTTGCCATTTCAGGCCTAGCACAGATGTATCATCGTTGTCAGCTATCAACACCGTATTTGATTCTTCTGATTGGAAAGCACTCGCAAATCGCTTTCTGTTGGAATGCCACTTCCACAATTCCATGCCTGCACTACCTTAAGAACGCACCGCCAAATGGGCCGATGCAGTCATCTCATATGCAACTACTGTCAAACAATACTCCCGCAAGTTTTCCCTGAGACTCTCGCGCCAAAATATTCGCTGTAGGTCATACTGGCTCTCTATTATTCGCACTTGCCTAAACATCATCTTTACGTCACAACTTATGCCAATCCTATGACGCCTAAATCGCATTACGATATCAGCTAAATCTCTGCATTACGATATCAGCTAAATCTATGAATTTGCTCACAATTTCAGGGTTTCTACCTAATCTTTTCTCCAAATAGTAAAACTGTTTTAATGCAGTTTCACGAGAGCTGCCCAATTTTCTAGCTTAGCTACCAAGCCAACTAAACATTTCGCAAATACTTGCACTCCTAGCACGATCTGAATCTCATTAGATTCCCAATAAAGCCCACCCTGTCGTGGCAGTATCCAAAATTCTGCTTCGACACATAGATTT
The DNA here is from genome assembly GCA_951509765.1 of Sphenella marginata. Classification (NCBI taxonomy): domain Eukaryota; kingdom Metazoa; phylum Arthropoda; class Insecta; order Diptera; family Tephritidae; genus Sphenella; species Sphenella marginata. The sequence continues at coordinate 55,457,098 of OX608082.1, forward strand.
GATTCATACCATGGTATGACCTTAGCACTTATCTTCCGCCTGACCATGAATGGTTGCCCTTCTATCCCTACCATGTGTCTGTAGCCATTGGCTGCAGGCAATTGATATGCTTTGAAAATTTTATGCAAATCAGATTCGGCTGCGCGCCAGAGAGCAATGCATAAAAAGTCTGATTCCATCAATCTCCAAAGTCACAACCGCGGTGGGTAAAAGCGATCTACTTTGTCTAGCTCCTCTATCATGCCCTGAAGACTGATCTTTGAAATTTTGGCCTAGCTCGTTTTGACAATCAATCAAATTAAACGCACAGCTATACCCTGAGGTAGGCACATCTACCTGTTTGTTATACTCATTATTATTATTAGGCTCATCTAGCTTGGTAACCTCTTCTGAATCCGACTGTTCCGCTTACCTGGTTGTCAGAGTGTGGAATTACGCTTTGTTGCCGCCTTTGATAGAGTACTAGCTCGCTGAGGTTCACCTTTGTCTTGCACTACCATTAGATGCTTGTTGACATCCCTGGTTGGACACAAAACGCTGTTATTGAAAATTTTGCCTGGACAAAGATTACACGTCCGGAGTAGCAATCTTTCACCCCCTCCTTTAAACAATTTGGGCATAATTTACGCTGCTCTATGTATGATTTGCGCGATTTCAAATTCAAGCTCAAGAAATCTGGGCATTTGTAAAGCCCGTGATCCGCTTTGCACAGGTAACATGGATATGTTTTCTTCTCGCGCTCGTTGCTCTGATGTCCAATACTAGCTCTGCTGACCCCTCATGGGTTGGCTACTACGTGTAGTCGATGCCACATTCGCCTCTCTTGCTCGTCTACTTGGTGTGATCATCTCAGCCGCAGTCGGCGTTTCTGACTGTCGTTGAAGCTCCCATGCCTTACTAGTGTCGTCATCCAGGCGCTCATGTAAATTGTGCACAACTATCATGTCCCAACTTTCAATAGGTAACCCCAGTGCCCGCAGCTGACGCAATGTTTCATGGGTGACATTCGCCATACGCTGAAGCCCATAGGGTAACACACGCTCCAAGAAAGGCAATTGATAAAATTGACGCAAATATTCCCGGCAAAAATGGTACTTTTTATCATACAGCTGCTTCAAGCGCTCCCATGCTTTATGGCAATTCTCATCTGATAATTGCCACTCGCCCAAAGTACGCGCTGTCTTGCCCACTAGCGATTTTTGCAAATAACTAAACTTGAAAGCTGGCGCTACTAGCTCATTATCATGCACTGCAGCTTTGAAACGGTCATGGTAACCTTTCCACTTTGTCAAAGTGCCGTCAAACTCGCCCCAATTGTTCTTCAAGTCCATTTGCCGTTGTGGATATTGTAGCTCTACCTGAATGTTGGCTGGTGTATTTACTAGTACTGGCGTTGGACCTGGCTCGTTTATTTTTCCCTGGAGGGCAGCATTGGCTGTAAAATTACCTCCCTCTGCCTTTTCTAGCTTTTTGTCGTATTCTTTAATGTCGTCGCTCTCTTTCATATTGAGTACTAGCTCATCATACACAGCAATGCACTGTTTCCATCTGCCTTCCAATGCTTGTAAACGCGCACTAGCACCAGGGTAGGTAATCGAGCCAAACTCCTCGCTCTGCACATAAAGCGCTCGCACATGCACGTCTTTGCTAAAGTACTAGCGCAATGTACAAATATCTGTGCACTTTGTTGGCTTTTAATTCACTAGCACATTCAATGATGAATATTTGTTTCTAATTGCAAACGCTCAGTTTTTTTTTTTAAATAATGTGGACTGTATGCAAATGCTTACCGGTAATAAGAAATGCTCTTTCACTAGCTCTGTATCAACTTAAATTTTTAAGAGATTTAAAGATTTTCAGTACAATGGCTCTTTTTCGATCGTTTATTTAAATCCATGTCTTCACATGAATATATGTACATGTACGCAAGCTCTCAAAAATGTTTCGTTATTATAGAAACACGTAGCTCTTACCTTTTGCACCATGCACAAAAAACCAATTTGCACCCGTATATTTTTCACATTCTGACATGTTCGATTTCAAGAACTTCGTCATATTCTATCGCACTCTAGCTATTTTATCTTCTATCCCATCGAACTCTAGCTATTTTATCTTCTATTTGCTCCTAGCTCAACACATGTGTTTCTAGCCCTTTAAAGGCGGCAGTGAAACATCCAACTAGTCAGACAACATACTAGTATACAACTACAATTTTCTGGTTGAAAGCATACTAGTCAGGAAAAGTCTATTCCATACTAGTATACAACTACAATTTTCATGTTCAAATTGTTCTAGTTTGAAAAAGTTCAAACTCTAATTACCTTATATGCATTCTTTTATCTATGAAGTTATTAAAACAAAGTTTGCTTTTAGTTTTTATTTATTTTTATAGCTATTATATGCATTTTTCAGTTGCATTGACCTTTTTCAATCAAAATTTTAAAATATCCTTCCAATTCTGCTTTAACCTCGTAACGACACTGTATAAGAATGTGAAAATGCATCTGGAATCTTGAATTGGGAATCAATATGCAAAACTGAACTATCGAAGTGGTTTTTTTTAAGATACAAGGTTACAGCAGAAATGAGACGAAATGCATTTAAAGGTTCAATCTTTTTCGAACTAGTTTGATACTAGTCCCACTGGGCTGAAATTTTACTAGTTCATTTCATTCCACTTTGAACTACTATGGAACTGGTATATTTCAACTATATGCAAACTAGTATATATATACTAGTAGATGACTGGTATGTTCTGGTCGAAATCTGACAATTGAAATGTCGTAGGACATCAACATTGTAAAAATACCAGTTGGTTATATGAAAATATGACAGTTGGCTGACTAGTTGGGCTCAGTGCACATACTAGTTGTAAAGTAGTTTTCAACTAGTTGGTTTGATTGCAGGGTTTCCGCTCATTGTAAACTAACACAACTAGCTTAATTTAGTTTGTACATATGTATGTACAGCACTTTGCGAAGAAAAAAGGAGAAAGAGGAGCAACGACAGCGTCAACTCCTATCCGGCTATACATGGACCAATGTTTAAGCCCCAATAGCTCCCAAGCCCAAAAAAAACGCACTTTATATTAGTTGGGAAACATTGAGTTAAAAACCAACTTTTATTGTTAATAATTCCACTTGTCACTACTAGCTCCAATTAACTATTTTACTAGCACGACTAGCACAGCACAACTTTTACACGACGACTAGCCAGGTATTCATCGTTCACCATACATCGTTACCAGCTCAAACCTATAGACACATTATAGCCAGATCAATGTCTATAAACATACTTCGTATCAAGGTGGGTTCAATTGGTCGTGTGATTCTAATTCTTCTTCATAAATATTAACAAAACTATCTCAGTTACAGCGCGTTACCATGTATTTTTGTGGTAACAAACGCAGACCTCAACTTTAGCCGGCAGAATACCAATGGGTTTAAAAATTTTTAAAATTATTTATCTGTCGTTCTAAAAAAGTTTGTTTTCACATAAGAGCTAGTTCCTGTATGTAATCAGAAATGTTAGGGTTGTTTCGAATGTGTCTGCTGGGTATACACATGTTGGTTCTGGCCAACTTAAATCGTATATGAATATATTCCTTGTAAATATAAACTTCTTAAACAGGTGGAGTGAAGTAAACCCAGGATTGTTGAAAGTAAAAATCTTTTCCGCATCCAAACACTCTAAAAATATTTAATACAAGGAGTAAGATCACTATTGGTATTTTTTTCATGTTTTTAAACTGTACATAAACCACATATGTATTTTATTCAAGACAATGTAATTACAAATATTTTTTTACATATTGTTATTGTCAGTAAATAAATTTACTTTAGTATTCATAAATAACAAGAAAATAGTGTAAATATTTAAAAAAAATTATGGTAAGTTCGTTGGATTAGTGGTGATTCGCCCTACCTAGTCGCCACTCTTTTCCCTAGCGTTATCACCAGCATATTCGAACGGGGGTCGCCGGATCAGTAGTGGAATTAACTAACTTCGATTACGACATTTATCACGATATTGGTATTCCCTAACTGTTTTTTCTCGATTTTCCATTTTTCGCAATCAGCTGTTTCGCAAAGTAAACGACACACAATTTGCAGTTGTTTTCTGTGTCGGTAACAAAACAAGACATAACTACAAGTTTTAATAATAATTAAAATAATAATATTATATTCATATTATTATTATTATTAAAAAAAAATGGTATTTGAGTACTTAGCGTATGTTTTATGGCGGGATGAGGAATCTTTTACCCGAATCGTTATTGGTAAGTTAGTGAATCGCATATTCGATAGAGCAGGCGACAGAATCGCTATTGAAAATCTCGAAAAAGAAGAAATTTGTGAAAGTTGCAAAAAATAAGTTTCAATTAACAAGTACTGTAAACAATACTATTCAGGACCTGGTTAATTAGGTTTTGATAAATCAGAATTACGATTAATCAAAATATGATTTAGGGCCACTTTCATAAAAGCCGGTTAAGCCTAATCGGCGATTAATTTGACAGCTAACCATACAAAATACGTCAATTAAACTCTGGTTAGCGGTTACCGGCTTTTATGAAAGCGGCCCTTAGTCGGTTAATCACACGTCCCTAATTTGTACCATTACAATTGATGTCATGGCCAAATGATGCAAAGGTTGTGTCAAGTGACCAGCTGACTTCTACTTTTTTCATGAGTATTGACAGAATTCTTTTTCGTACTTTGAAGAGTTGCAATGTTAAACGGACTTTAATTATAGCCATGTATTCATAAAAGTGCGAATAATCCCAGCTTTCCAAAGTCGGAGCGCTCCAAAAAAAGCATCCAAAAAGAGTCCGTAATTGGAGCCTTTTCGGAGAGAAGAAATAAATATTGTAGAGCGAATGAACTGCAAGGCTCAATTATATGAAAGATTTCGAGTGCTTTCTGGCCCTTTTTGTTGTAGGCGTAAAGAGAATTGTGATAAAATGAACGTTGGAGAGCAGATGAGCGACAAGTTCAATTATGTGAATGTTTTCAAGCATTTTCTGAGTTTTTTTTTTATTTTACCTAACAGAAGATAAAGATCGCATTTTTCATAAATGTTTATCAATAGTCTGTAGAAAGATCTAAACAGAGCACATTTCATATTTTCCGAATTTTCAGTAAAACTTCATAAAAATTATTTTTTATTATTTATGACCCAAAAGAAATAAAAAACGACCCGAAATAAGCTTTAGAAAAACACCAATAAAAGGCTCCGAAAAGAGTCAAAAAAGGTTCCAAAAACCCTCTGAATGGATGAATAAAAGAAAAGCACCAATTAAAGGGCTCCGAAAGAAGTCTGAAAAGGCTCCAAAAACCCTTAGAATGGAGGAATAAAAGGCTCCGAAAACGGTTCAGAAAAGCACCAATAAAAGGCTCCGCGGTTCATTTAAAAAGAGTCATAAAAGGCTTAAAATCATCGAAATCGGACTCATTTCGGACTCTTTTTTATGACTCCGTTGGAGTGCCCGCGTAGAGCGATTTTTCACTCCATTTGGGCTCCGAAAGAAGCTCATTTTGGAGAGTAAAGCTCTGAGAAATGAGCGTTTTATGAATCCGAAAGGAGTCTTTTTCGCAGTTTTGGTTAGCTGGGATATGACATAATATCACCAATTCTCTATCAAATACAGAAAACTGTATACAACCAAAAAAATTTGCTTGGGTATAATTAGGCATTAGAGTTAAAGAACATTTAAATGTATGATGTATGGGTCTAGGTATCTGTTTCAGCAAATATGTTTATCTTAGCGAAGAATGTATGCGAATGCAAATCAAAATTAAAACCCACCAAGGCTAATTCCTGCGCACGGTCCTGGTAGCCAAAAATAATAATCCCATTCTGAGAACAATTTTTTTGAGTAGTTTGCAAGATATTTGCAAATGAATGAAACAATTTGTGTACCAAAAAGAGAGGCTCGCGTTATTTTTTTAAATCGTGGACAATAGTCGGCAACTCAAGATGAAATTCACACAAAAACTATAGAAAATGCCCCCGATTAGTTCTTCGGATTTTTGCAAATATTTTTTAAAATGATAACATTTTTTATTCTCCGATTTTCATTTCAACGAAAAAGTTTCTTTGGTACTCCTCCCAACATTTTTTAGAACTTGATGATAGTCGTAAACAGTAACCCAAATCGTTGATAAAAAGGAAGGAGATCGAAAACTTTTCGGATCGTAGCAGTTGTTCTGTGCTTTAAGGCGCCTAGTTGTGCTGAAAGACGTCGACGCTGGCAACTCGGTGGACATTCTTCCTGTGCCATATGTGGGAGTCGACAAATATTGTCCTAATGTCAAGGTCTTTAAAGAGGTAGACTCCAAAGTAGCACTTGGTGACAAAAGTGAGCTTATTAGATAGTTTACAAATAACTATATTAATAACTTTTTGACTTTTGCAAATGCGGTTTAACTTTTTAACACGTTCGCTGCCATGTGACCCACCGGTGGGTCACACAATTTATTCATCAGAAGCCGTGTGCACCACCGGTGGGCACACGCAATACGATTTTGTGTTGATCATTTTAAAGCTGTGTATGAGTAGAACTGTCATTTTTTCTTCTTGGCACACAGATAACACTCATATTTTTATACCCAGCGTACTAGTACTAGTACAAGGGTATTATAACTTTGTTGGGATAACGGTTGGTTGTACAGGTGTAAAGGAATCGAGATAGATATAGACTTCCATATATCAATATGATCAGGATCGAAAAAAAATTTGATTGAGCTATGTCCGTCCGTCTGTCCGTTAACACGATAACTTGAGCAAATAATGAGATATCTTCATCAAATTCGGCATGCGTACTTATTTGGGTTCAGAATAGATTGGTATTGAAAATGGGTAAAATCGGACCATAACCACGCCCCTTTTTCGAAAAACGTATAAAACGGGTTAATTCAATATTAGAAGCAGATACAATGATAAAATTTGCAATATGTATTGATTTCGATGTTCTAAGGCCGATTTTGTCAAATTTTTTTTAAAAGGGCCGTGGCACCTCCCACATATATTTGAAGAAATTTTAAAATTTTGACTCTCAATAACTTCAGAACAGTTTGTGCTAGTATAACGAAATTTTGTAGAGGGCATACTATTGTTGTGTTAAATTCAACTGTAGAAAATAAACGAAATCTCTTCGCGACCACGCCTACTTTTTCATAAAAGTTATATTGAAAGGAGGTGGAAATATTGAAAAGTCCATATCTAATTAACTGATACCGCTATAATAATATAATTTGGTACATACATCAATTTTCATATTCTTTACATTATTTTTGCAAAATTTTGGAAAGTGGGCGTGGCACCGCCCACTTATGAGTCACGCAATTTTCAAATTCGACTGCTAATAACATCAGAACGGTGTGAGATAGATTTACGAAACTAGGAACCAGGCATGTTGTGTTTATGTAGAGTACTACCACAGAAAATAAGAAAAATCGGTGAACGACCACGCCCACTTTTGGACTAAAGTTCTATAAACGAGAGTTAGGAAACCGGAATATGCAATATCTGTTTAACTGATAAAGATATAATGCTAAAATTTAGTACACTCATCCACCTGGTGATGTTTAAAGGTTTTGTGGTAATATTTTGGAAAATGGGCGTGGCACCGCCTACAAGTGAATAAACAAAATATCAACATTTCACTATTAACAAGCCACTGTGAAAGTATCATAAAGATCTGCAATGAAAACTGATCTTCAAATAGGGACAAACAACAATAAAATGCGTGGGCGTGCCACCACCCACTTTTTTAAAATTATGTAAATATTGATTAATGGACACATATATCCGTATATCAAAAATTTCACAAAATACGTTAAAAGTTATGGGCATGGCACACCTTCTTTTCCAAAGTTATATATAGGACATGGTATAACCCTTGAAAAGATCGATTGAGTACTTTTGGATCATGTAAGCGGTTAATGCTTTATAAGCAAGGGGGGTGGCCGCGCCCACCAAATTCGCTATTGTTTAGGCTGGGAATAGATTGGTTTTTAAAATGGGCGAAATCGGATGAAAACCACGCCCCCTTTTTCTGGAAACTAACGCTGGGTATTTAATGTTCGGTTCACCCGAACTTAGACTTCCTTACTTGTTATTATATATAAATTGTAGAGATGTTATTCTAATAGTTTTGTTTTATTGGTCTTTTAATTCAAGAAGTTTCATTGTACATACTTAAATAATGAAATAATTTAAATAAACAGGTACAATTCATTTATTAAAATAAGATATATATATTTAATTAAATAAAGATATATATATTTAATGCTTTTTGTTGAAACATTGTAAGCCCCACCGGTGGGTCACACTGCACTACATATATACATGCATATATGAGGTGCCACGTGACCCACCGGTGGTCACCCTCTTAAAACACAAATTTTTATAGAAAATGAAAATAAAACCAACTAGATATATAACTATAACCTAAAGATGACTTTAAAATAATAAAACTATATTGGCACCTGGGTGATGGTTTTTTTTTGTATGGCGGCAGCGAACGTGTTAATAAAAAATTTATAAATAAATAAATAAGTTGGTTTATACTTTTTTGAAATAAGAACTCCTACAAAACAAAATATTTCAGTTGTCAATTTTACCTTGTTTAATTTGCCTTGCCCATAGCCATCCTCTTTTGTTTTTCTCTATAATATAAAAATTAATTATGTTTGCGTATTGGTGTTCACTTGCTGTAAACACTTCACTAAAACATGCAAAATCAAAAATAGTATTTGCAGAGTTCGAATCATTGTGTATCAGTACAAGTGTGATATGTTATCTGTCAAACGTTTGACAGGCACTTCAAAATGGAGTTTTTTTCAGTTTTTTTGTTTACATCTGAGGCACTCCAGCATGGCGGCGCATCGCTGCTCCTATCTTCTAACGAATGATAGAACGAGATGCAGGATGAATCCAACATAGAATATAAAAAAACAGGTGCTAATTTTTTTAAAAATTTTGACGTCTATGCTTAAGATATCACACTTGACATGGTACACAATGGTTCGAATTTGCACGCACCGACACGGCACACACACGCGTGCAAAAAAATGCTCACAAAATGTATTGCTCATGCACATGAGCTGTGCTTTAAACAAAAATTTTAAGAACACAGCACGTGTGTGTGTTTTGTATTGAAAATATAAAAGCACATACTCAAGGCAAATTGATTGTTATGGTAATGGCAGAGCGAATTCGGCAATATTCGCCTCTATTCGCTTCAAGTTTTTGTAAGCTAGAATGTCATCTATATATATAAAAATTTAGGGGGTTTTTATGTAATCAATTGGCTCAAAAACCAATAAACGGATTGTTTTCAAATTTTGACATTTTGTTCCTTGGATACGTCTCACCAATAATACATATAATTTTTTCCGCTAGGTGGCGCAGGAGTCGCTATATTTACAAAATCCGCATTTATGGTCCGATTTTAATCATATTTGGCACGTATGTTTAATATATGATCAACAATTGTGTTGCAAAAAATTTCCACGATAGGTGGCACTAGAGTCGAGATATTGAGAAAATCCCTATTTATGGTCTGTTTTTGGTACTTTTTACTCTATTACAAAAAATGTCCCACTAGGTGGCGAATAAGTCAGCATATTAATCAAAATTATTTAAAAAAATACTCTAATTACATGCAAATTCTCATCATTTTGCCTTATCTATATGTGTACATATGTATATAAAAATGAAATATCTTTCGTATTACCGCGATTGCTGGCTAAACGTCTAAACTGATTTCTATTTTTCAAAAAAGTACTTTATTGGAACTTCTTTGTAGAGGGTTTATAAAAAACAACCGATTCTGCCAAAAAATGAAGAAAGCTGAGAAGTCTATTGTACTTGACCCAAGAAAGCAACCAAATTAGAATACCTAAGACACTCGGAAAAATTGTCCACACAGAGGCTGAACTCATTCACTCTGTGTACAATAATATTACACAAATATTACAGCGTCCGAATAACTGGCTTTGCGAGCGAGCAATTTTAACGCCCAAAAATGAGTAGGCGGCAGCCATTAATAGTAATATTCTGTCGCAAATCGAAGGAAATGAGAGAGTATATACCTCGATTAATACTGTAATCGATCAAGATGCTGCAACTAACTATCCAGTTGAATTTTTGAATTCACTAACTGCAAACGGCTTACCTGCACATACAATCGTTTTGAAAATCGGTGTTCCAATAATGCTCCTGAGAAATTTAACGCCACCAAAATTATGCAACGGAACGAGACTTAAAGTACACAAGGTGCAAGCGCACATTATTGAAGCAGAAATTTTAACTGTGGTGTAGGAGAGATGGTTTTCATACCACGTATACCACTTATACCCAGCAACTTCCCTTTCCAATTTAAAAGAATACAGTTTCCTGTTAGCGTTTGCTTTGCAATGACCATTAATAAGTCGCAGGGGCAGACACTTAATGCTGTTGGTGTCGACCTAAGGAGCAGTTGTTTCTCTCATGGCCAATTGTACGTTGCTTGCTCTCGAGTAACTAACCCGAATAACCTCTCTATTTTATCAATGGATGATACTACAAAAAACATTGTTTATAAAGAAATTTTGTGAATAAATAATTTAAAATAGCGTAAAATAGATATTACAAATCTCTTAGTTTGTATTCACAAACATATAGCCACTGAAATGAGGTAAGTTCCGCAGACAAAGTCGCGGGCATCTGCTAGTAGTGATCAAGGCGAATCTATATAAGGTGATCGCAACACACACAAACACATCTACTCCATGTATTTTGTTGTTGCTTCGGAATGGCTTGAACGTCAGACAAACTCAAATAAGAACAAAGGGCGAATTCGTTTTGAACAAGTAAAATGACAGAAAAACAAATAAGGAATGAAGAGGCACATTCTAAGGGGAAATTCCAGTTAGGGTCGCTGACCCCTGCATGCGTGGTATTTATGTGCAACCAAAATTGAATGAAAATTACAGAAAATTTTGGAGTTTCAAAACTGACGTAAAAACGCGAATTTGTTACCTCTACCGACATTTTTGAACATGTATTAGCCTCCTCTGGAAGCTCTTCCTACATGGAAATACACTCGAAATTTTCCAACCACTGGCGAATAAGAGGGCACGAAAGAGAAGGTGGGTAAGCAGACGCAGTGATGTGATTACGAAGTCAAGTAAAAAGGTTGATTGCCAATTTAACTACGCTATTTTATTATTTTCGTGAATAATTATATCATTGACAAAAACGTAACACAGATATCATACCACGGTAGCAGAACCGTGGATTAAGTTATCTACATATCTAACCAAAATGTTATCAATATACTTCTGTTCCCCTTTTCATGAAATGCTAACTGCGCTCATGTAAATGCCTAAGAAAGTGAGTGAAATGTCAAAATGTAAATTAAATTAAATTTTGTTTTGAGGATTGGTGCAATTGTTTTTGAATTATTTCTATATTTTTTAACAATATTTATATCTTCCAGGGCCCTGAAGATATGAATTCATCCACTTTCCATGAATAATCCCAGTACCTCGGTGCGATGAGTTCTAAATTAAAAATAGGATAATCAAAGAAGATTTTTGTTGATTTCAATGTGGCCGCAGTAGAAACCCGCAAGTTCCTGTTCACAAGCATTATGCATTTAGAATCTAGCTGAATTGCCCTGCAAATGATGCCCAGCCTCTAACTCAATTCCACTGCCTTCTTTGTACCAAACGCCAATAGTTCTAAGTGAGCTAATGTTAAAAGAAAAGCTCGACCCGCTCCTCACTAAGCATTACATTGAATGTTGAGACCCTCACTTATGCCACGATTCCTTTTTGATATGATGACTCCTAACTTTATGCAATTGCATTGTTTTTACCAATTTCCTCATGTTGTTAAGAATTCAAAAAAAAAATTACCAACAGAATGTAAATAGAAAGGAGCTAGATGACACTTGAGCCATTTCGCCAGGGAAGAAGAAGCAATCAGCTGATCGGAAAATGTCACCTTATTAATTACGCCATGTAGTGATAAAAAATTTGAAATGACAACCATCGATTGTTTTTTTCATATTTCATAAAAATTAAATTGAACTAATGGTGTCTGGAACAATAAATACATACGTGTTTGGACAACTCATGCGTGCATAAAATTTAGTTAAAAACATGTCATCGTACCCTTTTGGTAAGTTGCGATTGTTTTTTGAAAATAAATACCAAATACAATATTCAAATTCAACAGTCAAATCTTTCTTTTATGACATTCTAAATTACACGGCGAGTTAAAAACGTGAAAAAGAGGAAGTCAGCTGTTCACTTGACATTACCATAAGAATGAATTTGCCTTGCACATACTCAAGCGTGTGTTTTTTTATTTTATTTGAGCTCAAATTTTTCTTTTAATTTTTTATGTGGCAGAAAAATACATATGTGTGTGTTTTGTTTTTGAAATAGAAACGTGCGTGTACAAGTGAACGTTCTTTTTACGAGAGTTCTTGCATAAATGATTTATATAAAAGCACACACGTGTGCATGTGCTTAATTCGAACCAGCTCGTGAATCGAAACCTGAGCTGTGTGCTACCAAATGTGCAGCACACTTGCGTTCAAATTCGAACCCTGTATATTTGTTTAAATAAAACTCTATATTAGTACAGTTCGCTTTTAACGATTGACAATTAAATTGTACCATCTTCATATTCATGCGAAAGGTTTTTTTTTAGAGATTTTCTCGTTAACGAGTCTGACATCATCTTGAATTGACGCCATCTGATGCCTTTCCTTAAACTCACAGATCATATACTGTACTATTTGAAAGAAGTTCACAAAGTGCAGAATCGATACGTTCGATTTCTGAAACATTGTTTTTTAAATATGCTGGAGAATCCAGCACAGATGTGTTCTGCAGCCGGATCCCAGTCATTGCCATCGCCTAAATGCTAAAATTCGCCAAAATGCCAAAGCAAAATGAACTCTCAGAATATTAGGAGATTTCGCTTTTTGCGATTCTGAAACGCAAGTCCCCTAGCTAAAATGTAGTACGGTTATCTTTTCGCTTGGGGGCGCTGGGATATCACCGCCAATTGCCAATTTAGTTGTGACTCCTTACGTGCCATAAATTTCCAGAAATAGTCAAAAATAGACAGAGGCTACTAGATGTAAACCTCACCTCATTGGCGTTAATTTATGATTTCAGTGAACTGTTAATATTTTGAAGAAACCATACAAATTTAAATATTGGGGCACAGAGAACAATGAAACATTTAATTACTAACAATTTCAGAAATGTTTGTTAGCATCTCCAAGCCACGAGTATCCTAAAAGTTATATATCGACAGCCACACTGCAAAACCCTGTATGTTCAAAACCAAAAAGTTTTCAGGAGAGGCAAAAACTGAGATAATTATAACATATGTATGTATATGACCGACAGCTATTACATTTCACCACTGAAAAGAAACGGGAAGTTTTAACCCGATTTTGACTGCATTTTAACGCGCGAAATATCACGATCTATGGGAAAGGCTTAGAATCTTATTTTTGGAAAAATAGTGACTTACGGGGTTTTGCAGTGTGGCTGTCGGTATATAAGATATAAATCGTTACGCATTTCCATAGATCGGTTAAAGTAAAATACTGAGGTTTGGACTCTAACTTGTTCACAGCACATCATATGAGCCTGCCAACTTCCAACAAATCTAACGGTTCAATTAACGTATGCGCCGGCAATGTTGTGTTGGAAGTAAGTATTGATCCCATAATGGATTGTGAGAACATCTAACGGATTCTCAAATATTTCTCCGTTATACCGATTATTGCTTCGTTTGATGTTAAAATCTCCCAGCATTGAATTATAGCTGTATTTTGTAAGTCTGTCTCATCTCAAGTCACTAAATTTGAGATTTTTCATTAGAGACAATTTTTGTGACTTTCGATGATTTCGGTATTCTGTAAGAAATTTCACCATTGATATGTGGTGGAAACAGATATGCATAAATCTTAAGTACAGCATTTGTGTTGCAGTCGTCGCAGCGCAGTTGAAAGCAAACTCAAACAAATGTTTTGTTAGCAGTCCGATAAGAACGGAGGCGCTTAAAAATTAATTTTTTCACGTTCACTTTTTCACAACTGTGCTTAAAATTATTTCATTTCCAGTATTTATACATAAAAATCTGGCGTGATATTACCGCTATTTCCTTAGCATAAAAAACAATATAGTTATGTATTAGGACATATTAAGTAATGTGCATATTCAAAAAATGAGTATTAAGCAAAGGTGGAGGGTTGTATATCCACACTAGGCGTTTGTATGTATGTGCATATGTATGTACACAATGAGCATTAATGATCTTTTATTTCGCAACATTAGACTGACCTATATCACAAATATTTTGGCGGTAACACTCCTCCCTCCGTAAACAAGTGATGAAATACGCGTTTACTCAGACTAATTACCGACATCCCATACTGCAATTTTAGCCACTGGTCGATGAAAAGTTCCAGATTTAGTTTGTACCATAACGCTGCGTACCTGTCCATCTTTACCCTCTATGATATTGACAATTCTCCCTTTTGGCCAACAATTCCGTGGAAAATCGTGATCGACTATCACCACAATGTCATCAATACGAATAGGGGGCACTTTGTTGAACCACTTACTACGCCGAGAGATGATCGGTGCGTATTCTTTGACCCATCGGTGCCAAAATCGGTCTGCAAATTTTTGAGTTAGATACAATCGCTGTCGCATGGTGTGATCTGCGGAACAAATAGGCTTGTAACCGTTCGATGATCCAAGTAAAAGATGATTGGGGGTGAGAGCTTCATCATCACAACTGTCTAATGAGACGTATGTCAGCGGACCCGCATTTATGATGAACTCTACTTCGTGTAAAGCACATCGCAAACTTTCATCGCTGAAATTTGTAGAAGGAAGTATCTCAAAAAGTACGCTTTTTACTGACCTCACTAAACGTTCCCACACTCCTCCCATATGAGGGGCATTCGGCGGATTAAATCTCCATTTAATGTTATCGAATTTAGAAGCAATGTCTGCATTGTTGCTGGGTGAGCAAATAATTTTTTCCGATGCTTTAAAATTCGTACCGTTGTCGGCGAAAATTTCTCTAGGGCAGCCTCGACGCGAAATAAAATTAGTTATTGCCATTATGCATGAGCTCGTATCCAAGCTGTGCGCAACCTCGATATGTACTGCCCGCAAAGTTAGGCATGTGAACAACACGCCCCATCTCTTTTCACGCCTTCTTCCAACTATTACCAACAGTGGGCCGAAATAGTCGACGCCGACGTAAGTAAAAGGCCTTTCGAATGATGCGAGCCTTGCGACGGGTAGTGATGCCATTTGTGGAACTTGTGGAGAAGCAATAGAATTTTTACACTTCTGGCAGTTTTGATTATTAGGTAGTATAATGACATCTTCATGATTATTTAAATATTCGGTTCGCCCTTTGCTTCGGATGATTCCATCTTCATCTAAATAGATATTTAATGCAATCAACTTGCTGGATTTTTCAATAGGCCTACCGTTTTTAAGTAAGTTTATTTCAGTACTAAATTCAGAGTTTTGAGCATACTTGATTAAAAAACTTTGTGCCCTTTGAATATGATATAACGTGATATTATTAGGCTTTTGATCAACTGCTACAACTGCATGTAGTCGATCGATATATAATAAACATGTAGCCACAGCACGGTAGAGGCGTTTCCAATCAGAAAAATATTCTATGACCTTTAAACTTTGGTCCACAGAACCACGGTGAATATGCGCTTTTTGCGAAGACCTTCGTACCCAAGTCGGCTGGATTTAATTTTGATGGCACATATTGCCATTGCTTGGCATTGGTAGCCTCTAAAATCTCACCTATGCGATGCATAACAAATTGCTGAAAATTTTTCGGATCCATACGAAGCCATCGTAAGACTGTCATTGAGTCTGACCACCAGAATTTTGATGTTATATTTATACGTTGAATTTTACTCACCATATTGGCTACTCTGACCCCAATTACTGCCGCCTGCAACTCCAACCTTGGGATCGATAAAGGCTTTAGTGGAGCAACTTTCGATTTCGCCGCTACTAGCGTTACTGTTAAATTGTCACCCTGCCTAACCGGCAGGTAGCAAACAACTGCATATGCACTTTCGCCAGCATCAACGAAAGTGTGTAATTGTATTTCATCAGCATCTTTCAAAAGTGTGGATAGCATCGGGGTATTTCTACTGATGTAATCGAGGGCATATAACTTTTCCATTTGCACCAGTTTTCGTAGAGCCTTTCGTTTAGTGGTTCGTCCCTAGCGGTACCTGAACGCCACACATCCTGCAAAAGAATTTTTAATCCAATGGTATAACAACTTACGAAACCTAATGGATCAAAGATCGACATTAAAACTTGTAAAGCCTCCCTCTTTGTTGGCACAAATGGGTTATTTATGACGTCACGACGAAGTCTTGCAAAACGACAAATGTATTTGAAGCTGTCGCATATGGGGTCCCAAAACATCCCACGGACCTTCGTTGTGGAGCTCCACTCTTTAACCGTTTGAATAAGCGTACCTAGGCCTTTTAGTACTTCTGGTGAATTTGAGGACCACCCTCGTATATTAAATCCAGCATTGTTGTGAATTTTCTGGACTTGCCGAGCTAGTGCTAGAGCAGATTCTGCATTATCCTCGCTATCGATATAATCGTCCACGTAGTGGTTATACCTCACTGCGTGCACTGCTCGTGGATATTCTTCGGCGAAGCTATCTGCGTTCTTGTCACGTATAAAGTGGGCAATGCAGGGCGCACAATTAATTCCAAATGTCATTGCTTTCATACAATAAACGCTTGGCTTTCTCAAAGGTGCAGTGAAATAACTCCCAAATGAAATAACTCCCATGAAATAACTCCCAATGAAATAAGTCCCAATAAAAATGAAATAATTCCCAACTTTAATAAATGAAATAACTCCCAAAGAAGGAAATGAAATAACTCCCAATATTTGGTAGTTATTTCACAATGAAACCACAAGTCCCCAAAAAAATGAAATAACTCCCAAATGAAATAAGTCCCAAAAAAATGAAATAACTCCCAAATGAAATAAGTCCCAAAAAAAATGAAATAAATCCCAAATCAAAATTTGAAATGGTATATTTTTACAACATAATCAGTTACAATGAAATTTGAAAAATACAGGAAGTTAATATGTACATAGATATGTGAATGTAACAATTACATGAAAACCTGAATAGTGTTGTCGACCTTTTGACGGCAAATCGGACAGTTAAAGTTTTCTAGTCCTTCAGAAATACTCTTAGCATGAAGCATTAGAACACAAGCGTTGCATATTTTTAAATGTTTGCACGGCATCAATAGTACATTGGGCTCAACCTCCAAACAAATTACGCACCCAAAAAGCGAATTAATGTCAGTGACATTAAGACGCATGACCAAAAACGAATTAAAGTCAGTGCCCTTAATTCGTTTAATATTTTGACTTTAGTTCGCTTTGGACATGCGAATTAATGTCATTGAGGCAAAATTTGACTTAGGTCAGATCTTCAATTCGGGGCGTGATAGATGGTATTTATGTGCAGAACTCCTTTCCGCATTGGCGGCCTGCGGCCGCGCTTCAAAAAATAACCCTGGGCTACGCCATTCCAACTCCGGGTGTGTGCCATAGCCGTGGCTACCGCCACGGTGATGTCCTTCCGCGTGCCACGTTTCCCACTTTTTTACTTTTTTGGCTCAGCGTAATGTGCCATTACAACAACCACATGAAAATGACAGAAAATTGTGAACTTTAACTGGAAATAACTTTTGAACTGTTGAAAAAAATCTCATTTCAGATTCTAAATCTAGACATGGGTAATCGTTTACGTGGGGTACCGAGCGCTAATACACAACCAAAAATGTTGAGACGCGCTTTGGTCCCAGGAGCATGAATATAACTCCGCTGAACCAATATTTTTAGTAGTTTGCGAGATATTTGCAGTTAAAGTCATGTTCATGTGGTTATTGTAATCACATTACCCTGTGAGAAAAGAGTGGCACGCGGAAGGACATCACCGTGGCGGTAGCCACGGCTATGGCAACCACCCGGAGTTGGAATGGCGTAGCCCAGGGTTATTTTTTGAAGCGCGGCCGAAGGCCGCCAATGCGGAAAGGAGTTCTGCACATAAATACCATTGATCACGCCCCGAATCGAGGATCTGACCTAAGCCAATCTCAGATTCATTTTTTAAATTCCAGATTCTTGATATAATGATCATAAGTCGAAGGTGATAATGAAAAATGAAAATTTGGAATATAAAAAAAATGTACTGACTTTAGTTCGCTTTCGTACTGCGAATGAATGTCAATGACGTTAGTTCGCTAAAAATATTCCCCAACAAAAATGAAATAACTCCCATTAAAAATGAAATAACTCCCAATGCCTGGATTACAAGCAATGAAGTAAGTCCCAAAAAATGAAATAACTCCCAATTTCCAAAAATTATGAAATAACTCCCAAAGATATTTTATTGGGGATTATTTCATTTGGGAGTTATTTCATTATGAAATAATTCCCAGTTAAAATTATGAAATAAGTCCCAATGAATTGGGAGCTATTTCATAATGAAATAAGTCCCAACTTGCATGGAAAATATTTGGGAGTTATTTCATTTTTTTGTTGGGAGTTATTTCATTTGGGAGTTATTTCACTGCACCTTTCTCAAATCGTCAGATTTGTCATACCACAGAAATCTTTGGACGTGCATGTCACTATCGCGGATTTGAATCCGGTGGAACATTTCCGCGATATCCCCGCAAATAGCAACTTTACCAACTCTAAAAGATAATAAAATGTCAACAAGTGAATTCAGCAAGTCTGGGCCGCTAAGTAAATAATCATTAAGTGAGACTCCGTTCACTTTTGCAGCTGCGTCCCATACCATTCGAACTTTGCCTGGCTTGTTCGGATTGGTGACGATAAATATTGGTAAGTACCATATCTGACCCCTAGGTGACCCAATTTCTTCTTCGGTGAGCTTATTCGCGTAGCCCTTGGTAATCAAGTTATCTATTTGTTTTTGAATAGTAATTTTCAATTGAGGTTCTTTTCTGAACTTTTTTACTAGACAATCTAAACGCTGCTTTGCGTAGCTATAGCTCTCGGGTAAAATGGCGTTAGAATCACGCCACAATAGCCCAATTTCAAACCGATTGCCAACTTTTTGACATGTTTCGTGCATTATATTGACGGCTTTTGTGTCATCTTTGGACATTATTTGGAGGGGTTTAGAAGATTCTATCTTAAAAAATTCGCTTACCCTTTCATGCAGCTCATCATACTTTCTTTGGCAGTCACAACTATGAATATTCAATCGGAACTCTTTATCATGCCCAACCTCGCACCCTTGAAGCGTCCATCCCAAGCGAGTTTTGGAGGCTATTGGTTGTGACCATGTTCCTTCTCTTATTTTTAGAGGAATCGCAAGTTTCCAATTATCCACGCCGATTAATATTGATGGTTTTACGTTCTCATATGATGCAAAGGGTAGTCCTGCTAAGTACGGGTACATTTTCTGCAACTCCGAAGCGTCGATTGATTGAGGTGGTAGATCGAGGTCGTCGACGGTATGAATATTCTTCAAGGCATACTTGCGGCTATTTGTAGTACTTGAGATCTGGATTGTTGCTTTTACAGAGTTTCGCTCAACGCGAGTAGTGTTTCCAGTCCATCGTAGACACATTGGATCATTTTCGCCATCCAAACCTAGTTCCTCAAATACCTTTCTGTCCATTAATGTTACGGACGATCCCTCGTCTAAAAATGCAAATATTTTAATCTTTTTATTATTTTTAGAATAAACACGAATTGGCACATTTCTAAAAAGGGGCTGCTTTCTCTCGAAGCCATCGCAGTGGGTGTTAACCGGTTCATCTGAAACATCAGCTGCGGGTCTGACTAATTCAACTTGAGTGGCCAATTTATGAAGCAAAGGGTGATGCTTGAATGTACATCCATCTTTACCACAGATTCTATGAAGGTAACATTTACGTCTGTGAGGGTTGAGGCATTGTCGGCATAGGTTGTTTGCCTTCACTGCATCCCACTTCCGCTGAAGTGAGAGGCTTTCAAAAGATTCACATTGAGCCACTTTGTGATCACCTTTCTTACAAATTGGACACTTCTTACCCTGATATGATCTTTGTTCTGTTTGAGAACGCTCGGGCGTTTTTTCAACTGTATGCGTGTTGATTATGCGAGTATTAGTCGGCGCTAAGCTAACCACTGTGCTAGCAGCCTCGGCTAGACTGTACAACCACTCACTAAATTGTTTAACTAAAGGTATTTTATCATCTTTAGGATGAACAGCCCAGTTTAGCTTTTGGTTGTTTGGGAGCTTATCGACCAGCTCCTTTACTAACAAGGGGTTATGTAGGTGCATATACATTTGGCACCCTTCCATTGTGCTGCAGATATTTCGTACGCAAAGTAAAAATTCAATAAGAGCTTCTAATTTATCTTTTATTGGTGGAAGTGCGCGAGCTCTACCCAGCAAACATTAAGGTTAGAGGACGATTAGAAAACGACTCGAATTCTAATGTTATTCTCTAAGGTAGAAGGTTAGAGAACGATTTGTGAAACTGTCGCGAATTATAGCATTCTCGACAAAAAGGGGACTTAGTTCTCGATATCGAGAAAAAGGTTAGTTATCGATTCGAATTCTAACGTGAAATTCTAATGGGATTCTAATGAGAAATTTCTAACTGTATTTCTTTAACGTTAGAGGCTGTGTTTGCTGGGTACTTACTGCTCGCTCAAGTATATATTCCGGACGACCGAAACACATTTTCAGAGTTTTAATAATTTCAGGTACCATACATGGCATGAACAACTTACTTTTTACAACGTCGCGAGCTTTACCCTTTAGACCTGCCTGTAGCCTTATCAAATTTTCAGCGTCGGTGTAGCCAGCAACAGCAGTGCTATTTTCAAAGCTACTGATGAAAAGTGGCCATTCGTCGGGATCTCCATTGAATGTGGGAAGTTGCTTAGGAATGGCTTGTCTTGCAGCAAGCTGCGCGGGTGAAGGACAGCTGGCCGTATTAAAATATGTATTGTTGGCTGTAGGAATTTCGCCGTATTGGGATACAATTTTGTACTTACTGTCCAGGTATTGCTGCTGAATCTTCATCTCTTCTTCCAGTCGATCAAGTTGTAGTTTTCGTTGTATTTCGCCAGGGGTATTTGATGGACCTTGATGTGCGGTTACCTTTGGTCCGCTCGATGTAGGGTATGCTGAGTAAACTGACGTATTACCTGTTACGATTTGACTTGAAGGAACCTTTGCCAAGAGCGTTGCATAGCGCCCTGTTGTCATTATCGACGGTTGACGAACTTGCATTGGTGGATTGAGTTCGAAATCCCAAAAGTCCCAGGAGTTCGATGTAAACCTCGGTAAATATGAACTGGCAGTGGTAGATTGAAAAGTCGGAAACGTTGTTGGTACATGCTCAGCGGTCGTAGTAGTTGCAGCAGAACCATTTCGCTGTATATTTGATATTACACTTGAACTATTTTCTGATGTTGAGACGGATGTAGGAAAATGCACTTGTCGGTTGTTGTTGCCTGCTGGTGATGAAGCTGATGTCGGTTGAGTGATAGCTAAACAAGTTTCACAGTACCAGCTCATGTCAGCCACATCGCTTTGGACTCCAACGCAGCTAAAATGGTACCATGCATCACAGGTGTCACACTGGACCATCATGTCGTTGTCTGCCTCATCACATTTATGACAATTATTACCCGCATTATTACCGTGTTTATTAAACATTATCGCGTTTTTCAAATTCGGTTCTAAATTCAAATACCACGAACTTTAACGCAAACAAATTATTTCGAATTTAATAGTATGTACTTATAAATTAATTTTTAAGAATGTTGCGGTCGGCGCAGCGCAGTTGAAAGTAAACTCAAACAAATGTTTTGTTAGCAGTCCGATAAGAACGGAGGCGCTTAAAAATTAATTTATTTTCACGTTCACTTTTTCACAACTGTGCTTAAAATTATTTCATTTCCAGTATTTATAAATAAAAATCTGGCGTGATATTACGGCTATTTCCTTAGCATAAAAAACAATATAGTTATGTATTAGGACATATTAATGTAGATAAGTTACAATGCATATTCCTTAGCATAAAAAACAATATAGTTATGTATTAGGACATATTAATGTAGATATGTTACAATGCATATTCAAAAAATGAGTATTAAGCTAGGGAGAATTAGTGCAAAAGGTGGAGGGTTGTATATCCACACTAGGCGTTTGTATGTATGTGCATATGTATGTACACAATGAGCATTAATGATCTTCTTTTATTTCGCAACATTAGACTGACCTATATCACAAACAGTGTTGCCAGAATTTTTTCGAGCAATCCGGCTAGATCGAGAAAAAAAAACGGCTAAAAACGGCTAAAAAAAATAATTTCGGCGAGAAAAATTACAATTTTGGCCGAAAAAACGGCTAAAAATTTTGAATCAACTTTTCACACGTTTTATTCGATTTTTTTCATGAAAACATATAATATAAATATTTTATAATATTCACCCCTATTCTGCATAACAATTACGTTCCCGCTCTACGCTCCGCTTGGATCGTAAATATGCATTCTGAGTTACGCTTGGATCGAAAGAAAAAGAGGAAGAGCTATAAGTTTTTCGAAGTCAGCTGTTTGCCTTGGAATGTGTGAAATTGAAACATAACAAAGCAATTTAAATTACACAAATTATTACTTTTGAAATAAAAGTAAAGCTTTATTATGATTTATAGACTTAATTGTATATGTTTGAGCATTATTGAATAAATTGAGTGAAATTTTATAGATCAATTGACTGATTGTAGCAGACAACGAAGGACCAACAAAAAGCAAGAGGACACTGTTGGTGGATGTTACCACATCGTCAGTAGGTAGCTGGTATTTTCCATAGAGCTAGTGCTACAAGAGTGCGCTTTGCCGACCAGGTACACAGATGGTTGGCGTCGCATCGTGGGGCCACACCATACGCCGAGCAAACATTACACATGTCAGTGTTAAGTCTGACATCAGGTGGTACTTTTCGCTGGAGGAAGACATTGGCCGCCCCGGAACTGACAAAGAAGTTTACAGAGTATGAGTGGGTGCTGTGGAGTGGCCGCCGGTGCACGTTTGGATATAATGGCAAAGTCAAAGCCATTACCTTAGTTTTAATTTTGTTAGTAATATTGTTTGGTGTTTTGAATGCTAGTCCAATTTGTAATTGTTTACAACCGGTGCCGATGCTAATGCGCGTCCAAAAATATTAGATCTCCGTAGGCGGATTCACATTCCTGGCATCGAAAAGCGTCTTTTGATATCCCTCCCTACATTTTTGGACAAATATTAGTACTCGCCACCAGTCGCAAACAATTACCCTGCAAACATATCAAAAAACATCATTAGAGCACAAAAACAAAATATAGCGAGCGTTTTACAACTTTTACATACGAGTTTTACTTAAATTTCAAGAATTTCAACAAAAAATCGCGGGAATTAATCGTAAATTGTTTGCAAAATAAAAAACAAGCATTTATACGCCAACAAAATTCCAACGTAGAAAAACGGAGCTACGATCGAAGTGCAGAATTAGCAGAATTGGAAGTTTCGAAGTTGAACGTAGCGGAATTGAAACGCAGAATACCAAAGTTGCCAAGCGGAGAAATTTTCGATCCAAGTCGAAATGCAGAATAGGGGTGATTAAGTTATTTGTACTCTTTGTTTGTACCGCTAAAGCTAACAGTTTTAAGTCAAATTTTCACATGTTTTATTCGTTGTTTTGTCATTAAAACAAATGATATAAATATTTTACAATGTAAAGGAGTGTTTCTCATCTAGCCTTAAATATAAAAGTTCACTCTAAACAAAAATTTTGTTTAAAAAATTTAGATGAATTTTAAGGTTTACTTGAGAAAATGCCTCCAATTTCATAACAATAAAAAAAAGTTTCTTATACAGATGCGTTGCATCGTAATATACAGAGCTGTTATAGTTCAACAATTCAAATCTGTATTTTTTAAAATAGCCTCAATATAAAGCTTACATTTACATATATTTGTTATATCTATTACATAGATGTGCTTATATAAAAGGTACAACGAGCAAAATTTTAAGCAGAGCTTACTGTTTTAAAAATAATGTGACTTAATGAAAAGTCGCAATAAAATAACGCATCAGGTAACGAATATATTTTAAATAACATATACTTTCATGGCATAAAATGAAAAAAAAAAATTTATAAATTTGTGGGAAATGTACATATATACATACATTTTACAATATTTCTATATCACAATTTTCTATATCTTGCTCTGAACTATCATAAATGCTAGAGTTATTCATAAGCGTAACGAGATCTTTAGTTATTATGAAGTCATGATAGCACTTATTTTCCCTTTTGAGTCCATATCTTACATACAAAATTGAATTTAGCATTTTTTCAGTAATTCTATTACGCTGCTTTGTTTTTTCATGGTGGCAATACTAAAAAGGCAATACTAAAAATTCAAACACAAATATAGCAAGAGCAGCAAAAGGATTTTCCCCTAAAGCATTTTTATACTCCCGAACTTGTGTGAAAATTCTACAGTGGAACCCACGACTTCCCATTCATTCAAATGTAATTGTTTGTTACATTGGCAAAAAAACTTAAAACGGCTAAAACGGCTAAAAAAAATATAAAAAAACGGCTAGCGGCTAGATTCAAATTTTCCCGGCTAAATGGAAAAAAAAAACGGCTAGATCTAGCCGGAAAACGGCATTTTAGGGATTTCGGAGTCATCCCTATACCGCACTTACATATACTCTATATGATCATTTAACTTGGATGCATCCTAGGTGAGTTTCACCCAGCTATTTTTTAAATTATTCTCAATGCTAGTGATCTCAGCTATGCCGTTCCTTGGAAGGTGGTAGAGTATAATAGAATTTTTGAGTGTTTGATTTGTAGAAATACAGATACGGTCTTGGTTGTTGCAGACACAGGTAAAAAGTCCTCCGAGAAGTGCATAAGTGTAGTCTGCGGATTATTAATACCTCTCTAGATTATGTATGGGTAACGCATACTGGGGTCACCCTCTATCCACATTTTGGTTGATATCTCGGCAACGGGCTCAAATATGGACGTGAAAACCACTAATTCTTAAAACCCTCATTAACACCTTTAATTTGATACCCATATCGTATAAACACCTCCTGGGGTCACCCCTGGTCCACATTTTTGTCAATATCTCGAAAACGGGTTCACATCTGGCAGGGCCGTGCGCAGGAATTGGCCTTGGGGGGGGTTTTAATTTAGATTTGCATTCACATACATTTTTCACTAAGATAAACATATTTGCTGAAACAGATACCTAGACACATACATCATAAATTTAAATGTTCTTTAACTTTTCTGAAACTGCATACTCTGATACCTAAAACTATACCCAAGAGCCCAAATGCAGCGAAAAATCGCTCTACGCGGGAACTCCAACGGAGTCATAAAAAAGAGTCCGAAATACATAAGTCCGATTTCGATTAATTTGAAGCGTTTTTTGACTATTTTTAAATGAACTGCGGAGCCTTTTATTGGTGCTTTTCTGAACCTTTTTCGGAGCCTTTTAATCCTCCATTCTGAGAGTTTTTGGACTCTTTTCGGAGCCTTTTATTGGTGTTTTTCTGAAGCTTATTTGGGGTATTTTTTATTTCTTTTGGGTCATAATTTCTTTACGCAATTTTTCACTTCTAACTATTCTGCCGTCACCAATTCTGACTTTCTAAATTATCCCTATGAGCTACATGGGAACAATTTAATTAATTGTCCAACTATATGCGCCAATGATGTTCTTATTTATCTGAAAATCTTGAAGGAATCTTTTAAATGCGGTCCTGATAGGATTCCTACATGCTTTTTGAAGAAGTGTGCTAACAATATTTACCAATTTGTTCAATCTGTCACTAAAGTTTGGCGTTTTTCCAAAAGCATGGAAAGAGTCGTTTCTTCTAAAGCTTCATAAAAGCGGAAGAAAGGCTTCTATAGAGAACTATCGCGGCATAGCAGAGCTTTCTGCCATCCCAAAAGTGTGTGAAGCTATTGTTACGAATCAGCTTACGAATCCTATCTCTACCTTGATTTCCGACTGTCAACACGGGTTATGTAAGGGAAAGTCCACCGTTACAAACTTACTTGAATTTACTTTGATTTCAGCAAAGCTTTCGATAAAGTGTGTCACTCGTTACTTATTCATAAACTGGATCAGTTGGGTTTCCAGCCGGGTCTCAATCGCTAGATCTCTTCTTGCCTTAGCGACAGAGCACAAAAGTAGTGTTTAAAAATTGTGAATCCGATGTTATTTATGTCTCCTCAGGAGTTCCTCAAGGAAGGCATCTTGGCCCGATTCTGTTCTTGGTGTTTATAAATGATATTTCTACAGTAATATAATTTTCGAATTTTAATGTATGCCGACGATGTAAAGCTTTTTATGTCATTCGAAGAAGCTTTAGTCAGATCTAAATACACTAGTTACTTGGTGCGATTTAAATTATATGCCGCTTAATCTAAAGAAATGTAAATACATGCGTTTTTCGAGAGGAATTTCAAATCCGGCTTCCTATACAATACAAAATTATAATCTTGAGCAAATGTATGATGTTGTTGACCTTGGGGTTACTATGGACTAAAAACTCAGTTTTAACTGCCACATTAACGTAACAGTCAATAAAGCTAGAGGCGTTCTAGCATTTGTTAAACGATGGTCTAAAGAATTTATGTAACTACTTTACTACATTAGTTAGACTGATACTTGAATGCGGTTCTATAATTTGGAACCCACGTTACCAGGTCCAAGTGGATCGCTTAGAATCAGTTCAAAAACAATTTTTAATATTTGCCTTAAGAGATCTGCACTGGGATCCCTTGTATAATTTGCCATCGTATACGAGTCGCTTAAAACTAATTAATCTTCACAGCCTTTCTAGTCGGAGGGAAATGCTTGGAATTGTCTTCATGATTAAATTACTAAATGGTTCAATCGTAAGCCCGTTTCTTTTGAGCGAAGTGAACTTCAATGTACCTTCTCGTCCATCAAGACATTTTAAACCACTTATCTTGAAAGAGTGCCGAACTAATTTTGAATTAAATCAGCCTTTTCGTTGTTTGTGTCAAGATTATAACTCTCATTCTGGTACGTTTGATATTTCAGACTCACTATGCAGCATAAAAAAGTCAATTCTTTCTATCCTAAATACATAGCAACAGTTTGCTTTCATATCCTTTGATTCTTATCTTTATTCTTTACAATAACTATTCGCTGTCAACTAATTATTTATTAATTGTGTCATCTATTTTTTATCTACCTTACTTAGCTGGTGAGGTTTTCTCTGTAGCTGAGCAGTTTTAGATCTCGACGATTAACAAACCAAAGCCAGACTATTGATAAACGTCCATGAAAAATGCGATCTTTATATTCTGTTAGGTAAAATAAAAAAAAACCTCAGAAAATGTTTGGAAACATTCAAATAATTTAACGTTGTCGCTCATCTGCTCTCCAACGTTCATTTTCTCACAATTCTCTTTACGCCTACAACAAAAAGGGGCAGAAAACACTCGAAATATTTCATATAATTGAGCCTTGCAGTTCATTCGCTCTGTTAATTGAAACTGCTCACTGTTTTCATCGGTAAAAGTTAAGAACAAAAAATGCCCATACGCTACACAACTTTGTAATTTCTGAAAGCTCCAAGTGCAATTCAAAGTGCCGGACTTATGTATTGGCCAACCTTATTCTTTGAAACTTTCACCAATTTCTTCTTCCGTAAAATTATTTTAACTAATTTTGCCAAAAATTATTAGTCAAGATTCAATACAAGATTTATAAACTGTATTTTGAAAACTTTTGCAAAATCATTGCAACTTAGATTTGGCCATGGGGGGGGGGTTTTAACCCCCAAACCCCCCCCCCCCCCCCCCCCGTGCGCACGGGCCTGACATCTGGTAATTGTTTACAACCGTGCCAAGTGATAATACGCGTCCAAAAATTTCGGAAGGGATATCGAAAGACTTGTTTCGGTCCCAATAAAAAAAATATGCCTCCGGAGGACAATTATTTGTTAGTAGTTTGCGAGATATTTGCAATCAAAGTTCACAATTTTCTGTAGTTTTCATGCGAAAAATGTGAAAAAGTGTGTTCTACGCAGAAATACTGGGGATCGTGTAGCCGGTGTTGACCGGTCGAGTGTTAAATCGAGTGGAAAATGTCTACAAGATTCCAAGTATCTAAATACATATCTGAAAATATAGCATTGTAGACCAGTAAATTTTAGAGTCATAAAGAACGGTTACAAGACTTAGAGTCTAATATTTCTGTAACAAAAAAATCTAATTAAAACAAAATTATAAAAATATTCCGTAAGAGTTAAGTGGTGTACGAAGTATCAATCGCTAGGTCTAAAAATAATAGTAAAGCAAAGAAAACGGTGAGTTACAATTTTGTACTTAAAACGAAATCTTTACACAATTTAAAGCCCTTTAAGGAGCGAACAGACTTCATCGTCTATATCAGTGTCTCCTTTCAAGGCTGGTTTACGGTTTCTAGATAAAAATGTAATTAATGGATCGGATGTAAATAGTAATGCATGTATGAGGTCTTTCATTGTATTTGATCGTGAAGATTTTCTGGTACTATCTTCTCGATACCTTCGAATGTCGTTGTTGCGAGCCTCTAAAGCTTCCTCCGACATCATGCCTATTGGAAACGAGCAATATTTTATAATTCCAGGCCCATGAACTAATACCCTGTGCACACTTGATGGCATGGGATAACTCCCATAAAGCTGGACATAGTGCTGAGCTGTATCTCTGCAGTACTTTTCAAATTTTTCAAATGAAATATCAAAGCCACTGGACATACAGCTTAATATTGTGCCAAACCGCCGGATGAGCTCTTCATCGCTGCCAGTTGCTTCAGACCTTCGCTTTTGACCTATTAACCTGGTCCCATCTCGTATGAAGCTTTACCAAAAACACTCGAACTTGACTCCAGAATTCAATATACCACTTCCTATTAATATTCTCTTGTTCTTCGTAGCCCAAAACGGTACAAATGTAGTCCAAGACGGCTTTGTCTTTGAGGTTATGTCTCGGTTCTGCAACCCACACATCATACAACTGCCTCGGTGTTATGGCCATTATATCCAAGGATGCACCTGGATGCAGATGAATTCACTTGGGTTGTATGCAGTAATATCTAGTTATTATACAAATTTAAAAATGGTTCTGGCAACCTTTTCTTTTCACACTTTTATTTATTTTAAGGCAAGCATAGGGTACATCAAGAGACTCACAATTTAAAATAAAAAGCTAAATCCAAAATCTTTGAAACACTTGTAAATAAACATACATACCCTTAACTTTCAATAAATCCAAAATTAGTTAAAGTTTTTATCCAAAGAACAATTTTTTTTAGCTTCAAAGCTAACGTTAATTTACTCCTGCTAATGGCACTTTTAACTTATCGTCAGAGACCAACAGTTTGAGAGCTGTTTACGCACAGAAAAATAAGAATTAATAGAAATGCTAACTACCGTTATATACAGTAGACATTGCGTGCATAAGGCACTTTAAAAAAATTAAAAAAATGTAACTAAAAAAAAAACAATTATTCCCTCCTAAACCAAGCAAAAGTGCCACTGTGCGCCGCCCCTTTGGGATTTGACCTAGGTAATTTTTTGTTGCAAATATTTTCCAAAATATTGATACCCCACCCGACATTTTTGGACAAATAGGTACACCCGTACCTCGCTATACGGCCTAAATACGTTCCACGAAAGTTGGCCGTAAAGCGAAAAGCCGTATAACGAGTCAACTATTCTAATACAAATTCATACATATTCAATGGGATCGGTTCCAAATTTGTAAAATTGCATGGTTAAAAATGAATTTTATATTTTTATTTGTTATTTAAATTAAAAAATTATACATAACAAGTACCTACATACATTTGAACATAAAATACTAAAAGACTCCAAAAATCAAACAAAAACAACTCCACAAAATATTTTTTTAAATGGATTTAGTCTGAAGAAGACTGAATAACGATCGTAAACAAGTGTAAATAGAAAATAGTGTGCATCGAAATTGCGCTTGCGCAAAATTGGCAGCATGTAAATATGTATGTATGTATATCGAAATCGGAAAAACGGTTTTTGGCCGTTATAGCGAAACATTTTAGGCCGTAAATCGCAAATTAGCATGCATTGAAGAATACGAAAGGCCGTATAAAGAGCGTGTAAGAGGGTGTATTAGCAATCGGCACCGATCGCAAACAATTGTCCTGCAAGAATTTTAAGAACAAATTAATATTATATGGTTTGCAAAATAAAAAACAAGCAGTTATTCGCCAACAAAATTGCATCGTAGGAATGTAGAATTGTCAACAAAGCTGACATTGTAAATTTCGAAGTTAAAACTGAACATTCTCGAGTAAGCTTCAGGCATGTGTTGACGTGTTTTTTCTTCGCACGGTAGTTTTCGTTATATATGTACATATACATATACATATACATATGTATGTATAGTGTCTTATGTACTTCAAGTACAGTGTGATTTGGATATACCTAATACAGGAGTGCTATTTTATATTGTTTAGCTTCATTTTGGGGCTTTTAACTTTCTTTTCAATTGATTTCATCTAGTTTTAATTTAAACCACAGTTTCTCCAAACCAATACGTGAGTATTTTGCTATATTTGGTGTGATTTATGTTCCTTGTTAATTAGTGGAAGTGTAAGTTGGAGTCTGCCGGCAGCGGCTAAAAAAGCCCAAGCCGATATGTCGTTTTCGCCTTCTGGGGCGATGGCGTCAACGGCTAAAGGTAACCGCACATCAAGGTGCATCAAATACTCCTGGCGAAATACAACGAAAACTACAACTTGATCGACTGGAAGAAGAGATGAAGATTCAGCAGCAATACCTGGACAGTAAGTACAAAATTCTATCCCAATACGGCGAAATTCCTACAGCCAACAATACATATTTTAATACGGCCAGCTGTCCTTTACCCGCGCAGCTTGCTGCAAGACAAGCCATTCCTAAGCAACTTCGCACATTCAATGGAGATCCCGACGAATGGCCACTTTTCATCTGTAGCTTTGAAAATGCTTTGCTGTTGCTGGCTACACCGACGCTGAAAATTTGATAAGGCTACAGGCATGTCTAAAGGGTAAAGCTCGCGACGTTGTAAAAAGTAAGTTGTTCATGCCATGTATGGTACCTGAAATTATTAAAACTCTGAAAATGTGTTTCGGTCGTCCGGAATATATACTTGAGCGAGCAGTAAGTAGAGCTCGCGCACTTCCACCAATAAAAGATAAATTAGAAGCTCTTATTGAATTTTCACTTTGCGTACGAAATATCTGCAGCACAATGGAAGGGTGCCAAATGTATATGCACCTACATAACCCCTTGTTAGTAAAGGAGCTGGTCGATAAGCTCCCAAACAACCAAAAGCTAAACTGGGCTGTTCATCCTAAAGATAATAAAATACCTCTAGTTAAACAATTTAGTGAGTGGTTGTACTATCTAGCCGAGGCTGCTAGCACAGTGGTAAGCTTAGCGCCAACTAATACTCGCATAATCAACACGCATACAGTTGAAAAAACGCCCGAGCGTTCTCAAACAGAACAAAGATCATATCAGGGTAAGAAGTGTCCAATTTGTAAGAAAGGTGATCACAAAGTGGCTCAATGTGAATCTTTTGAAAGCCTCTCACTTCAGCGGAAGTGGGATGCAGTGAAGGCAAACAACCTATGCCGACAATGCCTCAACCCTCACAGACGTAAATGTTACCTTAATAGAATCTGTGGTAAAGATGGATGTACATTCAAGCATCACCCTTTGCTTCATAAATCGGCCACTCAAGTTGAAATTACGCAGCTGATGTTTCAGATGCACCGGTTAACACCCACTGCGATGGCTTCGAGAGAAAGCAGCCCCTTTTTAGAATTGTGCCAATTCATGTTTATTCTAAAAATAATAAAAAGATTAAAATATTTGCATTTTTAGACGAGGGATCGTCCGTAACATTAATGGACAGAAAGGTATTTGAGGAACTAGGTTTGGATGGCGAAAATGATCCAATGTGTCTACGATGGACTGGAAACACTACTCGCGTTGAGCGAAACTCTGTAAAAGCAACAATCCAGATCTCAAGTACTACAAATAGCCGCAAGTATGCCTTGAAGAATATTCATACCGTCGACGACCTCGATCTACCACCTCAATCAATCGACGCTTCCGAGTTGCAGAAAATGTACCCGTACTTAGCAGGACTACCCTTTGCATCATATGAGAACGTAAAACCATCAATATTAATCGGCATGGATAATTGGAAACTTGCGATTCCTCTAAAAATAAGAGAAGGAACATGGTCACAACCAATAGCCTCCAAAACTCGCTTGGGATGGACGCTTCAAGGGTGCGAGGTTGGGCATGATAAAGAGTTCCGATTGAATATTCATAGTTGTGACTGCCAAAGAAAGTATGATGAGCTGCATGAAAGGGTAAGCGAATTTTTTAAGATAGAATCTTCTAAACCCCTCCAAATAATGTCCAAAGATGACACAAAAGCCGTCAATATAATGCACGAAACATGTCAAAAAGTTGGCAATCGGTTTGAAATTGGGCTATTGTGGCGTGATTCTAACGCCATTTTACCCGAGAGCTATAGCTACGCAAAGCAGCGTTTAGATTGTCTAGTAAAAAAGTTCAGAAAAGAACCTCAATTGAAAATTACTATTCAAAAACAAATAGATAACTTGATTACCAAGGGCTACGCGAATAAGCTCACCGAAGAAGAAATTGGGTCACCTAGGGGTCAGATATGGTACTTACCAATATTTATCGTCACCAATCCGAACAAGCCAGGCAAAGTTCGAATGGTATGGGACGCAGCTGCAAAAGTGAACGGAGTCTCACTTAATGATTATTTACTTAGCGGCCCAGACTTGCTGAATTCACTTGGTGACATTTTATTATCTTTTAGAGTTGGTAAAGTTGCTATTTGCGGGGATATCGCGGAAATGTTCCACCGGATTCAAATCCGCGATAGTGACATGCACGTCCAAAGATTTCTGTGGTATGACAAATCTGACGATTTGAGAAAGCCAAGCGTTTATTGTATGAAAGCAATGACATTTGGACTTAATTGTGCGCCCTGCATTGCCCACTTTATACGTGACAAGAACGCAGATAGCTTCGCCGAAGAATATCCACGAGCAGTGCACGCAGTGAGGTATAACCACTACGTGGACGATTA
Source organism: Sphenella marginata (assembly GCA_951509765.1). Lineage (NCBI taxonomy): Eukaryota > Metazoa > Arthropoda > Insecta > Diptera > Tephritidae > Sphenella > Sphenella marginata. The sequence goes on from OX608082.1 coordinate 55,490,448, forward strand.
TATCGATAGCGAGGATAATGCAGAATCTGCTCTAGCACTAGCTCGGCAAGTCCAGAAAATTCACAACAATGCTGGATTTAATATACGAGGGTGGTCCTCAAATTCACCAGAAGTACTAAAAGGCCTAGAAGAAAGTTGTACGCTTATTCAAACGGTTAAAGAGTGGAGCTCCACAACGAAGGTCCGTGGGATGTTTTGGGACCCCATATGCGACAGCTTCAAATACATTTGTCGTTTTGCAAGACTTCGTCGTGACGTCATAAATAACCCATTTGTGCCAACAAAGAGGGAGGCTTTACAAGCTTTAATGTCGATCTTTGATCCATTAGGTTTCGTAAGTTGTTATACCATTGGATTAAAAATTCTTTTGCAGGATGTGTGGCGTTCAGGTACCGCTAGGGACGAACCACTAAACGAAAGGCTCTACGAAAACTGGTGCGAATGGAAAAGTTATATGCCCTCGATTACATCAGTAGAAATACCCCGATGCTATTCCACACTTTTGAAAGATGCTGATGAAATACAATTACACACTTTCGTTGATGCTGGCGAAAGTGCATATGCAGTTGTTTGCTACCTGCCGGTTAGGCAGGGTGACAATTTAACAGTAACGCTAGTAGCGGCGAAATCGAAAGTTGCTCCACTAAAGCCTTTATCGATCCCAAGGTTGGGGTTGCAGGCGGCAGTAATTGGGGTCAGAGTAGCCAATATGGTGAGTAAAATTCAACGTATAAATATAACATCAAAATTCTGGTGGTCAGACTCAATGACAGTCTTACGATGGCTTCGTATGGATCCGAAAAATTTTCAGCAATTTGTTATGCATCGCATAGGTGAGATTTTAGAGGCTACCAATGCCAAGCAATGGCAATATGTGCCATCAAAATTAAATCCAGCCGACTTGGGTACGAAGGTCTCCGCAAAAAGCGCATATTCACCGTGGTTCTGTGGACCAGAGTTTTTAATGTCAAACCCGACGACATGGCCGAAATACGACATAAATCAGGGTCCGATAGATGTATCTGAAATTAAACATTGCATAATGCATACTACAAAAATTGAAATGAGGTATCCTATATATATATAGAATATTTTTCTGATTGGAAACGCCTCTACCGTGCTGTGGCTACATTTTTATTATATATACATCGACTACATGCAGTTGTAGCAGTTGATCAAAAGCCTAATAATATCACGTTATATCATATTCAAAGGGCACACAGTTTTTTAATCAAGTATGCTCAAAACTCTGAATTTAGTACTGAAATAAACTTACTTAAAAACGGTAGGCCTATTGAAACATCCAGCAAGTTGATTGCATTAAATATCTATTTATATGAAGATGGAATCATCCGAAGCAAAGGGCGAACCGAATATTTAAATAATCATGAAGATGTCATTATACTACCTAATAATCATTATATCACTTTTTTAATAGTGCGTTGGGAGCACGAGCATTTTCATCACCAGATGCACGAAGCCATAATAAACCAATTGCGTGGGCGATACCATATAAGCCGATTAATGGTGTTATACCGGAAAGTGCGTCAAAACTGCCAGAAGTGTAAAAATTCTATTGCTTCTCCACAAGTTCCACAAATGGCATCACTACCCGTCGCAAGGCTCGCATCATTCGAAAGGCCTTTTACTTACGTCGGCGTCGACTATTTCGGCCCACTGTTGGTAATAGTTGGAAGAAGGCGTGAAAAGAGATGGGGCGTGTTGTTCACATGCCTAACTTTGCGGGCAGTACATATCGAGGTTGCGCACAGCTTGGATACGAGCTCATGCATAATGGCAATAACTAATTCGCTCGAGGCTTCCCTAGAGAAATTTTCTCCGACAACGGTACGAATTTTAAAGCATCGGAAAAAATTATTTGCTCACCCAGCAACAATGCAGACATTGCTTCTAAATTCGATAACATTAAATGGAGATTTAATCCGCCGAATGCCCCTCATATGGGAGGAGTGTGGGAACGTTTAGTGAGGTCAGTAAAAAGCGTACTTTTTGAGATACTTCCTTCTACAAATTTCAGCGATGAAAGTTTGCGATGTGCTTTACACGAAGTAGAGTTCATCATAAATGCGGGTCCGCTGACATACGTCTCATTAGACAGTTGTGATGATGAAGCTCTCACCCCCAATCATCTTTTACTTGGATCATCGAACGGTTACAAGCCTATTTGTTCCGCAGATCACACCATGCGACAGCGATTGTATCTAACTCAAAAATTTGCAGACCGATTTTGGCACCGATGGGTCAAAGAATACGCACCGATCATCTCTCGGCGTAGTAAGTGGTTCAACAAAGTGCCCCCTATTCGTATTGATGACATTGTGGTGATAGTCGATCACGATTTTCCACGGAATTGTTGGCCAAAAGCGAGAATTGTCAATATCATAGAGGGTAAAGATGGACAGGTACGCAGCGTTATGGTACAAACTAAATCTGGAACTTTTCATCGACCAGTGGCTAAAATTGCAGTATTGGATGTCGGTAATTAGTCTGAGTAAACGCGTATTTCATCACTTGTTTACGGAGGGAGGAGTGTTACCGCCAAAATATTTGTGATATAGGTCAGTCTAATGTTGCGAAATAAAAGATCATTAATGCTCATTGTGTACATACATATGCACATACATACAAACGCCTAGTGTGGATATACAACCCTCCACCTTTTGCACTAATTAGGCCCGTCCACAATGAACACGACGGCGGCGAACGACAACGACGAAAAACTGAAGCTTGACGATATTTGCCGTCAAGCATTGGCGACATGATTATAATAAGAGCAGGGGCGACAGGTGCGAATCATCTTGAAAAGTAGAAAAAAATGTTGTAAAAAGTGTGAAAGAGACATATTCTGCAATAATTGGAACTTATTTAACAAGTTATTTACTCTTCTTTCGTTTTTATTGTCAAAAAAACCAAACGCCACCATCTGCCGCTTGTCAAAATAGAATTAGATTTAATCTAGCGAAAGCGGCATCTGTGATTGATTGCCGCTTTGTCGCGTCGAGTTCAAAAAATTCCTCCCCATAAGAACACGTGTAAAAATAATTTGACAGATGCCGCTTGTCGTTTGCCGTTTTCATTCTGGTTACCACTATTCTCGCTAGCTTAATACTCATTTTTTGAATATGCATTGTAACATATCTACATTAATATGTCCTAATACATAACTATATTGTTTTTTATGCTAAGGAAATAGCGGTAATATCACGCCAGATTTTTATGTATAAATACTGGAAATGAAATAATTTTAAGCACAGTTGTGAAAAAGTGAACGTGAAAAAATTAATTTTTAAGCGCCTCCGTTCTTATCGGACTGCTAACAAAACATTTGTTTGAGTTTACTTTCAACTGCGCTGCGCCGACCGCAACACAAATGCTGTACTTAATGGTTCAGTTATGCTTGCATAGCAGGGCATAGCATAGCAATACACAGCACGTAAAAGAAAATTTTGATTATACTTCGCACAACGCACAACCCCTCAAAATCAGATATTCGCGAAACATACACAATTTCATGAGCTCGCACACATTCTTTCAGCTTTTCTTCTTCCATTACAACGCTTTTATTAGTTTTTTACTAAAATTTATAAGATTAATAAGCAAAAGCTTTGACAGTAGGTATGTTAAGTTACATAGACATTGTGTACCATATCAAGTGTGATATCATGAGCATAGACGTCAAAAAAAAAAAAAAAATTCACACCTGATCGTTAGAGATGTTTTTTTGGCGTATGCGCCATCTATTTTGAGCTGTGTTGCATTCGATTACCTAAGAAAAATTAGTTCTAAATAAAGTAGTAGTGGTTGCGTATATTTTGAAAAGAGCGAAAAAAAACACTTGAAAACTTTAGATAATTATAATTTATAACAATTACCTTCATTTTATAAAGCTTATTTTAAATTTTGAGCATGTCGAAATCATTTTTTACAAAATCTTTGCCAAAACTTCTTAGACTATTTTAAAGTTTTATGAACGTACTGCAAAATGCAACAATGTGTTTTGGCCGGCAACTTCGTTAGCATATTCCGATCGCTCTTCGTGTGTAAACATTAAAAAACATACAAATTTGTGAAAAGTCGTGTAATTTTAAAGTAATTTGATAGCAGTACAATATTCAGCAGTGGGTTTAATTTAATGAGCATAATTATATTAAAGAGTATTCACGTAACAACAATACACATGAGCTACTTGTGGAATGCAAAGAAAAATGTTCCAACTTTGACTATTTCTGTAAGTTGCATACAGAAAATAAATACCTCGAAAGTGAACACAATATGGTTTTGGCCAAATTGGAAACTACAAAAATGCTTTTGGCAGATGTACAGAAAAAATGTGATATGGGTGAGCGTGCCCTGGGCAAGAATAATCAACGCAATGCGGAACTACAACGTAAACAAATGGAGTTAAGTAAGAAAAAATAGAACAATTGAAGGTACTGGTGCAGTTTATCTGGCCCACCCACTAGACTAGATACCCTAGTGGGGTATCAAAAGACGCGTATTCAAGTCTAGATTTAGAATCTGAAATGAGATTTTTGTTTTTTTTAAACCGTTCAGAAGTTATTTGCAGTTAAAATTCACAATTTTCTGTCATTTTCATGTGGTTGTTGTAATGGCACATTAAGCTGAGCCAAAAAAGTGAAAAAGTGTGGCAAACGTGGCACGCGGAAGGACATCACCGTGGCGGTAGCAACGGCAATGGCACACACCCGGAGTTGGAATGGCGTAGCCCAGGGTTATTTTTTGAAGCGCGGCCAAAGGCCGCCTACGCGAAAAGGTGTTCTGCACAAAAATACCATGGGTTTGCACCTTTGCATTGTGTTGAAGCTTACGATCATTGCAACTTAAAAACTTAACGTTAACATTAACGAAAATAGATCAATGAGCGAATCAGCTAAACGTGAACATGAAATCTTTGTTGAAAATAAATCACAAAAGGAAGAAGATTGCAGAAATTATAAACATCAAATAGACAATTCAAGTCGCACAATGGGTGAGTTTTACACACCATAAACATATTTTTAGACTAAAACATTTATTTCTATTTCGTTCATAAATTGCAAACAGATAATCTCATGCGTGAAATCGCCAATTTGCAAGCAAACAAAAAGAATCGTTTTTCTATTTATGGTCAGGAAATGCAAACACTATTGTATGAAATCGAACGCCACTGTCGTGCACGTAAATTTAGCGAACGGCCACGTGGGCCCATTGGTAGTTATTTGGACGTCCCAGAGCAAAAATATCGTGATGTCGTTGAAAATCAAATTGGTGGCTTATTACGCGCTTTTATAGTAAATAATACCGCAGATCGGCAACGCTGTCCAAATTTGCCTGTGACAATTATTACAGCGAAATTTTTGAATAAGGTTGCTATTATATGAGTAACAATATTAATTATGTGTGCACTTTAAAAACACTTTTTGTTTACTTTCATTAACTGCAGATACATGATGTACGTTCTGGACATGTACGTCCACCACCCGGCACACGTTTGCTGTTTGATGTTATCAAATGTCGTGATCCGGTTGTTATGAATTGTTTAATCGACCAGTTGTCTGTTGAGACAGTTTTACTTGCTGATACAAAAACTGTTGCTGAAAATTTTACTATACAACAAGAACAAGTACCACAAAATTTGCGTAAAATTATTGTATTGTCTTATATCGAACGGTTGGATACGCCCGTATGGTTGTGATTCAGTGCGTGCTGCAGCCGAGTACTTTACAAAATCGTGTGTACCAGGCGCAATTAGTAATGAATATAATACAGGTGTACCCTATGATAGTATGTGTGATCTTTGTCATGGCACAAGCTATCGTTATTGCAGACGAGATGCTTCCGAAGACTATTATGGGCATACGGGTGCTTTCCGTTGTCTTGTAGAGGGTGGCGGACATGTAGCATTTATGAAACACACAACCGTTATGGAGAGTACGGGTGGCAAACGGAAAGAGTGGTGGGCTAGAAATACGCTGAATGATGATTTTGAATTACTCTGCACTGATGGTAGATATTTCTTGTAAAAATATTTATGCGTACGCATAATTTATACACTTTTATTAACTTTCAGGCACACGCGCAGAGTTGCACGATTACAAAAAATGCAATTTGGGTAAAGTAAAGGCAAATGCAATTGTAACACGTGGCGGTGATAACTACAATGAAACCCAAGTGAATTCATATATTAATTTGTTAACATACGCTCAACAATTATATGGACGCAAAAATACTGATGATTTCAGTTTTAGTATGTTTTCATCACCTATGGGGCATTATGATTTGATCTTCCAAGATGCAACACGTCAACTACGTGTCATACCACCGCATCAAAGACGTTATGATATTTATTTGGGCAGCAATTTTATGCGTGCTCGTCGTATTACCGATTGTTATGCTGGAGCAAGTCAGTTGGTGTTATCAATACCACTATTTCTTTTGATGGGTGGTAGCCTTTTGCTACGTCTAACAGCTTGATATATGCAAGGAGGCATTCTCAGTTGGAAAACGTACATATTCCGAACACAACTTAGTTTAAGTATAAAGTAAATACGTACAAATTGTAAACTGTGCGAATTTTTGTTTGCAATTTAAGCACAAATGAACCAGGAACAAGTGTTAAGTGGCCTTTACGTCATACAAATGTACCTAGTAGGTGATTGAATTATTATATAAGATAAGTCCATTAACTTTTTAATAAGTATACTTTCTTTTCAATAAAATAACTATTTCTGTAAAAAATTTTAATTTTTGAAAACTATCTTTTGTGCATGACAATATGCATGAGCAAATTTCACATACATGTAAGGATGGCTTAATTTTTAAAAAAATGTTAAATTATTATTATTGTTTGTGCACTAATATAGGAAGATAAGTCCATTACCTTTTTAGTAAGTATACTTTCTTTTCAATAAAATAACTATTTCTGTAAAAAATTTTAATTTTTGAAAACTATCTTTTGTGCATGACAATATGCATGAGCAAATTTCACATACATGTAAGGATGGCTTAATTTTTAAAAAAATGTTAAATTATTATTATTGTTTGTGCACTAATATAGGAAGATAAGTCCATTACCTTTTTAGTAAGTATACTTTCTTTTCAATAAAATAACTATTTCTGTAAAAAATTTCAATTTTTGAAAACTATCTTTTGTTTCTGTGAAAAGTTATTAGTGAAAAACCGAAAATTGACCCGGGTCAGATCCCCAATTCGGGGCCCGATCCACATTTTTTATGTGCAGAACACCTTTCCGCGTAGGCGGCCTACGGCCGCGCTTCAAAAAATAACCCTGGGCTACGCCATTCCAACTCCGGGTGGTTGCCATAGCCGTGGCTACCGCCACGGTGATGTCCTTCCGCGTGCCACTTTTTTCTCACAGGGTAATTTGTGATTACAACAACCACATGAAAATGACAGAAAAATTGTGAACTTTGATTGCAAATATCTCTTCACTGGAACAAAAAAATAAAATTTCGACTTCGGATCATTGATACTGAGGTCAAAACGCGTCTTTCAATACCCCTATCATATGTTTAGCTAATTTATTAATTTATTTTTGCCTTATACGTGGCCTGTTTGCAAATAACATAGTTGACAAAGGTAAAATAAAAAAACTTCTTCATACCACCCACCAACTTAATTTGTTTCTTAATTTCACCTAAAAACTTTGTTTAATATAACTATGATTATGGCCCAACATTTTTTTTAATGTTTTTTATTTTCTTTTTAAGTTAAGTAAACATTCCATAAAAACGTGTGTTAAGGAATGGCTACGATTACGAGCAATTATCCAGCACTGACTCTGCCTTTTTTGTGTGATTTCGAAGATACTTACTTGCAATTTTACCTATAACTTAAAATAAAATAAAATTTCATTTTATGTTTCTTTATTATACTTCTATCCTCTTTTAGTTAAAATATCTTTAATTCATTAGCTAAAAGTTCACAAAGTACATAGAGATCAAGCCATGCTCTGGGTTGCCATGCGTTGTATAATCGAATACATGTAAAACCCATTTAACAGATGTCGAAAATGACAGAACCCATGCAATGTATTGCCATGCTATGCAAGCATAACTGAACCATAAGATTTATGCATATCTGTTTCCACCACATATCAATGGTGAAATTTTTGTGATTTCCTCTTACAGAATACCGAAATCATCGAAAGTCACAAAAATTGTCTCTAATGAAAAATCTCAAATTTAGTGACTTGAGATGAGACAGACTTACAGAATACAGCTATAATTCAATGCTGGGAGATTTTAACATCAAACGAAGCAATAATCGGTATAACGGAGAAATATTTGAGAATCCGTTAGATGTTCTCACAATCCATTATGGGATCAATACTTACTTCCAACACAACATTGCAGGCGCATGGATTAGTACCTAAAAGATAGTTATATAAAGACTCACCCCGGTCATTTGTGTCACTGCTGCCCCACTGGGCATGGTGAGCGTTGGCATCGCCTCCTACCCAGCACCTCGACGCTAACCGCTGTCAGATCTCCATCACTAAAATTGGGAAGAAGAAAAACATTAAGGGCCACTTTCATAAAAGCCGGTTAAGCCTAATCGGCGATTAATTTGACAGCTAACCATACAAAATACGTCAATTAAACTCTGGTTAGCGGTTACCGGCTTTTATGAAAGCGGCTCTAAGAGTAGACTTAGCCAGTATACAAGTGCGAGGCTTACCCTTATCCGGCGTCCCCAAGCCACAGATCCTATTGCCAGTGATCCATGGCTCCTGAACTAGAACGATGTCTACCGCACCTGAAGACAGGTGCAGTAGGAGTGCACCTGATGCTGCTTTGCAGTGATGCAGGTTAATTTGGAGGACCCGCATTACAGTTTATTTGGGCTCTCCTCCGTGAGCGTCGCGTCCGAATCGCCATCACTCAGAAGCTGACTCTCGGAGTAAAGCTTCCAGAGAGCCAAGCTACCGTCCGAGCCCGACGAAACGTAGCCACTGGGTTCTTCGCCCGCGTCGACCTCCATCTCATCCTCACTGGGGGGTTCAACCGCCTCCGTGCGAGATTCGAGGCAGACGAGGGCTTCCACGTAGGCCTTATAGACCTTTAAGTTTACGTTCTTAAAGCCGTAGTACACCCGAAAGTCCTGCTTAGCAAGCGCTTCGACGCTAGCGCTGTTGAGCAGCAGAACTACTTGCATAGTGGCACGTTCGGATTTCTCGACGTTGGCCACTTTCCAGTTTTTAGTCGGCAGGGCGGGGTTGTACACCTGGAGCAGCTCCAGGATGTCCGCTGGGTGCGATGGCGTCACTGGGACCCAGACTCTCGCCCTTGGACGTGAGGGGATATCGCGCGCCTCCACCACTTTAAGACGCGAGCCCGGATACACCTCACCTAGCCTCATAACGGCATCTTGGTACAACTCCGCAGACCTGGAGTCATCACAAGCGTTGAGCTTCACATTGCGTCCGGCTTGAAATCCGGGAACAAGTTTCTTGCCCGAGCAAGATCCCGTTGAGCTTTTGCCCAGACCTCCGCAGAAACATCCCCCTCCATTATCGGTGAGGTGGCGTTCCTGCGCAGGAACCCCCGCACCCCTAGAGTCCCCAGCAACCGACCCGCCAGACGCTTGACGGGCAGCCCTGCTGGTGGAGGCTGTGGGATGGGCGGTAGCTGCCCAGAGGGCCGCCCGGTCAGTGACCCCTCGCCGAGAGGTACCGGCCTTCGGACTGACAGGGCCGGATTTACTCTCAGCCCTGCCTTGATTTGTTGCGTATACTAACTCTGACCTGCCTTTTAAGCGGTGGGTTGATCCCATTAGGTTGGGGGACATTAGTTTTTCAGCCCCATTGTCTGGTAAATTCTTATCTCAAATTTAACTTGCCAATTCTGCGTCCAGATTTAAATTCAGCGCATCAAAAGCCTTTAGGAAAGTATGGTCTGGTTTATGGTCAAAAAATCGATCTCATTTTGTCGGCCTGTGTTATCTGCAACAATAAATATTTTTCAACAACCATAGTTTCTCATATTTACATAGTTATTATACACTTTCCAATAGCTAGTCCTATTTTTTTTTCAGTCCGCATGAATGAGACCCTGCATATTTCGCTGTTAGTCGAACAGCTGATTGATAACTTACTACCCTACCAGAACACTGACTGTCATTTGACACAACATCTGATCTTCAGTACTGTCAGTCTAATTGTCAGCGCTCCATACAAACTTTACATCACGGACACAAGGGGGCTTGCGCAAAGCTGATGTAAACAACTGTGTACGTGTGACCTTTTATTTCACTCTAACACAGTGAAACCGCCTTTTAATTAAGCATAAGGCTGTACTGCTTACTCCCACATGCTTTATTGCATCACTGCTGTCTATAAGACTATCATTTACTGTCATAAATGATACAATACTGTTTACACCAGCGCTGACCACAATAATGTCTCAGCTGACTATTGTAAAAAATCTGAAAAATATTTTAAAAATAACATTTATGCATTTTATTTTATTTGTTTGTTTTCATTTTTATTTTTTCAACTAACAACTTAAGACTATTTGTACATTATAGGACTCATTTACTTAAAAACTAAGGGCCTCAGACGAATCGTTCGCCTGTTTTTAATATGAAGACGATCGAAGCAACAAAAAACAATTTTTTTCAGAAAAATAAAATAAATTAGCTTGCTGGACGAAATCGTTAGGAAATGAATCGTTCGTACAAACTTTCGTTCGCAATACAGAATGAGGCCCTAAAAAAAATTACTTCAACGAAAATAAAAAATAAAATAATAATAAAAATAAAAGTATAACTAAAAGACTTCAGTGTCGCAAACACGTAAAAACAATTTCAACAAAAAAAGTATTTAAATTACGCCATTTTTTTTTTTAATATATGTTTTTTGGATGGTGCGGTGGTGGCTTTTAGCTATGGCTGCCCGCATGTCTTCCTCGAAATGCATGGCCCCTTGCTCAAACACACCTAGAACAAAAAATTTGTTAGAGAGTTTTTTACTAGCCCCTTTCATTTTATTTACCTCGTAGAACTGGGTCAACCAGGGTCAAATTTCCCAGCGCTCTTTTGGTCCCTCTCCCATCCCAATTGAACGATTTCAATAATTATATATCCCACGGGATAACAGCCTTTAACCAGGTAACATTTTACTCAGAGGAAAAATGAGCTGAACAAATTTCCTATGGTGTACAAATATTTCCCATTTTGCTGTTCCAAATGAAATGGGAAATTTTGAGAGTTGTATCTGAAAAGGCACATGCGAAAACAAGTATTCTGTGAATGAAATGTAAATTTGCGTATTTTTCCAGCCATTATATGAGTGGCTCAGAGTTATTATGCTATACTACTTAGAAATACTCCAAACTATCCGTGCCAAAGTGGCACATCCATAATTTTTGAACGAAATTATTAATTAAATTAATTAAATGTTTCAAACCTTCCTAAAAAGGCTGTTTAATTTTTAATTACCTATTAACTTTGTCACTAATTATTAGGAAATGACTAAAATGAGGCTTAGGCAAGGATGGCACTGAGCCACTCATATTTGATATTTTTTGCTTTAAATACAGTTGTCAAAATTTTACCTAGCCCCATGGCCTAGGGTAAATTGCTACATTCATATTCACCGCGATAAATGTCAGAATTTTTTTCGGTCCGTCAAAATTTACAATTTTCAACCAATTGGCACAGGGCCTTATACTATGTATCCACTATCGTGTTTTGGAACTTATTCTCATTCTCTAGGCAAAACATGTTGAACACTAGTGTTTTCGCATATCAAATTTCCGCATAAAAACCTGACGAAAACCACTTCCAATCAATTAACAATAGACGTCCAAACATATTGGGAGAGGTTTCGATCAAAAATGTGTGTGATTACAACAACTACATAAAAATGCCGGACATATTTAACTTTAACTGCAAAAATATCTTTATGGAAATATAAAATGTATTCTCTAATTCCTGAACGGTGATAGCTGTTGTATTTGTTTCCTTTAGGAGACTGCTAAAACACGTTCCAAATTATGGTAGAGGTATGAACAACAGGTTTTGAGCTCCGTATAAATCATCGGAAACCGAATTTTCGATTTTTTGTTTCAGTGAAAAGTTATTCGCATAAACCCAAAAATTACTCAGGTCCGATCCCAAAGGCGGGAACCTATGTATTTCTGCGCAGAACACATTCTTTCCCTTTTGGAACAAATAATATCTGTGTATATAACAAGCCCATGAAAATTACAGAAAAATCTCACTTTAATTGCAAACATCTTTTGACAGAAATGGAAAATCGAGAATCTCATGGAAGCGTTTTATCAGGGATTACACAAGTTAGTTAGCCCATATGTAAAAACGAAAGATTCTGTAGCACAGGGACCGTAACTGAGGTCTAAAACAAGAAGTTTGCGTGATGATACGACCACACTTTAGTTGCCGTAATCATTGTAAGAGCTAACAAAACTCTTTTTCGTGAATTTACCTCCTCCTCATTTTGCCAACATCCTTTAAGGAAGACGCAGAAATTTTCAAATTCCTTTGAATAAATCTTTTTAAAGTGTCTATTTGCAAATTAGTTATACCTTTCGCCCTACAAATCCAAAAACAATAGTTATTAATGTGTACAAATAAATATATAAGTCGTTTTCAATTATTAAAAGTTAAATTTCTGGTGAAATATTTCCCGAAAAACTGTGGGGTATTCTCCAATTTCTTTTCATTTTGTTTGTTTGTTTGTTTATTAGCATATTTTCCTGGCACAACAATTTGACAAAATTATTCTTACAGTGCCAGTCAGAAACAGTATACAAAACAAAATTAAATTAAACTTAAGATTAATTGAATAAATAATAAAAAAGTGAGTGGTAATAATAATAATAATAATAACAATAATAATATAAAACTTTTACTTAATTTAAGAAGTATAGAATGAAAGAGTAAAGGCGGGAAAGATAGTAGAAATAGATTTTAGATCGCTATGGAAATAGAAAAAAGAAATAATGTTACAATAGAATTTTAATATAGAAAATTACAAGTCATTATAAAGACATATTAAACTTTCTCTGAAATACGGTGCATTGCTTATCAACCTTAGTCTAGCTGGGAGAGAGTTCCAAAGACGGATCGAAATGATAAAGAATTGTCGTTCTGACACTAGCATACGATATTTGATGTACGTGAGAAGTACTGACCTTGAGGATTGAAGAAAAATGAGCCGCCGATAAAGGTAATGAGGTTCCTTCGTATATATAATTTTGTGTAGGGTAGTTAGCATTCTCACTTTTAATAGGTTATCAAAAGATATATTAAGCAACCTTTCAGCGTAGTAAGAGACGTGGTCAAGTCTTTTTAACCCAAATACATATCTGGCAATGTTATTATATACAACATTTAACTTATTCTTGCTGACATAGTCACAATTTGAAAAAATCTCACAACCATACAGGAGCGTAGGTATTAGGTACGCTTTCGCTAAGAGTAGTCGTATATGCAATGGTGTAAAGTCCTGTGTTAACCATAGTGTACGGAGCATACCATACACTTTGCCTACTGTACTAAAGATGTGATCTTTCCATGTCAAAGTTTTGTTAAAAGTTATACCTAGATTTTTTGCTCTGTCAACGTATTCAATAACCGAATTTTCAAACATAACATTTTCCAAGCCATTTGTGTCAAACGACTTTCTATGAATAACAATACATTTCGACTTTTTAGGGTTTAAACATAAGCCATTCCTAGAAGCCCATAAGCCAATTTCATTCAAATCATGATTTATATTACGAATACACCAACTAGTACGATCACAAGGACAACAAGTATACAGTTGTACATCATCAGCATATATGTGGACATTACAATAATTTAGGACACCAGCAGCCCGTTTCTGTATCGTTGCGATACAAATTATAACGCAAAGTGCAACCCTGATTCACGGTTATCGCAAGGTAGTGTTTCTGTATGAGTGGTGAGTATGTATTTTCGATATCTCTTGCGTTATTCATATCACTTGGCGCGAAGGTCGTGATATTATACGTAAAAACGAAAATGAGTGAAGTTATTTTATTTCTAATTTTTCAAATCACTGATATTTCTAAATTTTTCATTAATAAATGCATTTATTTATGATTTAATAAGTGTTTTGTATGAATGTTTACAAACAAAATGCACTAGTACACGGCATTGAGGACTTCAACTGAAATGGATAAATATTTCTCAAAATAAACTGCCGGAACCTATTTAACGCAATTGCTATCATAACAAAACACCAAACCACTGACATTGTACAATTAGTAACATTAATTAACATTAATATATGCCGATATTTACCAATTTTTTATTTAACAAATCTCCACAAAACAAAATACAAACTCGAAATGACAAATGGTTTGTTTCATTCCAATTGTTTCATCGATAAGTAGGCAATCTCACCATTCTCACATCGCAAGGTGATTTACTTCTCATACAGAAACACTTATCATAACGAAAGCGATACGAGCCTTGCGATAGGATATCGATCGTTATTATAACGAAAAGTTACAGAAACGGGCTACAGGCAAGTCATTTATATATAATACAAAAAGCAGAGGACCAAGGATCGAGCCTTGTGGGACACCACTTGAAACACTTAAAAAATCTGACATTTTGTCACCTATGCTTACAGCCTGAGTTCTTTCGCTAAGATAAGATTCGATGAGAGCCGTTGCGTGAGTGGAGAAATTGAATAAATTTTCCAGCTTCTTACAAAGTATAATATGGTCCACCGAGTCAAAGGCCTTTGAATGATCTAGGAGGGTTAAGAAAGCTACGCAATTCTCGTCAACTCGCTCTCGGATGTCTTCTATTACAGAGAGGAGTGCCGTTGTACAACTTCTTTTTGATGTGAACCCAGACTGACGATCGGTTAAAAGTTTGTTATCGCACACATATGTAGTGATCTGACTATGTATAATTCGTTCCACTACCTTAGAGAGGAACGGCAATATCGCTATAGGTCTATATTCATTCTTCGACTTACGGATAGGGATGACTTTTGCAACTTTCCAGCATTTAGGGAAAACACAGGTCGTCAAGATTGAGTTGACCAAATAGGTGATGTGAGGAAGAATTTTAGGAAGGATGATTTTTAAAAATTTAGCACATAAACCATCAGACCCCATAGCATTGGACTTCACAGAAAGTATGGCTTGGACAACATCACATTCATCAACACGAACAAAACCTAGAGGACTATAATTAACATTAACACGATTACCATAATTTTCAACACCTATGTTATTCGTTGGAATAGGAAAATTTACAAAATTTTTATTGAGATCGTTTACGTCGACATCAGGGGTGACTAATGACTCTCCCTTCGATTTACCTATCCCGATTTCCTTGATTCTGTTCCAAGTTTCCTTCGAATTCGCGGCTGAACTAAACTTGTCTTTGTAGTATTTTGCTTTAGCTAACCTTATGGCTTTGTTTACAGCGTACCGAGCCGCTTTGAAACGGTTATGCGTGAGCTCAGTTCTGTAACGAATTAAATCATTGAGGTTAGCGTTGAACCAAGGGCCGGTCTTTTGTCTAGCTAATTTGCGTTTTACGGGAACATAGATGTCAAATAGCCTACATATATTATTTTGAAGGAACGAAGTCTGGTCATCCACCGATATCAACGTACGAATCATACTCCAATCGACTGCCTCCACGGCTGCAGCAAGAGAGCTGTAGTCTATGCTTCTGAAATCGCGATATGTAAAAGAGTTAGGGCTGCGTGACATTTGGAAATCATAAATTAAAAAGATTAGATCGTGTTTTGAGAAGCAGGACGCGGATAATTGGTTATAATGTAGTAATTTTTGGAGATCATTTACAAAGAATAAGTCAAGCAAAGAAGAGTTTGAGTTTGTGAAATGGGTAGGTAGAGTGGAGTTCGTTGGATAAAGCCCTAAAGATTCCATGCTTAGCTTTAAGCTGGAATCCACGAGTAGGTTGCAGTTAAAGTCACCAGCGATGGTAATATACTCATATTTTAGAAGTAGAGGTTGTAGAAACTCCATGAAACCACTGGTGTTTATTAGACGATTAGGACGATAAACACAGCCAATGATACCTACTTTACTCGCCAAACCGCTTTCCGCTTTTTCGAACATCGTTTAGAATAGGTGAAGAGCGAGAAGCGAACAAATACGTGCGGATTTAAGTTCACAGGCTGTGTGCCAATCGGTAACATTTTACTCAGAGGAAAAATGAGGTGAACAAGTTTTCTATGGTGTACAAATATTTTCTATTTTGCTGCGCCAAATGAAATGGGAAATTTTGACATCTGAGAAAAGCACATGCGAAAGCAAATATTCTGTGAATGAAATGTATATATACGTATTTTTTCTGCCATTATATTTGATATTTTTTGCCTTAAAATATATTTTACCGTTTAATAACGTATTGGCATATAAATTCATTTGGAATAATATGAGTGACAATACCGAATGCATACATGTGTACACATTCACAGTTGTCAAAATTTTACCTAGCCCCATGGGCTAGGGGAAATTGTGACATTCGTATTCACCACAATAAATGTCAGAATTTTCTCCCGGACTGTCAAAATTTGCTATTTTCAACCGATTGGCGCACAGCCACAATAAGGGAATTTTGCTGTATATTGTTAAAGAAATGCATACCATCTGCTTTAAAATATATCCAAAATTTGAAAAATGTTGACCCAAGTATGCGACACCACAAATAGAGACTTTCACCACAGTCGCTTGCAGGATAAAAATATATCAATACGGCAATACTATTTTGGGGGCAGAGCTTTTTTGTTTTGGTTAAATAAATGGTTGTAAACATGGCAGTAAATACTTTCGGGGAAATACAATAAAAACAACATTTGAAATGATCGCCACATCTGCCTCAGAAAATGAGGCGCAGGACTGTGTCAATGATACATCTTCATCGGAAACGAACACATGCCGCCTACAGTCCTCGCAGTCTTCAGTGTCTAGTGACGGTGATTTATCTTTCTCATTATCAATTGAGCGCGAACTAGATGCCCTTGTTCTTGGGGACGAGCTTCCTGCATTTGAGATTCGCCTTGTTTCACCGCTTGGCCGGACACCCTCCCCAATAGACACGACTACCGAAGATTTCCAAACACCAACGAGAATACCACCACAGTATGACGATTCTACACCAAGTGCCTGTTTTACCTCGGATTTTGTAACGCTCCAAGAAATTAATTCAAAGATAAGTCCGCCAACAGATGGGGAAAATATCAAAACAAGTCTCAGCCGATGCAATAGTCTCGAAACCATATTTGAAGGAGTTTTCTTAAATACGCCACCAAGAAGAGTAGGTAAAGCACGCCAAAAGAGTTCAATGCATGGTAATCTTTGTGAGAGAATGGTTATTAATCACTTAAAAAAAGGGAAAGAAAATGAAAATCCGGGAGAGAGTGCTTCCTCGTCCATAAATTTATGTAGTAATAATGTATACAGCTTAACGAATAACGATATCTGTCTAGCCCATTTTAATAAGTATTAACAATTCCTCCTTGTGTTCCCTGAATTAACCACCTTTTGTTAGGCGATTGACTAGTGTAAGCGACTAGTAGTGACATATTTTACAAAAAATTAAGGAAGGGTATATACATAGGTAAATAGATTTGTACTAAGAAAAAACAATATCTGCAAATTGTTACAAGAAAAACTAATATAGTTACATTTACATTTGCCAAATAAATGATATAATAATTTATTTTTGTTTGTTTTGTTAGTGAACAATGCTAACTTATTAATATGGACAACAGTCTCAATTTTGCTAGTCTTACCTCAGCAATAGCCTAAAATGTGCAGATCAGCAACAAGATCCTTAACATAAAGAAACGTTTTTTACTACATATAAGCCCATTGGCCGGTTGATTACGCTGCCATATGATTGTCTCTACGTAGTCAGGCACCTTAACGTTGGTGTAAAGGCTTACGTCTATACGTCCGATACTGGATAAGGGGGCTGATACGGCCAAGGCAATGTCAACCTCGTTAGTTAAAGTGGCATGTGATCGACAACAAAGACCTGGCACTTAATCCAGCCAGGAAGTTCACAATACAGGCTGTATCAGAATGACGCCTTCTCAAAACCGGTACACCTTGGAGAGTAACTATGGCCTATAGATTGACTAGATTAGTTCCCCTCGACGTACACAGCCCTTTACGAGATGATCATGGAGACGACGAGTTCGTTGGAATGTGGGGAAGCTATAATCTGCGCCTTCCTGGACAACGCCTGGGACCTTCGCCAACACTTTTTGTCACCGCTTAAAATCGCACCTTCACCAACTTTAATAAAGCCGACTGGGAGGGTTTTCTTACCACCACAGAGAACGCCTTCTAGAATAAAGGAAGTGCGTCCATACTTCCCCACAGAGGCAGCGGCCCTGGCAATGAACGTGACCATATTAGACCATATTAGACGCCTGGACCCTACGGATCCTCAAATAAATGATCTTAATGTGGAAATCAGACGCTTAGTAGATAAACACAAAAGTGATAAGTGGGAAGAGCACTTAAAGTCTTGCAACCTCTCGGCTGGAGTTGGCAAATTATGGTCGACGGTGAAATCTTTGTCCAAGCCGGCTAAACCCAACGACAAAATATCCATCGCTTTCGGCGATAAGGTTCAGTCGAAGCCAAAAAGATGCGCGAGACCTTTCTGCCGACAATTTGTAATGCATCCTCCGTTGGACAAAGAAATTCGCCGAGCCACCAGGGAAGCGCATAAACCCAAAAACAGCGATGCGCCCATTGGCATCTCCACAACAGAAGTTCAAGAGGCAATTCGGAGATCTAAAAACAGCAAGTATATAGGCCCCGATGGCATTTCCATGCTGATGCTGAAACACCTCGGCGACGAAGGTATAAGAAACCTAACACATTTTCAACCTTTCCCTGTCCACCTTTGTCATTCCTGAAAGATGGAGACAGGCAAAGGTGGTCCCACTACTAAAGCCTGGCAAGCCAGCTGCCGTGGGGGAGTCATATCGCCCGATATCACTCCTCTCGCCAGTAGTGAAGGTGTTGGAGTCTGTTTTACTACTGTATTTCGCCGCAAAATTGAGGCTCGCCGAACATCAGCATGTTTTTCGCAAAAACCACAGCACCACCACCGTGCTGAACGCCATCACCGTTTAGATAGGGGACGGACTAAACCAAAAGCACCCAAACCACAGGACAGTGCTAGTTGCGCTTGACTTGGCCAAAGCTTTTGACACGGTCAACCATGCACAACTATTGAATGACCTGGAAGATTCGTCCCTTCCCCCCTGTCTTAAACGTTGGACTGCAAACTACCTGAGTGGCCGTCAAAAGTCTGTTGAATTCAGAGGCGCCAGATCAAAACCCAGACTAGTTAAACAAGGGGTGCCACAGGGTGGTGTCCTATCCTCGTTTCTGTTTAACTATTATGTATCGAGTTGGGCCAGCATCACCCTAGTCTCCCTAGGCAGTTCGCGTCCTCTTCTGCAACGGGTCGTGTTGTTGCCTGAAGGACGGCATTCGCTGGGAGAGAGCCGACAAAAGAATTTACCGAATCGGTGTGGATGAGGGTGAGGGCCTGCCGGTGCACCTTAGGATCAAACGGCGTGGAAATCAGGTGCCGGATCTCATCGAAATGTTTGCTTAGATGGCTTCTTATACTCCTGGGGGGCGGATTTTGACCAGGCGTCTGTTCGGATGCTGGGGGTTATATTCGACAATAGCCTCACCTTCGCTAATCATGCCACCGCAATAGCTTCAAAGGTACAAAGCCGCAACAAGATCCTCAAGTCACTGGCCGGCAGTACTTGGGGCAAAGACAAAGGAACGTTGCTAAAGGCTATTGGCCGACCGGTCATTGAGAAGCTGCGCCCATATGGTCGCCAAACCTTCACGACACCAACTGGAGGAAATTGCAGGTCTGAAAAAACACCGCCATCAGAACTGCGACTGGCTGTTTGCTTATGTCGCCTGAGTCTCATCAGGAGGCTAAAATGCTAAACGTTCGCTAGCATGCGGAACTTTTAAGTAGTCAGTTCCTTCTGAACTGTCATAGACCCAGCCATCCAAATCGACAACTATTGGATGAAACTCCGCCCCTCAGAGACATAAGGAAACATCTCAGAAAGCATTGTGATGAGATCCGGCATCACATCCCGTTGCCGTTTGATCTGCGGGACCACAGGCGGGCCCTTAAGGACCTCCACACCGGTCGGTGGACAGATCCCTCAGATCCCGGCCTGTGAACTCCGTTATTGACACCCAACCACCTGTTCTTGCTGAGGAAGAACGTGTCCTTCCGAGGGAAACTAGAGTCATGCTGGCAGAACTCCGGTCTGGATACTGCAATAGGCTGAACTCCTATTTATCCAGACTGAACCACACCATACCGAACACATGCCCTGCATGCGGTATGGCCCCCTTCTCTTTTCCTGTTCTACTGAACACACTCTTCTAACACCACTATCACTCTGGTCCAACCCTGTCGAAACTGCGCGTTTCCTTGGACTTCCGTTAGAAGAGCCTTATGACAATCAAGAGTGTACTGGCCCTTTGGGTAGGGCGAAGCACTGCTAACAACAACAACGCCAATATGGTCGCCGGGGCTTACTGACAGCCACTGGACGAGGCTTCAGGTCTGCCAGAACACTGCCCCTCGAACCGCCACTGGGTGTCTTCTTATGTCTCCTGAGCATCATCTCCACAACGAAGCGAAAATGCTCGGCGTTGAAGAGCACAGTGAGATGTTGACCAGGCAATACCTGTTCAACTGCTGTAAACCACAGCATCCGAACAGACGCCTGGTCAATGAGAATCCGCCCCCCAGGAGTATAAGAAGACATCTATGCATTTCGATGAGATCCGGCACCTGATTTCCACGCTGTTTGATCCTAAGGTGCACCGGCAGGCCCTCACCCTCATCCACACCGATTCGGTAAATTCTTTTGTCAGCTCTCTCCCAGCGAACGCCGTCCTTCAGGCGACAACACCACCCGTTGCCGAAGAGGAGCGCGGGCTGCCTAGGGTGATGCTGGCCCAACTCCGGTCTGTATATTGTAATAGGTTAAACTCCTACTTGTCCAGACTGAACCCCAACTTGCCTAATGTTTGTGCGGCATGCGGCTTGTCCCCCCATAATACTAACCATCTTTTTGTCTGCTCAACCGAGCCTACTCTTCTAAAACCCATATCCTTCATGTCCACCTCTGTCGAAGCCGCTAGGTTTCTACGACTTCAGTTAGAAGAGTTTGATGATACTACTGGTTAAGATACTGCCTACCTAGGTAGGGTTAAGTAGCGCTACAACAACAACAACAATAGAAGGGAGTTTCGCAATACCTCACGCGTTGCTCAACGCCTTACTACGGACGAAGATAGCAAAAACTACCATTGGGAAGACATGTTTCAAATAAGAAACTACCAGAGACTGCCTTTGCCGTGGAGCGTAGTGGTAGACGAACTCTTGCAATTACTAACGGGCAACGGTTAATATTTCCTCCGGTAGTCTTAATATTTCCACAAATACTTGAGGTATAGTAAAATAAACTGACGTATACATATGTACGAGTTAATTTCTTGATAGAAAACACAACGGACAGTTATTGGTGTTAGTGAATGTTCGTGAAATTTGCTGTTTTGGTGTTGCTGATTAAAATATTTGCCAAAATTAGTCGGAAGAGTTAGTAAGACATTTTATTTTCCTTGTGTAAGCAGTGAAATTTAATATAAACAAGTAAGGAAGTCTAAGTTCGGGTGAACCGAACATTAAATACCCAGCGTTAGTTTTGAGAACGAGATACAAATACCATGACTTGGCAATGATATAGGCCCTAGAATCTTATTTGAAATTTTCTATATCAAAAAAGGGGGCGTGGTTATCATCAGATTTCGCCCATTTTAAACACCAACCTGCTTTGTGTTAATTTATGTGATTTTCCATATCGAAAAAGTGGGCATGGTTATCATCCGATTTCGACAATTTTCACAGCAGCTCACCTTGGCCAGAAAGTAGCCTGCATAACAAATTCCATGCAAATATCTCAGTTTTTACTGAAGTTGTGTTAATTTATGTGATTTTCAAAATTTTCGATATCGAAAATGGGGGCGCGGTTATAATTCGATTTCGTCCATTTTCAATAGCAGCCTACCTTGGCCAGAAAGTAACCAATACACCAAATTCCATGCAAACATCTCAGTTTTGACGAAAGCTACGTCAATTTATGTGATTTTCGAAATTTTCGATATAGAAAAAGGGGGCGTGGTTATTATCCGATTTCGCCCATTTTCAATAGCAACCTACCTTGGCCAGAAAGTAACCTGTATGCAAAGTTTCATGCAAATATCTGAATTTTTACTCAAGTTATCGTGTACACGGACGGACAGACGGACGGACATGCCTTAATCAATTCCTCTTTTCAACCTAAGAACTTTCATATATGGAACTCTATATCTAACTCGATTATTTTGCGCCGTTACATAGTACCGTTATGTGGACAAAATTATAATACCCTTGTACTAGTACTAGTACGCTGGGTATAAAAAGGGGAATCAAGTGTAGATATTTCTGTAACAGAAATTATTGCATATGCAGGTTATATTAAAATGACATAATTTGGCGTATTCTGAAAACAAAGGATATATGAACAATTTGGAACTATTTTCTACACTAACTAAAGTGATAGGGTCCAAAAATACAGACAAATTCATTGGCTAGATTTTCTATAGGTCGGAAAGGACTAGACCTATCTACATATGTTTGTTGGGATTTCTCCTTGGGACTGACTCCTTGATCATCGCTCTTGGCTCAGTGGGGTGGGATGGCTCCGGGAACCATCCATTTCGATACCAAACTTTCAGCCCGGCTATCATCTGATGACAAACGTCGGCTGGTTTCCCACGTGGTAAATATACCGATAATTATGCATCCCAGCCTCTGGCGTTTGTGTTCGTGCTGTCCCACTCTACCTTGAGTAAATTTGTCACATCCTTTGACTAGTGCTAATCTTTTATTCTTGCAGCAGGCCACAAGTTGGTGTAAGCTGTCTGGAGGGACTCTGTTCCTGTCCCTCGGGAGGTAGGCCGTCGCGAACATGAGCCGTTGCTGGTCCATATCATCCAGGAGCTCTCGAGGGCGTCCTTTGGAGTTTTTGTTTTGCTTTTAGAGAGCTGGTTTAATAGTAGTGTCTACGGAGATGTGCCCTTATTCACCTGGGAGTCCAATTTTCATCGAGCAAATGCCTGGCGGATCGCGTGGCTTATGGTAACTAAACAAGAATTGTCTAGCCAACATTTCGCTGTGCCCTTTAACTCTGAGCATCTTTGCTTCACTATGCAGGTGACATAAAGAGACATCCCATAACTGTTTTAAGTGCGGTATTTTGAAAGGCCTGCAACCTCATCCATTGTGTGTCTGCTAGCTCAAGTGACCATATAGGCGACGTGTAGCTTAGGTTTGGATCACCTTGTTAGTTGCCAGCAACGTTCCTTTGTTCACAAATGCTGCCGGGTAGTAATTTGAGAATTTTGTTCCGCCTTTGTACTTTAGGCGAAATCGGAAGCTTGACGCCGTTCTCGTCGTAGATGTCTAATACAACTTGCGCTGTCCACGTCGTAAATAAGGTGGCCATAGATTTGGGATAACACGATTTTCGTCGCCGAGTAAAGCACAAATGTCGGGGCTATAATCCCTTAGGCAACAGCTGACAGGAGGTATGTTAATCATGCCTATTCCCATATCCGACGGATGCCATTCGCGGGGAGTGCGGATCGACTCGAATTAATTCAAGATCGACCTCGCCTGAACGGACAACCATGCCGTGGAGTTCTAGGGTGCTGCCCCTCGGGTCAACATCAGGCTCAAATATACGATATAACACAGATTGGTGAGTGATAAAAGCGGCTATCTTAATGTTTCGATTTTTCATAAATTCACTATTTTGCTGACTTTGCCTGTTGACCGTTTCAGTTGCAGGACACGAAAGTGCGAAGGGGAGATATAGTTATACTGGGGGTCAGCACTGGTGCGTATGTCTATGTGAAAGAAGGTTTGGTCGCGTATTCCGTCACAATCTGGAATCCGAATGAACCGGACCCTCCGAGGGTAAGGGCGGATTCGACGTTTGCTGTTCCAAGCTCAGATCATATGATCAGGTGATAGAGATCAAGTCAAGAGTTGCTTATTATTTTTTTTTAAATGTTAAGTCTCGAACCGAAGTTTAGAGTTTATTACAAAAAATTATTAAAAATTGCGTAAACCTCATATCTACTCATTGCATGTTCAAAGATGGAAACTTTGAAAGTTATTAAAAAGCAAATTAGTTCACAAATTGAAATTGTTGACAAAGGACCCGTAGGTCACTTCCTGGGGATGGAAATTGAGAGAAAATTATCCACAGATCCTGTAACTATAAATCAAAAGAAACTTATCATTGAATTGTTGGAAGAAAACAATATGATGAATTGTAAGAAAGTGTCAACATTGGATCCAGGACAAATTTTAAAGAAATGTACAAGTGAATGTGTAGACTGCAAAAAGGTAGATGCAGTTCAATATCAGTTATTAATAGGATCCCTTATATATATTGGTTTAAGTAAGTCAATTTAATACGAATCCTCATATGGAACATTTGATAGCAGCAAAGCACGTTTAAGGTATCTAAAGCTTTGGTTTCCTCGAAAGCGGTGCCGCTATATAGCGGCCGTTACATAGCGGTAGAGTACGTTGTCAAAAACAATTCAATGTAAAAGTAATTAGGTGTAAAGTTAGAAGACGGTGAAGTTCACCGTAATGTAATATAGCGGCAAGCATGATATATTACGGCCGTCATGACGGTGAAAACTAGTTCTTCACCGTTTTTTCTCACCGCTATTGTCATAGCGGTGTGAATTCTATCAAATTCTTGAAATATTTTTACAAAAACAATATTTTAAGACATTTCAATGTTTGAAAAATAATTATTTACAGAAAATAAAAGCACAAAAACAAACAAAAAACATCGAAATACAGAAAATCAAATCGGCAGAATGTAGGAAATACGTTCATGTAAGTTTACAGAAAAGCGGTGCCGCTCATGACGGCAAGCATAACGACCGCTATATAGCGACCGCTACATAGCGGCACCGCTTTTCGAGGAAACCACGGCTTAAGTAATACAATTGATTTTAAACTTCATTATCAACAGACTGGAAAACCGCTTCATGGTTACGCTGATGCTTATTCGGCTGAACACATGGTTGACAAAAAATCATACACAGGATTTGTTTCTGTATTGGCAAGCGGTGCAATAAATTTTGAGTCGAAGAAGCAGCAAGCAGTGGCATTGAGTAGCACAGAGTCTGAATATATGGCTATTTCTTCAGCAGCAAAGGAGATTATTTATCTAAGAAATCTTATTTATCAACTTGGTTTCGAGAATTTAGTGAAGGAAGAAACAATGACCATATACATAATATTGTACACAACAACTTGTCAGAAATCCGATATACATATCATTCACGCAGTAAGCATATTGACATTAAGGTTCATCATGTCAGAGATTTATTTTTTATTTATTTTACTTAAGAGTGGAAAATTGAATCTGAAGTATATTTCTTCGAATGAAAATACTGCTGATATTTTAACAAAGTCATTGGGTAAAATAATTCATCAGAAACACTGTGCAAAACTTGGAATGGTCTAAATTTATGGAAGTTTTCATTAAGGGGAAGTGTTGAAGTTATCTTTATATACTTATTCAAAAATAACTTGTGTTTATAATAAAAAAAACGATCTTATGTTCTTGTTTGAATCTATTTTGATTTTGTCAGTTTTGAATAAAAGTTTTTCTTTAATTGTCTTGGCGCAATCATTCGAAACAGATCGTTATTATTCTTCTAAGAATATTATTTAACATAAATGAATTACATACGCCTTTTTCCACGAAACGGCTGACTTCTGTAGCAAGTTTGAAAAAGTATACACTGTTGTGGTGATGGATGATGGTAGAGCGAAGAACGTAGTGGAAGCCATTGATGCAGAACTAAAGTTAGGCAATCAAGTACACCGGAGCGGGTTACTAGTCTAACCAGAGCTTGTACATGAAGTGGCTATTTAGACAGATTATCTGGCAAAGGCAAACATGGAGTTGAGGTGCGGCAAACAAGCCATAGCATTACTTTCTCAAGAACCTGAAGATGCAGAAGATAATTAACAAGGAGATTGATCGGACCATAGAGAAGGGTTGCATTGAGCCATCGCGCAGTCTACACAGTGCATCGGCAGTATTAGCGAGAAAGCAGAGAGGTAAATAGAGACTTTGCGTCGATTACACAGGCCGACAAAATGAGACCAACATTTTTGACCATAAACCAGACCATACTTTCCTGAAGCTTTTCGATGTGCTGAATTCAAATCTGGACGCAGAATTGCTCTATCACGTCAGGATTTTGAGATATCCTAACCTAAAAGTGCAAAAAACACCGTTTTTGCCAATTTTTGAGGTTATATACATATATACGACAGATTTTTTTTTTTTTAAAAAAGCAAACATTGCATCTTAAAGAAGAAGTCTTCCTCTAACGAATGGCGTTGAGTTTGCTCAAATTTTCCTATAGCTGAAAAAAAACTGAGTTAACGTAGGTATGATGCAGTAGAACACATACGATAAGTCTACAAATTTCAAGCTTACACATCTTAAGTCCAAATAAATCCCACAAACCCCAAGCTCACAGACGCCATAAACACATAAACCCCAAGCCCGCAAACCCCAATGCCAAGACCCCAAGCCCAAAAACCGTAATACCCGAAACCCCAAGCTTATATACCCGTAGCCCACAAAGCCAAGCCTTCACCCCAAGTTCACAAACCTCGAAGAATTTTTACCGCTCTCAGCCGAACCCAGAGTCTCGAAACGTGTACGTACCTACGTGGATCATACCTACGTTAACTCAGCTATAGGAAAATTAGCAAATTTATAAACTTTAAATTGCTCTATCTTAGATATTTGAGCAAACTCAACGCCATTCGTAAGAGGGACACTTCTTCTTTAAGATGCAATGTTTGCTTTAAAAAAAAAAAAAAAATCTGTCGTATATATACATATAACCTCAAAAGGGAGTGCCACAAAATCCCCAACTGAAAAAAAATCCCCAAACACATAATCCCCAAAATCAAAATCCCCAAAATTAAAATCCCCAAACACGAAATCCCCACCTTTTTTTAGAGGCAGTGTCACAAAATCCCCAAACACAAAATCCCAGAATGTGTGTCAGATTATTTCAGTGAACTGAAGAGTAGCTCGACAGATAGAGATTTTAAAAAATTGTGTGCTTGGTTCAAAAACCAGTACATTAGTGAAAATATGAAGGCGGGTGCTATGATATATAATCCAAATTTTTGGTGCGTTTCGGATTCTTTTAAGGATAATTTTCCACGCACTCAAAATTCAATCGAAGCTTGGCACCGTAGGCTTAAAGTAATTGTAGGGAGAAAAAAATGTGGTGTATATGAAATCATAAAACATTTAAAAAAAGAAATGATTGAAGTTAAATCAACCATAGAAAAAATACACTCAGGGATCGGTGTGCGAAAAAACAAAAAGAATGTCGAGCGTGTAAAGAAAATTAAAAAAGTTGTTAAACGTCGTTTAGATTTGGATAAACTTATTTATTTAAAATCGATAGCACACAGTATTTCATTATGTAATTAGAATTTCCATACATGGTTTATTTATGTAAATGTTTTGAATTTATTGCTTTTTTGTTTATTTACATAACTAAAGATTGGTCTACATATGTATGTATATAAATATATGTTTATGTTAATGTATATATATTCGAAAATTTTTGAAGTTTGTATTTGTTTATGTTGTACAAATATGTAAAACCGATTGATATAACTTGTATTGCATTTTCTTTAATTTACCTATTAAATATTCGTGAAACCATTAAACATAAAATATCTCGTGAACTTCAACTTTAGATATAATAGTGAGTATAGAATTCCCATTTTCTGTGTGAAATACATTGAAACTAGGTTTTAAATCGCGGCGATTTTAAACCTAATTTCAATGTATTTCACACAGAAAATGGGGATTTTGATTTTGGGGATTTTGATTTTGGGGATTCTGATTTTGGGGATTTTGATTTTGGGGATTTTGATTTTGGGGATTTTGATTTGGGGATTTTGATTTTGGGGATTATGTGGTACACCCACCTCAAAAATAGGCAAAAACGGTGTTTTTTGCAGGGTTCGGAATTATTCGTTTATAATTATTCAAGTATATACTTATAGTTTCTTACACGCGAACCTGAACATTAAAAAAGCAAATTTACATTCCTGTTCGCCAATACGAACGCATAAAAAAATCCCCATCGCTCGTATACCCGAACACATGCTCGAATGTTCACATATACCAGGGCCCTCACTCTGTAGTTCTATTCGAAAGGCTGTTCTACTCGAAAGCAAAAATCGATTCTTAAACACATCGGCACTCGGTAGTTCGTTAGAATTCACTTTAGAAAATATTCGATAAGGGTGAGCAACACTGTTTCACAAATGTCAAACTCAAAGAAAAATACGAAAAGAAAACAGAAGCAAAACAAACCAAATTGAAAACATTGCGATTTAAGAAGTTTAAATTTACAAAATAAAAGGTAAATAGAATATATGTGAAATGGATTTGGTAGCGCTATGGTTGGATGATGATGCGTTATTAGGGATAATTCCAATATACTCAATATCAATGACAAATGGTAAATATATAGACTAATTTGTAGACCGACTATGCCTAATTTATTTCGAATTATTAATTTACAGCTTTGTACAAAACTTTAGGTTGAATAAGGACGCATTTCAGTATGTACTAAATGCAATTATCCCCGAGCTAAGTATTCCTCAAAAATCAACAGCGATTCCCCCAATTATTAAGCTCGCCGCTGCACTTAAATACTGCACCATAATCTCAAACTGTCGAGGTTTCGTATTTGGTTGCTTAAATCTTTCTGCCCTGTAAACGATTTTTTGATGAGAAAAAGAGAAATATTTGATTTTATTCATAGGAAGTTACATTTTTGTTGATTTTCGTTTGCTAAATTATTGTAGAATAGAATTTTCTAACATTCGACTACTTTGACATTTGTTTTCGAGACAGAGAGTGCCAAATTTTCTACAAACGAAAGGGGAAAAATCAAATCCGAAGGGAACTAAATGGAACTCGAACAACGAATGTATTCTAATCGAAAATTCTTTACAGAGTACGAATCGGTCGAAAGCGAACGAAATTTCTTTAGAATAGAACTACAGAGTAAGGGCCCAGATGTATATACATGTTGCTTGCCATCACTGCATATACCAGCTGTATGTACATGTTGCTTGCCATCACTGCATATACCAGCTGTATGTACATGTTGCTTGCCATCACTGTATATACCTGGGCCCTTACTCTGTAGTTCTATTCTAAAGAAATTTCGTTCGCTTTCGAGCGATTCGTACTCTGTAAAGAATTTTCGATTAGAATACACTCGTTGTTCGAGTTCCATTTTGTTCCCTTCGGATTTGATTTTTCCCCTTTCGTTTGTAGAAAATTTGGCACTCTCTGTCTCGAAAACAAATGTCAAAATAGTCGAATGTTAGAAAATTCTATTCTACAATAATTTAGCAAACGAAAATCAACAAAAATGTAAGTTCCTATGAATAAAATCAAATATTTCTCTTTTTCTCATCAAAAAATCGTTTACAGGGCAGAAAGATGTAAGCAACCAAATACGAAACCTCAACAGTTTGAAATTATGGTGCAGTACCTATTAATAATTTAAGTGCAACGGCGAGCTTAATAATTGGGGGAATCGCTGTTGATTTTTGAGGAATACTTAGCTCGCGGATAATTGCATTTCGTACATACTGAAATGCGTCCTTATTCAACCTAAAGTTTTGTACAAAGCTGTAAAGGAATAATTCGAAATAAATTAGGCATAGTCGGTCTACAAATTAATCAATATATTTACCATTTGTCATTGATATTGAGTATATTGGAATTATCCCTAATAACGAGCAACTGCACTCGCTCCTTCACTGTATTTTCATCTGCATCCAACCATAGCGCTACAGAATCCATTTCAATATATTCTATTTACCTTTTATTTTGTAAAATTAAAACTTCTTAAATCGCAATGTTTTCAATTTGGTTTGTTTTGCTTTTGTTTTCTTTTCGTATTTTTCTTTAAGTTTGACATTTGTGAAACAGTGTTGCTCACCCTTAACGAATATTTTCTAAAGTGAATTCTAACGAACTACCGAGTGCCGATGTGTTTTAGAATGACTTCCATGACTTTTCCCCATGACTAACGCACGGCGATGGCCGCCTTCGCATGAATGACTTTGTATAGTACAAAAAGGAATGAAGAGTGATCGGAAATAATCGTGCGAACATGCTAACATAGCTGCCTTTTGTTATGATACATACATACATACGTTAGGTGGAAGGCAGGTAAGATAGTGAGTATACGAACCAGCTCAGTATATAACTTCTTCATACCTGAAAATAGCAGCAGACCTCACTTCACAGCTGCCAGTTTCATGTACTGGTCAGTAGCTCTGCTTTTTATGTAGTTTCAATCAGGGTCCTTAATTGTTTCAATTTCTATTATAAAATACCCATTTTGGTAACAAAATTTTAAATAGTTTTAAAGAGTAGAAAAATGTTTACTTTTTAAAAAAAATTATAAAACGTGTGCAATATGTCGCTAATGCCCAAATTGCTTAAGTACAACATATCAGGGTTTATCGTAGGCGTTTAAAATTTGGGCAGATGATGCATTAACATACATATCTATGTATTTAGTAAAATTGTTTATATTTATTTTTTATAAAACTATATACAAAATGAAATTGAGTTCAGTCTTCTTAAACAAAAATTTGTCTTAAAGTAAAACTTATTTCTGAAAGTTACAATGCAAAACTGAAAAAAATCAGCAAAATGATATTTTTGTAGCGGTATTTTTCGCGATCATATTTGTTATTGCTTTTGTATCCGACATTTTCCTGAAGATGCTGAATTCGTAGCTGCTCACAGCCTTACTTTGTCAACTGATAACTTCGGCTTCTCCTACTTCATAGCTGCTATAGTAAGGTGGAAAATGAGGTACTCAAAACTGTCATGACCAGCTAACACAATTTAGCAGTACCTGCGATGAACCTAACAAAATCATGCATGCTCGAATGAATAACACAAGTAGCACCTAACGAAAATTCCTGGTGGGTTCTAAACTGAACAAGATGGTTGTGTGCAGAATGTTGGAGTAGTAAATGTACATATGTGCTTCGATTGAATGCATATGCATGTACATATCTTGAGTGGCATATTAGGTATACCGAGCGCGTGGGATTTATTCAAGGACGTATAGGGATACGTTCGAGATTACTTCGGGACTATTTCGGGATAAGTTCGGGATTGGTTTCGGGATCATTTCGGGACTTTTTGGAGAATATTTTTATAAAATTTTCGGGATAATTTTGGCACTTTTTCGGGATTTTTTTTGGACTCATTTCGGGATTATTTTTGGGACTATTTGGAATATTTATGAGACTTTTTCGGGTTTTCTTTCCAACCATTTTGGGCCAATTCCAAATGTGGTCTGCATTATTTTAAGATTTTTTGAGACGATGTTAAGGAACGCAACTTTGCGCAAATATGTATATTGCACTAAATACCGCTACGTAAAATGATCGCAACGCATGTTTATTTTAACAGGCAAAAATTCTACCCCTATGTATGTATGTACACATGTAATTACTATGTGAACGTGTGTGCATGCAGGCAAATTAGTGGCATTTCTCTTGCTATCCCTATACGTCCTTGAATAAATCCCACGCGCTCGGTATACCTAATATGCCACTCAAGATATGTACATGCATATGCATTCAATCGAAGCACATATGTACATTTACTACTCCAACATTCTGCACACAACAATCTTGTTCAGTTTAGAACGTGAACAACAAAACGATTATTCAGGCACATGTACATATCCATGTACATATCCATGTGCATACATCGGGTATATACAGTGATGGCAAGCAACATGTACATACAGCTGGTATATGCAGTGATGGCAAGCAACATGTATATACATCTGGTATATGTGAACATTCGAGCATGTGTTCGTGTATACGAGCGATGGGGATTTTTTTATGCGTTCGTATTGGCGAACAGGAATGCAAATATATATTTTTTATTGTTCAGCAGCACGAAGAGCGAACGAGAGTGAACATTTCCGAACCCTGGTTTTTTGTACTTTTAGGTTAGGATATTTTAAAATCCTGACGTGATAGAGCAATTCGCATCGAAAACCTTTGGGAAAGTATGGTCTGGTTTATGGTCAAATTTCTTGTCGGCCTGTGTTATCGGCGGCTCAACGCCCTGTCAGTACCAGACGCATATCCGTTGCCACGCATACAACATATTTAAGACAACCTCAGGAGTGCCAGGTTTATCAGCAGTCTGGATTTGAAGAACGCCTATTATCAGATTCCTATAGAGGAAGTTGGTAAGCAGTATACCGCATTTACTATATCAGTGGAAAATAATGCTGTTCGGATTACATTCCGCCCCAGCAACATTTCAGAGAGCACTTGATCGTGTCAGAGGCCCTGATTTAGAACCAAATGCGTTCGCGTACCTAGACAATACTATAATAACAAGTAGCACATTGAAAGACCACATAAGGCACCTCACAGAAGTTTTTCACTTTCTGAGGTGAGGAAACCTTAAGATTAATCCCAAAAATTTCGAGTTCTTTTAGAAAATTTTAAAGTACTTAGGTTAAGTCGTCGAAGAGGGTATACACTAGGGCTCTTGTTCAGAATCGATTATCTGGCTAATCGACTATTCGAATAGTCGAAAGCAACTTTTGTTTTGGTTGAAAATCGAATAACAAGTAATCGACTTCATCATACAGCGCAATCGGTTAGCTGTCATTAATCGATTACTGATAGTTTTTTTTAATAAAATTTTTTTGTATTTTTTTTTAGTATTTTTGTTAGTATTTGAATGGGTGAGAACGATTTGTTATTACCGTTGGAACCTTCGAGGTCTTTTAACCCCCTCTTCTGTCACGAAATAGAAAGTCGGTAATGAGAGGTGAGTTTCTGTGACCAAAAACTGTTGTGTTACACAAATTCCATTGATCGTGAAAAAATAACTAATCAAATATTCGATTCTGTCAAGTAGTCGAATACAAACAGCTAATCGATTATGGACGAAAAATCGATTAGTCGGAAAGAAACGATTAGTCGATTAGTGGTAATCGATTATTTTGGTAAACGACTTTTGCTAATCGAT
Organism: Sphenella marginata; assembly: GCA_951509765.1. NCBI lineage: Eukaryota > Metazoa > Arthropoda > Insecta > Diptera > Tephritidae > Sphenella > Sphenella marginata. The sequence continues at coordinate 55,523,788 of OX608082.1, forward strand.
TAGCCGACTAATCGATTAGTCGATTTTCAAGAGCTCTACTAAACATGTACATAATCTTTGATGTCTTTAACAAAATTTTAAAAAAGGAAGTAATTCTTGAAGAAACTTATACACATACGCGCTTTATCGAACTTTATTTTCTCGCGATATTTCCGTGCTCTTTCAGCCGCCGTTAATTTTGTTGTTTTACTCTTGAAAATTAAAAAATAAAATCAAAATTAAGCATTTTAAGCTATGAAGCAATATGTATGAAAAGTGATGCTCATGAAATGTTTGCCTATTTTGGTTTTTTCCGTAGGCAATTTATTTCCCAAATTCACAAATTATAAAAAAATGAGTTGAGATCATGTAAACAATGATTGTCAACTTTAACTTTTTACATTTAATATATTCACTTTTAAAAAAATTAGCGTGACGCTCAAGAATTTTTATCGCGCCCTTACCATGGTGTTCACAAAAACTACGCAAATCCACACTTTTTTTAATAGTTTTTGTTTTCGCTTTTTCACTATTGTAATAATTAAAGTTTGTACTTTTCTTACGTTATTTACTTTATTTAAATTAAAATTGAAAACTGCTAATATTTCTTGATTTATAAAAAAGTGACGCTCAATGCAAATTGTGGGGACAACTGTTCTTTGCAACGCCAAATTCGCACTAATTAATTTTTGACAACTATAACAAATCAAAACAAAAGAAAGAAAAGCAATAATACGAAAACTGTTATAAAATGTTGCATATTTACTTTTCTTTTGATTTTATTTTATTTTGTTTACTAAAAATTCTAACGGGGGACACATGCTTTTGTATGAAAGGAGTCAGAGGGAGAAACAAAACACCATACTGAATAAACAAAAAAACAAATATACAAATTTGAGAATTATGTTTTTTTGTTACATATTCCTCGGTGATCACTGTCCCATTTTTGTTTTTTTTTTTAATTTGTTTTTTACCTAAAATAGTAGTGTAAATGTAAAGTGCGGGGACACAAAAATTGCGTTTTTTTTTTAAATTGACCCACATATGTATATAAGTACATATTGTGTTATGGTAGATTTTAATAATTTCCCTGCAAAAAAAATAGTCATATGAAAAAAAGGGGAAAAAAATTTTATGTTCGAAGTTGGGCTCGAACCATGAAACGCACATTAATATACCATGTCAAATGCATACATACATAACCATATGGATTCAAAGGAAAGAAAGTTCATTTTGAGATTCCGTTAACTTCTTAACATTAGCCGGTTTCCAATTGTGTTTTTTTTTTTTTGTGATACAGACTGTTTTCTCAAATTTCCTTTAGTTGTGGATTTTATGAAGTCCGTATAGCGGGAGAATATTGCAACTTACACATATGATGGTTTTCTGGTTTTTTTCGTCAAATTCAACTCGCAAATATTGAAAACACGTATCTTAACTGGCCCAATTACCCTAAATATGTAAGGATTCCGGTTATATGTCGACTCTTTTACAAATTAAAATTTTTAGGAAGAACATACATAGTTGATGTCTCTAGGGAAATTAACGCAATTTCAAACTATTTCGTGAATATAAAATTGAAGAAGCTACAAACTGCGTTTTTACTTTTTGTATATTAAATATGATATATTTCTTAAAAAATATATATTGACAAATTGAAATAATTTTTTGACTTTTTTTTCAAAAAATTTGGTTTTTTCACTCCAAGATAGATGTCATAAACAGAAAAATATGGAAATATTGGGTTATATGTCGACTCTTTTGCAAATAAAAATTTTTAGGAACAAAATAGTTGATGTCTTTAGGAAAATTAACGCGATTTCTAATTATTTCGTAAATATAAAATTGAAGAAGCTACAAACTGTACTTTTTACTTTTTGCATATTATATATGATATATTTCTTTAAAAATATAAATTGATAAATTGGAATAATTTTTTAGATTTTTTCAAAAAATTTGAGTTTTTCACTCCAAGATAGCTGTCATAAACAGAATAAACAGAAAAATATTGTGTTACAAATATAATAAATTTAAAAAAAAAAAATAATATGATAAAAAGTTTTCGTATATTTTAAGGCAAATTGAATTTAGTAAAAAAAAAAAAAAATTAACCTGCCCTGAACACGTGCAATTGCATAAAAATGCACCGAATCGTGAGCGCCCTTTGTCAACTCTAATTGCAAACGTGTGAAAACAATTTGTGAACAGCTGATTCAGCAATTGTTGATATTCTTATATGAACAAAAACAATCAGAAAGTTAATAAAATTAAAATAGTAATAAATAAAGAGTTGTTAACAAAATGCCGAAAAGGACTGAAAAAGAGAAAATAATTAATGCCTTAATATTGGAAGCTGTAGAAACAATTATATACGAAGCAGGTATGCTATAAAAGTGTTGATGAATTTAATATTTGTTTAAATGTGATTTTCTACATCAGAACTAGAGTCAGAAGATGATGGAATTGAAGAGATATTGGATGAGTTGGATAAAGTATAAACAAAGGATGGGGATCGATAAGATATCATTAAGATGAGAACAAATATGTATATTTTTTTAGCTAACAACAACAACTAGAGTTATTAAGGGTCAAAGTTCGTTGAACGCATTTTTTTAAATCAAAATTTCTCATAAACTTACGAACCGATTCCCTATTTTTTTCTGCATTGGATAGGTAATTGAATTACCTTTCATTTGATGTAACGTTTCTTGGGGTACAAAACCGCGTATATGCAAAATTTAAAGCTTTTTTATATCAACGAGGCAAAGTAATCAATTCACAATACTTCAGCGACATCTTCATGTGCAAAGCACGTTTTCGCATTGGTGGCCTTCGGACACGCTTCAAAAAAAATAACCCTTATCCGATCCAACACCGGCTCCGCGATGCAAATGTGTAATGCAGTACCTCTGTACGGAAAATCTCATTTCAATTCATTTACCTACCTAAATTTTTGAAAACCGTTTCATTAGTTTTTGTAAAATCTTGATTTTAAAAAACGTTTTAAATGAATTTTGACCCTTAATAATTCTTGTTGTTGTTGTTTCCGCCAAAAAAAATATATATTTGTACTTACCTTAATAATATCTATCGATCCCAGTCACTTTTTTTTAATTTGGGAGATGGAGCTATTCTAAATTCAAGCCGACCCATCAATACGGATCGCGATACATATTGAACGTGTGACAGCAGTCATAATTCAACAGCTGTTTCTAGAAATTCAATGCAACAAAATATGCTATGCAATAGATTTTTGGTGTTGCATTCTGCAAATTGCTTGACATTTGCATCCGCATGTATTTTGTTGTTGGCTTGACATTATTTTGCAATAATAATTTGATATGCAACGATGCAATGCCCTTGCATCGTGATTCCGAATACCCCTATATAATAACTATAGATAATTGGCATTATGCATTTTTTTTATGAGATACACTCTGGCAATTGATTGTATGGAAAAAATGTTAGCCTATTAATATATAGATTATTTTTAAAATCATGCTTGTTGGGTATTTGGACACACTCGTCACATTAGTACTAAATACTTGCATATTTTCTAATGAACTCAAAAAACAGAACGCAGGAACAAAAGAAGAATCTTAAAAGAAAAACAACTTTCATGAAACGAAGTCTTTACCATCCATCTGACCTTCAATCCGTCTGTATATCTTGCCTTCTTCGACAACGTTATCCGGAAACTTCTTAAGTACTTTTTCGATTCGTGACAATCACAGCTGCTTTCGGTCGGCTGCATGGTCATCGTTCTAAATTGTTCCTTCAGCGGTTGGCGCGATAGTGCATTCGCTACGACGATTAACTTCCCCTTTCTAAACTAGACATCAAATGAATATTACTGGAGTTCGAGCGCCCATCTAGCAGTTCGACCTGACGGACTCTCGATAGCTTTCAGTCACTTCAATGCTAAGTGATCTGTAATGACCGTAAAATTGCATCCTTCTAGGTACGGCCTCATCTCCCTTATCGCCCAAACTATGACCAAACATTCCTTCTCTGTCGATGAGTAATTTGCTTCAGCTTTGTTTAATCTGCAGCTCGCATAAGCTATCAGCCGCTTTTCGTTGTCCATTCCTTGTGTGAGTACTGCGCCGCGGCCAAAGTCACCCGCATCCGTTTGCAATCTGAATCTCTTCGTAAAATCCGGACAAGCCAATACCAGTGATTATATAAGTCCACTTTTCAGAGATTTGAACGCCATCTGCTCTTCCTCGGACCATTCCCATTTGTTTCCTTTCTTAAGCATCGACGTCTAAGGATTTGCCACTTTTAAAAAATCAGGAACGAACCTCTTGTGTCATGACAGTATCCCTAGAAATCTTCGTAACTCTCGTACCTTGCTTGGTGGCGTGAGCTCTTTTATCGGCGTTGCTTTGTCTGCATCGGTGTGTATACTAGAGCTCTTGAAAATCGACTAATCGATTAGTCGGCTAATCGATTAGCAAAAGTCGTTTACCAAAATAATCGATTACCACTAATCGACTAATCGTTTCTTTCCGACTAATCGATTTTTCGTCCATAATCGATTATTCGTCCATAATCGATTAGCTGTTTGTATTCGACTACTTGACAGAATCGAATATTTGATTAGTTATTTTTTCACGATCAATGGAATTTGTGTAACACAACAGTTTTTGGTCACAGAAACTCACCTCTCATTACCGACTTTCTATTTCGTGACAGAAGAGGGGGTTAAAAGACCTCGAAGGTTCCAACGGTAATAACAAATCGTTCTCACCCATTCAAATACTAACAAAAATACTAAAAAAAAATACAAAAAAATTTTATTAAAAAAAACTATCAGTAATCGATTAATGACAGCTAACCGATTGCGCTGTATGATGAAGTCGATTACTTGTTATTCGATTTTCAACCAAAACAAAAGTTGCTTTCGACTATTCGAATAGTCGATTAGCCAGATAATCGATTCTGAACAAGAGCCCTAATGTTTAGTTTCGTATGAAAATTTTTGTTTTTTGAAGAATTTTTGTTTTCTTTTATTTACTTTTTGTAAAAAATAAACTTTTTTTCGTTACACTTTAAATTTGGCATTATTTCTTGTTTACGTGCAACAAAATCTCTTGATCGTCACAAAATATCTTGAGCGTCACACTTAGTTTTTTTTTCCTTAAAACGCTTATATTTGCAGTTTTTTTAAATACATTGTTACAAGCCTATTATTTTGCAAGTAACCCCTTAGTTCAAGTCTTTTTTTTAACAAAAATTTACATATTTTCATCTTGATCGTCACAAAATATCTTGAGCGTCACACTCAGTTTTTTTCCTTAAAACGCTTATAAATGCAGTTTTTTTTAAATACATTGTTACAAGCCTATTAGTTTGCAAGTAACCCCTTAGTTCAAGTCTCTTTTTAACAATAATTTACATATTTTCATCTTAAAATTTGTAAATAACTAGTCACTTAAAAAAAAAAAAATAAATCAAGGTGAATCGTGATTTTGTGTTTATAATCGAAAAGGTGATTTTGGCAGAAGTGAATCTTGAAAAACAAAAGAACAACATAGTAAACTTGAATCTCAATTATTTTTGCATTTTCAGCGATTTTTTATACATATTTGGTGTGTGACGCTCAAGATAGAAATCATAGAAAACCTAAAAAAATCCAAAAATATTGATTTTTTTGAGAGCCTAAAGGTCCCACCGGATTCTTCATCAATTTCTACATAAATTGGCCACTCTTACCGGCGCATTGGAAAAACTTTAAAAATAAGAAAAAAAAACTCGTTGTGTACGTTTTTTTTGAAATTGACCCATGTCCTTTTGTGAATTTTTTTTAAGGAATTTGCTTTTTTCTAATAGTTTTTCCATAATAAATATAGCTATATATATAAGTTGAGGTCATACGATATAAATATCACGGAATATTATTGAAATGATATAAAAGTCAATATGTAATGTACTTATATACATATATCTAAATTCTTCAGGAAAAAACCCTAAAAAATCCAAAATGGAAACCGGCCCAATGCTCATATTGACAACTTCGAAATAAACTCCAATTTCATTTAAAAAAAAAATTTAAAATTATAATTCTTTTTCAAAAACGCAGTCAAACTTCTATTTTTTGCAAAATTCTATAATAAAAGTGAGATTCAAAAGTATTCATGGTCACTATTTTCGGGTAGCTCTTGAGATGCATCCTAAAACATTTGTTTTTAACATATCTTGCATGTTCTATTACAAAAAATAGTTCGAAATTTAAATTTTTCTGGAAAATAGGACAAAAGTTGTGTTTTTATAGAACTCTAAAAATCAATTTTCTCCAATTATCAATTTTTCCCAAAAACTGACAATTAAAATTCATTACGAATTATTGTTTCTCTGATCTCAAGCTTGCAAAACTTACAAATATGTAAAAACAAGAAAGATCGCAAAAACCAACAACAGAACTCTAAAACTTAATTTTTTTTAAATGTTATGAAATTGGTACTTATTTGTTAAATTTCACTATATACGGTCCTAAAATCCCGAAAAACTGAAGTGTTTATGAAAAATTTTATTTGCTTCCAATTTTGTTCGATATGGCATCATTCTATGTGACCATTATATATATTATAAGTCTAACTATGTTGTTGGTATATGTATGTCCATGAAATTTAATTTTGTTTATTGAAATATTGACGTAATATGAAAGGAGTGGTGGGTCTGATGGTGGACTTTCAAACATTACTAAGTACCGTTTTTGCCATCTCCTATTAATTATTACTGGGCTTGAATGGACGGATTTTTCTTGGTTAGTTGTCGAATTACCCGTCTTTACAGTAAACCAGCTTTTATGAAAGCGACTCTCAATAACTCAACTACATATAAATAATTATTTTCAGCAATAAAAATGTCTCCAATATTTATGCCTCTAGGCATTAGGTACTGAGAAAAATGCGAACAGAGGATTTAATAAGTGAAACTAATTTAAGGTGGTCGAATTTCGACCACGGGAGATACTAGTTTAAAGTAAACTTACTACAATAAGCAATATGTATGTAAGCTTTTGGTGTTTCAATTTATTTCAAATCTTAAAGTAAACTTTTTCGAACCTCAAGAAAAAACTTTTATTAATCATTTCAACTTAAAAGACAAATACAAATGTTTACCAAAGGTTAGAAAAAACTATTTGTCAGTATTTATTTCCAACTTAAAATATTTCAAATTCTTTTCAGAAAAGATTTTACAGGAGAATGACGATGAAAAGCAAACAACTATGGCTGCATCTTAACCAATTTTTGCGATGTGCTAATAATTGTTTTAAGTTGCAGCATTAAGTTGCAATGTATATTTTATTGCTAAAGGTAAAAAATATTCAAAATATGGATTGAATAAAGTTTCAGAAAAAAGGCTTATAAAAAGTTTTTGTTTCAATTAAAAAACCTTTACTTTCAATCGTTTAATAAATGAATTTCGTAAGCTTAATATTTATTTTGGAAAGCTTTTTAAACATTTAATTTAAGTTTACTTTGCTTGTTGGGTATACATATTTCAGAACTGAATACTCAAATAATGAGACATATTTTAAGAAAATGTTATTAACCATTCATTGCGATTAATTTGGTATTATTGGAGAGAATCGGGGCAAATTCCTGTAAGAACGAGAACGTCGACCTGGTGACTGATGTTCAGAGAATGCTAGAGATATGGAGGGATCACTTCTCTGCCCTTTTAAATGGAGAAATTGAGCAAGAAACTAGAGAAGAGCTCGAACCCGAACCCATAATCGAAGATGACGAAATTGACGTCCCACAACCCGACTACAATGGGGTGCAAATAGCAATATCCCGGTTAAAAAATAATAAACCAGCCGGCGCTGATGGTTTGCTGCTGAGCTATTCAAGCATGGCGGCGAGGAGCTGGTAAGGCGCATGCACCAGCTTCTGTGCAGAATATGGTCGGATGAATGCATTCCCGAAGATTGGAATCTAAGTGTTCTCTGCCCAATCCACAAGAAAGGTGATCCTGCAAACCAGGGCCGTGCGCAGGAATTAGCCTTGGGGGGGTTTTAATTTAGATTTGCATTCGCATACATTTTTCGATAAGATAAACATATTTGCAAAAACAGATACCTAGACCCATACATCATACATTTAAATGTTCTTTAACTTTTCTGAAACTGCATACTCTAATGCCTAAAATTATACCCAAGAAATTTTTTTTGGTTGTATACAGTTTTCTGTATTTGATAGAGAATTGGTGATAGGATGTCATATCCCAGCTAACCAAAAGTGCGAAAAAGACTCCTTTCGGAGCCATAAAACGCTCATTTCTCAGAGCTTTACTCTCCAAAATGAGCTTCTTTCGGAGCCCAAATGGAGTGAAAAATCGCTCTACGCGGGCACTCCAACGGAGTCATAAAAAAGAGTCCGAAATGAGTCCGATTTCGATGATTTTAAGCCTTTTATGACTCTTTTTAAATGAACCGCTGAGCCTTTTATTGGTGCTTTTCTGAACCGTTTTCGGAGCCTTCCATTCCTCCATTCTAAGGGTTTTTGGAGCCTTTTCAGACTCCTTTCGGAGCCCTTTAATTGGTGCTTTTCTTTTATTCATCCATTCAGAGGGTTTTTGGAACCTTTTTGGACTCTTTTCGGAGCCTTTTATTGGTGTTTTTCTAAAGCTTATTTCGGGTCGTTTTTTATTTCTTTTGGGTCATAAATAATAAAAAATAATTTTTATGAAGTTTTACTGAAAATTCGGAAAATATGAAATGTGCTCTGTTTAGATCTTTCTACAGACTATTGATAAACATTCATGAAAAATGCGATCTTTATCTTCTGTTAGGTAAAATAAAATAAAAACTCAGAAAATGCTTGAAAACATTCACATAATTTCACAATTCTCTTTACGCCTACAACAAAAAGGGCCAGAAAGCACTCGAAATCTTTCATATAATTGAGCCTTGCAGTTCATTCGCTCTACAATATTTATTTCTTCTGTCCGAAAAGGCTCCAATTACCGACTCTTTTTGGATGCTTTTTTTGGAGCGCTTCGACTTTGGAAAGCTGGGATTATTCGCACTTTTATGAATACATGACTATAATTAAAGTCCCTTTAACATTGCAACTCTTCAAAGTACGAAAAAGAACTCTGTCAATACTCATGAAAAAAGTAAAAGTCAGCTGGTCACTTGACACAACCTTAGCATCATTTGGCCATGACATCAATTGTACTGGTACAAATTAGGGACGTGTGATTAACCGACTAAATCATATTTTGATTAATCGTAATTCTGATTCATCAAAACCTAATTAACCAGGTCCTGAATAGTACTGTTAACAGCACTTGTTAATTGAAACTGCTCACTGTTTTTATCAGTAACATTTTTTAAAAAATACCCATACGCTACACAACTTCGTAATTTCGGAAAGCTCCAAGTGCAGTTCAAAGTGCCGGACTTATGTATTGGCCAATCTTATTCTTTGCAACTTTCACCAATTCCTTCTTCCGTAAAATTATTTTAAGTAATTTTGTCAAAAATTATGAGTCAAGATTCAATACAAGATTTATAACCGTATTTTGAAAATTTTTGCAAAATCACTGCAACTTAGATTTGGCCATGGGGGGTTTTTACCTGCAAACTAGAAAAAGAAATGGGTTCGGTGGTGAACGAGGGCGAAATGAAGTATGTATGTACATGCTGTCATCAAGCAAAGAGTCAGCGCATTCACGCCTTGGCACTCACGCCACTGCTAGCAGCAAAAAGTTCGAAATAGTGAAGGACTTCGTTTACCTTGGATCCAGCATAAACTCCAACAATAATGTCAGCTTAGAAATCCAACGAAGAATTATCTACTCTTGAAAATAAAGGCTACTTTGGACTGAGTAGGCAATTGAAAATTAGAGTCCTCTCTCGACGCACGAAAATCACACTCTATAAGTCACTCATCGCTCCCGTCCTGCTATATGGCGCAGAGGCGTGGACACTAACGAGGTGGCATTGGGAGAAAGTTCTGCGAAAGATCTGTGGGCCTCTACGCGTTGGCGACGGCGAGTACCGAAGAAGATTTAATGACGAGTTGTATGAGCCTTACGCAGAGGTCGCATGTGCATTAAACACAGCGCTTCGCTGGCTAGGCCACGTTGTGCGAATGAAAGAATAAGCTCCAGCCCAGAAGGTATACTTAGGAAGAGGAAGACCACCACTCCGATGGAAGGACCAAGTGGAGACCGACCTGCGATCTGGTAGGTCTCCAATTGGCGCCAGTTGGGCAACGAAGAAATGACGTACGAGCTTTATTGGACGGTGAAAATCGCTGAGCCGGTTAGATGGCCATTTAAAGAAAGAAGAAGAGGAGAGTATCAAGTCCTAAGCATGTAAAGTAAAAATATAATAAACATTTTTTATAAACTATTACTATAAATCGTATATTATCGAAATTTCACAGAAATGTAAACAAGGGCGCACTTTGTTCAAAGGTAACAGTTTATATAAATAGTAAGAAAGTTAGAGTATGAAAATTTAAAATAAAGATACAATGCCACAATTAATATAAACTGAAAATTCTATATCCTGGTTCGAAACGAGCTATAGACCTATTAATAATTTTTTCTGCAGCGAAAAATTATTGTTGTTTTTGGGTTTCTTAATAATTTTTATTAATTATTAAAAGTTTTTTGTTGAGTTGAACAGGAAAAATTTAGAGACAACCGCCATAGCTAAAATTCTATACAGCCAAAGTTCATCCATAAACAGCATACACTCTTGAATACTAATTGTCGGAATTTAACTGAAAGTAGGTACGGTATTATTCTTCTGGAAAACGCGTTTTTTGCTGGACTTGAGTTCATGCAAAATTCGAATATTTGATAAATTAAAACATTTAATTTCCTACAAAACTTTTATATTAAGTAACTTTATATACTCCAACTGTATCTACAAATATTAATTACATATAATAAACAATTTAAAATCAAAATTAACTTTCCAATATGAAATTGTTAATCAAAAATCGCTCATTGCTCTGTGGAAATCGTATTCTAGGTATCAAAATAAGAAACTTTGCCGAAGGAAACATAGCTCTAAAACGAATTCTGATGTCACTCATACGCCATGGCCCCCTACCCAAAAGTTCGACCCAAATTGGGGGACATCAGAATTCGTTTTAGATGTATGGTTCCTTTGGAAAAGTTTCTTATTTTGATCCCTAGAATATGATTTTCACAGAGCAATGGGCGATTTTTTTGCCTCCCCACATATCGACCCTGCCTAATATACATACATACATATGTATCTACGTATTCACAAGAACAACTAACGGGTTGTAGTTCAATTGCACGTGTTTTGTAGATATTTTTGTGGACATTGTACACATACTAGTTCACAAGAAATAATAAACAATATAAGCACTTTTTTACGCGAAGTTTCGTGCGCTTTTGCATTTTATTCTCTTTTGCGCATTGTTTGTTTTTTGCGCTAGAATCGCGGGTACATAAATTTACGGTTACGCTCAGAATCGACACGTTAATCTAGCTTGATCGTTTTGTAATTTAACTAAATACTCGTAAGAATTGCTTATTTACATTTGTTTAAGCGACATACATACATAAGCTACGGTTATTTCATTCGTTTATTTTATTTCCGTTGCATGCTATTGTAATTCGTAATCAGCTTATAAAATATTTCGAAGATATAGTTTATGTTTTGGAAAGCCAAATTGTGGGTTTTCCAAGCGAAAATGAGGAAGCCAATCGCGACATGCCTCAGAGCCAACAGTGCTCGCCACCAATAAATAGGTGGCGCGAACTAAAGTCAGTGGAATTAATGTCAGTGACATTAAGACGCATGCCAAAAGCGAACTAAGGTCAATATTTTTAGCGAACTAAAGTCATTGACATTAATTCGCATTAAGAAAGCGAACTAAAGTCAGTACATTTTTTTTATATTCCAAATTTTCATTTTTCATTATCACCTTCGACTTATGATCATTATATCATGAATCTGGGATTTGAAAAATGAATCTGGGATTGACTTAGGTCAGATCCCCAATTCGGGGCGTGATCCATGGTATTTATGTGCGTGGCACTCTTTTCTCACAGGGTAATGTGATTACAATAACCCCATGAAAATGACAGAAAATTCTGAACTTTAACTGCAGATATTTCGCAAACTACTAAAAATATTGGTTCAGCGGAGTTATTTTTCATGCTCCTGGGACCAAAGCGCGTCTCCTGATACATATCTCAACATTTTTGGCTGTGTATTAGCGCTCGGTACCCCACGTAAACGATTACCCACGACTAGATTTAGAATCTGAAATGAGATTTCTTTCAACCGTTCAAAAGTTATTTGCTGTTAAAGTTCACAATTTTCTGTCATTTTCATGTGGTTGTTGTAACGGCACATTAGGCTGAGCCAAAAAAGTGAAAAAGTGGGAAACGTGGCACGCGGAAGGACATCACCGTGGCGGTAGCCACTGCTATGGCATACACCCGGAGTTGGAATGGCGTAGCCCAGGGTTATTTTTTGAAGCGCGGCCGAAGGCCGCCAATGCGGAAAGGAGTTCTGTACATAAATACCATGGATCACGCCCCGAATTGGGGATCTGACCTAAGTCAAATTTTCGTCTGCGGCGCTACTTCGTCGAGTCTCAAACCCAAATGCCTCAATGACATTAATTCGCATGTCCAAAGCGAACTAAAGTCAAAATATTATACGAATTAACGGCACTGACTTTATTTCGTTTTTGGTCATGCGTCTTAATGTCACTGACATTAATTCGCTTTTTGGGTGCGAATTATCGTCACTGACGTTAATTCCACTGACGTTAGTTCGCGCCACCAATAAATACATACATTGTGTCACAGGTGTCTCGCACCTCCCGTTCTCTAAAGAACATCAATTTTTACATTTAGGCAAACATGGTCGTCAGAACCAAATGAGCCAAATGAATAAATACAATTTGAGCAAAACGGTCACTAGCACCTGAGCCAAATAATAAATAAAATAAAAAATAATAATAACTTAAAAACAACTCGCCTTCTCTAAAGCTTAGACAACATTCAAATTAAATGTTTATCTTGAAATTTGTTGATTGCACCTCCTAGTTTTAACAAGGTCTCCGGAAAATAATATAACCTCATTAGGCGAATACCTCGAACTAATATTTCTACTTCTCAAAATCTTGGATCCGCCACTGTATGTACATAGGTATGCCTTTTTAACGTTTATGGGTTATGGGAAAATATACATACCAATTCTTACATATAATGATATTAATTGAAACAACGACGAAAAACTCTTCCAAACTGTCCTATTTATTTTCAGTTTATGTACGTGTACATGCAGTAATTATGACTTTACTTCTTATAAATGTATTATTTTTCTTTATTTACCCTTTCACATTAAAATGGTAATCAACACAATTTACTTTCAACAATCACTATCACATACATACATATTTAATTTTATTACATACTGGTACATACATGTACTATGTATGTATGTATATTATTTAAGTCTTTTTCCTTACTGAAATCCGAGAAGTCTTTTAAATGCTCGCCTATAATCCAAATTGAATATTGTGTAAATAACTGGATTTAATCCTGAATTAATGTAACCCAGCCATGTAATAAAGTTTTTAAATTTATTCGTCGGACAGCAGGTGTCACAGAAGGGCAAGATAACATACATGAGGAAAAAGGGGAGCCAACATATTACAAATACTCCCATTATAATTCCCAATGTACGTGCAGCTCGTCGTTCCTTTGATAATGATATCTTTTGCTTTTCCTCAATAAATTGATAAACTCCGGTATTTTTTTTCTGCAATGATATAGCTGCCGTAGATGTAGCGCCTGCCGATGATTGTGGTGGCGTTATTTTCAATGAAGTATTTTCATCATTGTATCCATCATTAAGTCCTCCAGTGCTTTCGGAGATTGCTCTCTGTTCACCGTTATCGGCAAGTATTTCACAATTTTCTAGGTCTTTATTATCGGCCACCACAAGGAGCAACTGCTCTGTTACAATTTGCCCTGTACATACCGGCTTTTCAACTTCTTTCAATTTGCATTCAATTTTTTGTTGTTGTACCTTTTGTACACGCATTTTTCCATGTTTGATTGAGTCTTTGATTTTTGACCGACGGGTTTTTTTGCGTGGCGCTACGACAACACTTTTGTCTTTCTTCGTATTCTGACCATTGGTCCCTTTCAGTATTTCATTGTTAATATTCATCTCACTGCTTATGGAATCTTGATCATTTGGTATTATAGCTGAAGAAGTGGACTCAGTAGATGATTTACCACAACTCAATATGTTTAGACATATAGAAGCTAATGCAAAGCTTTGTCGTCTTGTATTTACGTTAGTCAAGGTCGAGGCACCGCTTTTCATTGCTAAGGTGTTTATTTTTGGAGCTTTGGCGCGTTCACGCAATCGTCGTCGGGTCGCAATATAGATCTCGATGTATACAATAGTCATTATTGCTAAGGGAATAAAAAATGAACCCAATGATGAGTATATCACGTAGCCACGATTTGACGTCAATTCACATGGTGTAGCGCTTGTAAATTCATCTGGCCAATCATTCCAACCCACAAGTGGAGGCGAACTAATTAGTAAAGACAAAATCCATACACCGGCAATTAGTAATAGCACCCGGCTTACCGTGCGCTTTTGTGCATAATTAATGGGATCAGTTATGGCCCAGTACCGATCGAGAGCGATCGCACATAAATTGAGTATTGATGAAGTACAGCATAACACATCACATGTAAGCCACATTTTGCAAACATTTATACCAAATTCCCATCTACCTAGAATCGAGTATGCTACGTTGAAGGGTAAAACGAGTAATGCAACTGTAAGATCAGCTACTGCTAATGACACAATAAAGAAATTTTGAGCTATTCGTAATGGTTTGTATGTGAATACACTTAATATGACTAGAACATTTCCAATTATGGTTAGTACAATTATTATGGAAAGCACAATTGTTGTGAGAATGGCTTCCCATTCTGGTACGGCCAGCTGTGTACCAAAATGGCTCCAGTAAAGTTCTTCGGTGTCACTGGATGTGCTGCATCCTTCAATCAGTCCCGAATGGCTTGTGTTGGAAGTTGTATTGCCATTTGTGAATATAGAGTCAACCGTTGTAGTAATTATAGTGGTATTTAATATTGTTTCTATTGTTAAGGGAATTTCGATACCTTTGTTGAAAGCATAATGACTGGGTGACGCATATGTTTCATTGGAAATATTCAGAAGCAGCAATGCCTGCTGTTGTGTAGGCGGCATTTTGCATTTTTCTGGATTTGTATATCAATGCAGTATTTACTTTTACTCTTCCGTAACATATATAGATACTTCCGTAACATATATAGATAGTTCCGTCGAGATCTGCAAAAAAAAGAAAATATAATCTTTTTTAATAGGTTTTCATGAAGTATCTGCTTTTTTTGTAATCATTTACATTTAAGAACTAAACGTTTGAAGTTAAATACAAAAATTGGTGTAAACCTTTTAGACATTCTTGAATCTTTTCACACTGACCTTCACACAGTTAAGCTTAGAGAAAAGGTTTAACTCCGCATGTTTAAAATATCAGCGCCTGCTGATGCAGAAACTACATTAAACGCTTCAAGTTACTTAATTTTATTTATAGTTATTTTTTTTTGTTAATTATGTCTAAATTTTACACACACTTAAGATTAAATTAAGGTTAACTTAAATTAATTATTGCATAAAAAATAAGTTCTTAACTCAGATTGGATTGACAATTTAGAACTAGTTAAATCTAAATCTAAAAAATTTGAGAAATATTTCAACTCAGTAAGAGTTCTATTCAAAGGAGCATTAGCTCCATAGACCGTTCTATTAAAACCAACACGAAAGATTTCAAAAGTACGAAAATTTCTGCAGGGAACATTAAAGTTTATAAGCTGAAGAAGGGAAGGGCAGTCAATCTTGCCAGAGACAAGATCAATAATAAAGGAAAATATATCGCAATGCAAAACGCATGAAGCACTTTTGAACCCTCTCCATGCGATTTATATGTACCACATGGCATGGCCTCCTATGGTGTGGCCATCACAGGCCCAAAAGTCTGTGCGGGCACCGTGTTTTGTTTCCTGTAAATCAGCGATATTGATGTTAAGTCGCTTCATGAAGTATAATATTTGACGCTGGAAGTCAGGGACTGGTCATCGTAATGTAGAGGACAAAAGATCCTGGTCTATCAAAGGCTCAAGCCAAGCCAATAGTTGCATTTGACTGCTGACGACGGTGAATATAATCTCTACCAACAAACAACACACGTGCTGTAGAAAACCAGGAGGCCTCGGCTTACATTCGTGCTAGAAGAGGTTGAACTTGAAAGAGGCTTCGGCGGACGCTCTATAAGAGAGGTGCTACACAGGAACTAGCTGTGAGCTGCCGCATGAGGTGTTGAAGGCGGGGGGGAGTTACACGCTACTTACCTACTAGCATCACAAGTAAGTCGACAAGACTTTATCTGAAATATGTGGCGTTCCAACACTAGATCGCTGTGAGCAGCAAGGGGCCACAAAGATTTTGAAAAACTAGCGGACATACTATGTGGGGAGGGACTTAAAACGTATGTATGATATATTTTAAATTTATTTTCATTTATTTTTGAAAGTTTTTTCAAGTTATTGAAGTTTTTCCCTAAACACAATTTAAATTTTAAACTAATTTTTTTAGACATATTAGGGGCCGTTCAAGTATTACGTAAGCACTGTTGGGGGCGGGGGGTTTTTGTTTTCGATGACATGGGGGGTGGGGGAGTCTAGATGATGATAACGTCATCAGTAGTTATTTATTTATTTTATTTTTTACACGAACGGCACAAATGGCACCCTCACATTGTTTTTGCTTGAAAATGAAACGCATTTTCGGGGATTCCCGCTAATAGTGCATACGTTGGGGGAACTACTAAATCTATTTTGTTATTTTAAAATTTATAATTATAATATAAAAAAACCACACATTAATTGAAGAATTTTTACGTAAGCATGGTTGGAGGGGGTAACTGCTTTGCTTATTTTCGATGACAAGGGGGGGTGGGGGGGGTTAATAATTGTAATAAATCTGCTTACGTAATACTTGAACGGCTTAGGGCGGGTCGATTTGTATGGACCCAAAAAAAAATCACAGGGGCACATGGCGATTATGATTATTTGGATCATTTCAAGTATTTTTGCCGAAGAAACTATATGTCTAACATGAATTTCGAGCTAGCAGTTTTTTCGATAAACTTTTTTTTTGTTCAAAAAGTGATTCACTTGTTTCAAAACCGTGTCGAAAATTAACAAAAATCATTCTCTATATGCATCTGGAGGTTTTTGGGGTCGAGTAATCCATTCCCGGTATTAATTTTTTCTTTGGACGCCCGGTAGAAGGTTCTTTCGCTGTTTTTTTGTTTTGATTCTAAAACTTTTTTTCGAAAATCGACAATATGTTCCAGAAATCTATGAAATTTAACTTTCTTATAAAACAATTACAATTACTAAACAGCTCAGCGTGAAAATTAAGGTATAGGGAGGTGCATTTAAGCAAAACTTCTATCAATATTATATGGTTTATAAAAATTTCATTTTTTTTTTGAAATTTGTTTTATATGTAAATTTTGCAAAACGAATTGTATTCATTCAAATTAAAATTTCATTCTTTATATGCATCTGGGGGTTTTTGTTGTCGGTAAATCCATTTCCGGTAATAATTTTTTCTTTTGATGCCCACTTTTTGGATAAAGATTAAATGACAGTTTTATCTAACGTTATAATCCAGTTGTGTTTTATTCAAATTAAGAAATATATGTACATACATCAAACCAAAATAACTGCCTACTACAAATAATTATTTATGGGACTTATTTTTGAAAGTTTTTTTTTCTTTCCAGTCTGGGGAAAATAAAAATCCATGTCGAAATTTAAAAATTCTGGCGAACTATGTAATGAAAGTTTATACGCCAATGTACTTTAACATTAAGGGCCATTTTCACAGTGGCGAGTTAACTTACGTTCCACAGTTAACTCTAGCTTTTCAACTTTCAAGTTGAGTTAACTAGAGTTTAACTGCTCAACTTTGGGTAGTTAGCCTCTTGTTAGAGCTCATAAGGTTATCTCTTGTATATTGAGCAAGAGATATTTGTCAAAATAGCTTAAATCAAATTTTGAATCGATAGTTAACTGTGGAATTGTAGTAGTAATGCAGCCTTATACCCACTATTATATTATATATGTAAGCCACCTGGCAACCCTCTAAAGTATGTAGACACGGCAACCTTATGTTATCGATATAGTACCATAACTAATTAATAAAGAACCGGCATTGTTATACCAACTGTGAAAGCGAACACAAGTCTTTTTATACTACAGAGTCAGGTGTGGAGTTTAACTCACCAAAAAATTATAATTAAATAAATTAAAAAATTCGTTTATATTGTTTAAATTGATTAAACTATCTGCAATGGCAACACGCGAAGAAATTGCTGCTGCACTAAAAGACATAGGTGTAGATTTCCCTGAAACGGCCTCTTTGACGTAGTTAAAAAATTTGTTGAAGCAAACTGTTGGCGAAGTAAGCGCAGTAGCAGCAGAAAAAGATGGCGCCGAAAATGCTAACGTAAGGAACATTCTAGAAACGGACCCCTTCGGGGAAAATGCTCGCACTTGCGACGTAGCGGCAGCAGTATCGTTTCAAAATGGCGCATCGGCTTGCATGAATGCGATTGAAATCCATGAAACAAATATGGCGGCTGATTTAGATCAAATTGAAGCGCAACTTGCGCAGCGTCTTCGTATTATGAAATTAAAAAAGGAAGTTGAACTACTGGAAACGCAATGCCTAACTAAGGTTTCGTTCAATTTCAGTGACATAGAAGCCGCTCTGCCTAAATTCAGCGGTGATGATGGCTATAACGTGATCAAGTGGATTTCGGACTTTGAATACATTATGCATGGATGTGATGACAATTCCAAGTTAATTTTTTGTCGGCGTATGGTTGCGGGTAGTGCAAAGCTGTTCGTGCGACCACTATCGGTACAAAATTGGAATGATTTTTAGTCCGCATTAATCACAGAATTTAATAAAGAGCAAAACATTTGCGATGTGTATAAAAAGTTGGAATCACTTGTCTGGAAGCCGAATTCAGAAAGTTTGCATTATTATGTTTTAATAATGCAAGAAATAGCAATCGGATCTAATATAAGTGAACGTGATTTGATTGAATATATTGTCGATGATCTGTGTGACAAAACTTCAGCTTCAGTAATGTAATAGCAGAACTTAAGAAACTCCTTCCGAAGTATGAAAAATTGAGAGTGAATTCAGATAAGCCGGGTAAAACCAACATTGAGCGGAAAGATGTGCGGTGCTTCAACTGTTCAGGCATGGGTAATTTTTCCAACGAGTGCCCTAAAGAAAAACGTCAACGGGGCTCGTGTTTCAAATGCGGAAGTATGGAGCATCAACATGCAAAGTTTCCTTTGAAAACCGTAGCAGCTTTAGAAACTAAGGAAGATATGGACTATTGATTGTATTGCTGATCCACAATTTGAAAATGTTTTATGTTTATTGGATACTGGCAGTCCGAATAGTTTTATTCCCAAATCGTTTCTCTCGAAAGCAAAAAGAAGTTATGAGCTGAAGAAAGAAAAAAAGCCTACGTTGTTGTTGTTGTAGCAACAAAATCACTCCCCGAAGGTTTTGGTGAGTGTTGTCGAATTAACAGTCCTTGGCCGAAAGGAATGAAGAGATGGGTAATGAGAGGTGAGAGGCATCATATCCGTAGATCAACCATCGAGTTGCACATCATTACCTTTGTGCATATTAGTCGCCTCTTACGACCGGTATGCCTACCGCGGGCATATTCTAAACCCCAACCCGCAGGGGTAAAAAAAAGCCTACGTTCAAAGGAATTGGCTCAGCTGAATTTTGTCCTAAGAAACAAATTTTTGCATTAATAAAGTATAAAAACAAACGTAAGGTTTTGCCCTTATTTGTGTTGCCGGATAAATATTTACCATTCCCTTTGTTATTGGGAAGGGACTTTTTGAAAATGTTTAATATAAATTTATATATGCTTAATGAATTAAAAAGATTAACCCCTGTTAATGTTAATAAAAGCACAATGAAGTGTAAAGATATTTTAAGTTTACCAGTCTTAAATGAAAATAAAAATAAAAGTGAAGAGAAGAAAATAGTAGACGATTTTCAATTGGTTGTTAGTGAGATATCCAGTATTCAGGTTTGTAGCGATAAGGACAATTTCTTCCTGGGGCTGAGTAGTACAGAAAAGGTTGCAAAGCATATCCAAACTTTAGTAACGGAGTATATTGATACAAATAAAGAAAATCTTGTTAAAAGTACTTACGACGCTGAAATAAAATTGAATTCTGATATTCCAACTTTTTGTACCCCAAGAAGACTTTCTTTTAAAGAAAAAGGCGAGGGGAACCGCATAATTGAAGAAATGTTTGACAAGAAAATTATTAGACATAGTAATTCGCCATATGCTTCGCTAATTGTATTAACGAAAAGGAAAAGTGGCGAAACTAGACTGTGTATAGATTATAGGAATTTAAATAAGCTGATCGTGCGAGATAATTATCCTTTGCCTCTAATAGAGGATTGCTTAGAATATCTAGGAGATAAAAAATATTTTACAGTCTTGGATCTGAAGTCGGGGTTTCACCAGATCAAAATAGCAGAAAATTCGGTAAAGTTTACTAGCTTTGTGGTGCCAAATGGGCAATATGAGTTTTTGAGAATGCCGTTCGGTCTTAAGAATGGTCCAGCTATATTCCAACGAGTTGTAAATACTGTATTCAGGGATATAATAAATCAGAATTTATTAGTAGTCTATATGGATGACATAGTTATCGCCACAAAAACAGTTGATGAACATTTTGATCTCCTCCAAAAAGTGTTATCCCTTTTACTAGAAAGCGGATTAGAATTGAAACTATCAAAATGCAAATTTGTCTATCAACAAATCGAATTCTTAGGTTACAAGGTATCTAGAGAAGGAATTAGACCTTCTGAAAATCACATTGTCGCAATAACAAACACGAACGAAACGAAGAACACACGCGAGCTTCAATCGTTTTTGGGTCTGTGTTCATACTTCCGAAAGTTTGTGAAATTTTTTTCCTTTTTGTCCAGTTGTTTATATGATCTCTTGAAAAAGCAAACTAAATTTGTATTTGATGAAGAATGCATAAAATCATTTCGATTGTTGAAGGAAAAATTGATCTCCGGTCCTGTCCTGGCGATTTATAATCCAAGAAGGGATACAGAATTGCATTGTGATGCTAGTAAACACGGTTTCGGTGCAATTCTGCTTCAAAAAAAAGATGATAAGCAATTTCATCTGATTGCATATTTCTCCAAAAGGACTTCAGATGCGGAAGGGCGTTATGACAGTTTTGAATTAGAAACACTTGCGATTATATATGCTTAAATTAAAGATAATAACCGACTGCAACTCCTTGACGTTGACTTTGAGTAAAAAATTAATTAATAACCGAATAGCTAGATAACCATTATAACTAGAAAACTACGATTACACAGTTATTCACCGTTCGGGAACGAAAATGCCACACGCAGACGCTTTTAGTAGGAATAAATTTGATTGTGAGAATATCATTGCAGCAATTGACAGTGAAGATTTAGATTTTCAGTTACAAATAATGCAGTCTCGAGATAATCACACTGTTTAATTAAGAAATAAATTAGAGAAGGAAGAAGTAGAAAAGTTTTGTATGCTGAATGGTATAGTTTTTAGGAGCGACGGTGAACTTAAAAGAATGTACGTGCCTAAGGAGTTAGAAAATGACCTCATCCGATCAATCCATGAACAGGTGGGTCATCAAGGCGTTGAGAAGTGTTACAATAAAATTAGGGACAACTACTGGTTCCCAGACATGAAAGCAAAGCTAGATAAATTTAAAAGGAATTGTATTCGCTGCATAATGTATTCTGCACCAAACAAACCAAATAATAGAAATTTACACAATATTGAGAAGCATCCGAAGCCATTCCATACGATTCATTTATATCATTTAGGCCCATTACCATCGTTACAGTCGAAACGTAAACACATATTGGTTATTGTAGATGCGTTCACAAAGTTTGTTAAATTGTTTGCTGTGTTAACTACTAGCACTAAAGAAGTAATTGCTGCACTAAATAAGTATTTTGATAACTATAGTCAGCCTATTAGGTGTATAACAGACAGAGGTAGCTGCTTCACCTCGCATGATTTTACTGAGTTTTTGAAAGAAAAGAATATTACACACGTGAAAGTAGCGGTGCATTCCCCACAGGCGAACGGTCAAGTGGAGAGAATTAACCGAAGTCTTGTTGGAATGCTTGCAAAATACAGTGACCCAATAAATCACTCTGACTGGGTGAAGCATTTGAATAAAATTGAGTTCGCTATAAACAATACGATTAACCGGTCTATTGGAATAACTCCTAGTCAAGCTTTGTTTGGTGTTGGTCAGAAAGGGCAAACAGTAGATAAACTAACAGAGTATCTAGAGCAAATCACTTCAGGGCCAGTGAGGGATTTAGATATTTTAAGGGAAAAGGCGAGTAAAACAATTGAAAAAACACAAAATTATAATAAAGCATACATTGAAAAGAAAAATAGAGTAGTTAGTTCATTTAAAGAAGGAGATTTCGTAGTTATAAAAAATATTGACACTTCAGTGGGTACTAATAAAAAATTACTGGCAAAATTTAAAGGTCCATACAGAATTTTTAAAGTATTACCACATGATCGATATGTCATAAAAGACATTGAAAATGGGCAGATAACGCAAATACCCTACGATGGGGTGGTTGAGGCGAATCATATCAGATTGTGGAAAAGCAATCAAGATCCCAGCAACACTTAATTATATATGTAAATAGTTTTAATATTAGGTAATTCATATTTTATGCCTTGTAAATGTAAAATAAATATAAACTGATCGAGGGCGATCATTATTGTCAGGTTGGTCCAGCTGTAGTAGTAATGCAGCCTTATACCAAGTATTATATTATATATGTAAGCCACCTGTCAACCCTCTAAAGTATGTAGACACGGCAACCTCATGTTATCGATATAGTACCATAACTAATTAATAAAGAACCGGCATTGTTATACCAACTGTGAAAGCGAACACAAGTCTTTTTATACTACAGAATCCAAGTTAACTCGCCACTGTGAAATTGGGCCTAAGTATTACAACTCTGTCGTGTACGGTAGTGTGTTATTTTGTAAGTTCATACGCTGGGCAAAATATTATAAATAATCTTGTTAAAGACAATGTGTATTTTGCACATTCGGAAAATATTTTATTAGCAATGTTATTCAACGATAAAAAAAAAATTTACACTACCGTACTCATGCCGAAGATCCTATGCAACTACGAGAATATAAAAAACCTGTAATAAACTTCAGTTGCACGGATTATACGAATATGATTGACATGAATGGTAATTCTGCCATTTTCGAACCACCATTTACTTTCAAGTATTACATATGAAAATCTGGAAAAATATCTAGAACACAATGATCCACCGCTGCCTGATTTCCGCTGCTGAAAATTCCTTTACACATACAAGGAACAGAAAGATATGTTCAATTGCTTGCTAGCGTGTCCAAGCGAGGTTTAGCAAAGAATAGAGAAGACGTTATGGCAGTGACTGGAAAGCAAAACAGACTTTCAAAAATAAGTCGTAATATTCGAACCAATATACAGTCGAAACTCTCTATAACGAATTCCAAGGGACTGGATATTTACTTCGCTATAAACAAAATTCGCTATATAGAAAAGAATAATATTTTTTTACCTTTTAAGTATAAAGTCATTTACCGTAGGCTACAGAAAATGATCTATTATCCGGTATTTGGACATCACAATTTGAGAACGGCTGTTAAATTGAATATTGAACAAAAAATATATTTTTGCCCTATGGCGAAAGTCAACGGCTACAAAACTATGAAAAATTAAATATTTGTTAAAAAATGTAGTTATACTGGTATTTTAGAAGATTTTTATAAAAATCGTAACCCACGTTACAACAATAAATCACTAATAAAAATGTACCCCGATTAGATGAAGCGGTAAAAACACATTATACCGAGATGACCTCCTGGTGAAATAGAGAATATGATTTTTTTTTCAATTTCAACAAAAATCTTACATTTTAAGAGCAAAAACCTGTATTGTCGTAACTCACGTTACATACCGAAACCTACTTTGCATTTTCCTCAATAACAACGAAACTATAAGTAGGCTATTAATTTTTTTTTTGAGATTTCACTGTTAAGACATTCATTATGTAGTGGATATAAAGATAGATAAAATTAAAAAACAAAATATCTCCTCAAAAATTTTATTATTTTTACTTTTTTTTTGTAGTCACTATTTTAAGTAGGCATTTAATGTAGTTAGGTTTTAAATTTGACCAAGATAACACCTTTTCATGAAAATTGCATGTTTTTACTTAACTTACATGCTATATAAATCAAAAGCAAAAGAAAAAAAATTTACGATTTTCACTTTCTCCTGATGGAAATGCCCATATGCATCTGGGGGTTTTTGGGGTCGAGGAATCCATTTCCGGTATTAATTTCTCCTTTTGACGTCCGCTAGAAGGCGCTTTCGCTGTTTTCTTGGCTTGATTCTCAATACTTTTTTTTCGAAAATCGACAATATATTCCAGAAATCTATGAAATTTAACTTTCTTATAAAACAATTACAATTACTTGTACTAAACAGCTCAGCGTGAAATTTAAGGCATAAGGAGGTGCATTTAAGCAAAACTTCTATCAATATTATATGGTTTATAAAAATTTTATTTTTTTTGAATTTGTTTTATGAATTTTGCAAAACGAATTATATTCATTCAAATTAAAATTTCATTCTTTGTATGCATCTGGGGGGTTTTTTGGGGTCGGTAAATCCATTTCCGGTATTAATTTTTTCTTTTGATGTCCATTTTTTGAATTTTAACATCTTTTTTCCGAAAATCGACAACAATGTTCCGAAAATCTATGAAATTGGACTTTCCCATAATGCAATTTCTTTTTTAAAGTAGACTAACACCCTGGTTCTGCATTCTTGATAAACTATCAATCTTGGTAAATTATCAAGAAAAAAATGTTTGTATCCAAAATTTACTTTCTTGTTTGGGATTAGTGATGATTGGTGACATGGCTTGTTATAAAGATTAAATAACAGTTTTATCTAACGTTATAATCCAGTTGTGTTTTATTCAGATTAAGAAATATGCATAAAACCAAAATAACTGCCTACTACAAATAATAAATGTCCTGGAGTTCTTCGTCGATTTAAAAAAAGTTTGCTATATACTTATACAATACTAAGTTTTTTCAAATAGAAATTTGGGGGGATTAATACCTTTAAAAAATGCACTTCGTTTCAGAATGTGTATAGCTTTTTGATTATCTCAGTAGCCTGCACATAGTTTTCACCCCAATGGCATCTCAATAGTGAATTTTTTATAACACTTGACCTGTTTGCCGATACGCTCGCGTTTATTAATAAAAAAGCACAAATAAATTTTATTATTATTAAATCGAAGTGTTGTAATAAATTTGGTTCAAACTTAATATTATATACCTATTTAACGGGTAAGTCCTTTCAGATTGCGGTTTACAATATTTTTTGTGTGTTACATAAGTTGCACTCAAACGCGCTGATATTAACAAATTTTTCCCGAACATTTTATAGAGGCAATGGTATTAACACCGGCTGAAAGAATGAAGCGCAGAAGAGAAAGGGTGAAAGAAGCTGGAAAATATGATGCTTGCAAGAATAAGCAAACAGAAGCATCAAGAAAAAGCCGGGAAAAAAGAAAGTAGTTTTAGCAGAAATGAACGAAAGCGCAAGAAGGATTAGCAAGAAAAGGAGAGATGTGCTCATACGCGTTCAAAATTGCAGGTAAAAAAATAATTCCAGTAACCCTCAAAATATAACGCATTCGTCATTTGCCAACCCACAATCTTTGGGTAAAGCAGTTTCCAGAACACGTAAAGTGCTGCCGACATGCGTATTTAAGAGAAGGGAGGTTCTTTTAAAACTTCTGAAAGAATGCCATAACGTAACCCAGCAAAATTCTCAGGTAGACGTTAATTTAGAAACAAGCGAAAAAAAATTTAGAGCTTTTACGAACGTGACGACATAAGCAGATTGGCTCTAGGAAGGAAAGACTTTGTAGTTATTAGGGGTAATGGCTGTATACAAAAACTTCAACTTCGTAATTTATATACATCTCTTATTGAGACACACGCTTTATTTGTAAAGGAGTTCGGTGAAATAGTAGGCAAAAGCAAATTTGCTAACTTGCGCCCGAAGCATGTGTATTTATCCAACAAATTACCTCAAAATGTTTGTCTATGCAAGTACCACGAGAACTAAATATTAGATTTGATTTCATTGCATGTTCTTACAAAGAGCCCTCTATATAGTTTTGAGTTTATTCAGTACATGATTTGCGAAAGCCCAAAAGAAGAGTGCTGGCTATACAGATGTGATAATTGTAAGAATAATTTACCAAATTTTCTCTACCACTATGTATACGAGTCTGAAACTAGTACTACAGATAATGTTAACTGGTACGAGTGGAAGGACTCTGATGGCAGGATCATGAAAATATGTAAAAGCGGAAATCTGGAGGAGCTGGTGGAGCATATTTTGACTATGACTCCATTTTTTTTTCAACATTCATATGTAAAAAGATGCCAAGCTGAAGTATATAAAAATGACAGGTTAATAATATCCTCGGGAACTTGGGACTCATCCGTTGCATTCAGGGTTTGAAAATGCTTAACTATTTTCAAGTATTTCAAAATTGCTTTTGCTCGAGTTTTGAAAATCATTCAGCAACTAAAAATAAGCAAAGTAAAAGAAAAATTTTTTTTCATTTTACTTCAGCAGTAAGTTGAACGGAAACGAGCAATCAGCAGAAAAAAAAAACTTGAGAATTTTGCTGAGGCTTTAAGCTATTACGTTTTTGTATTCAAGTTTTTTCAGTTTTTTCACAGCAGAATTTATGTTTCGAATTGCTGACTGAAAGATACATATAGGGTGTTTTTTTACAGGTTTGTTTTTCGAATAGAGATAAAACTGGCATTTTGTGGTCAAATCTGGCAACTCAAATGTCATTTATGTTCAGTTTGGTTTGCCATTTCATCATGAGCAGGTTGACAAAAGAACAACGCTTGCAAATCGTGGAAATTTATTTCGAAAATAATGGTTCAAATTTTTTTTTCAAATGGCAAAATTTTGTTCAGTGATGAGGCTCATTTTTGGTTGAATGGCTACGTCAACAAGCAAAATTGCCGCATTTGGAGTGAAGAGAATCCACCTGAGACCCTTGGAACGCCATTACATCTACAAAAACTGACTGTTTGGTGTGCTCTATGGGCTGGTGGAGTCATTGGGCCATACTTCTTCCACAATAATGCTGGAGAGGCAGCTACCGTTAATGGAGACCGGTATAGAGCCATGATATCCGACTATTTTGTTCCCGAATTGGATGGCATGAATGTGGATGAGTTGTGGTTCCAACAAGACGGCGCTACATGCCACACAGCGCACGTCACAATCGATTTATTGAAGGAAACATACGATGAGCGCATAATTTCGCGGAATGGACCTGTCAATTGGCCACCAAGGTCGTGTGATTTGACACCATTGGATTATTTTCTTTGGGGATATGTGAAGTCGCTCGTCTACACCAACAAACCAGAAACGTTAGGGGAATTGGAAGCCAACATTCGTGGCGTTATTGCCGACATACGGCCCCATATGCTCGAAAAAGTGGTTGAAAATTGGACCTGTAGAATTGGCTTTATTCGAGCCAGCCGCGGCGGCCACATGCCCGAAATCATATTTAAACATTAATGGCATAAAATTATCGTTCCAATAAAGCCAAATTGATGGACCTTAAAACGATTTTCTTGCGTTTTATTTCAATTCGAAGTTCTATACCCCTAAAAAAACACCTATAGTAAAACTAAAATTTTTTTGTGATTTTTCAGCAGCTACATATTTCCAAATTTCATAGGGAAATACAAATAATTATACGATGTTCTGATCGTACTGGTGCAATTCCTTAGATTGTTATATGCCTTTTTGCTATACTGTATATGGGGTTGGTATCCACTAAATAAAACCAAATTTCAGTGAAAACCCTCAAAACCTGACTTCACCGCTGTCTAGAGATGCGATGGATGAGGCAGGGAAAATTAGGCGATGCGGAAATTTAACATATAAGCATCGTTTATCAGGTCGCCGTTTTCATTCTTTAGATTAAATTTTCTTCTTCACGGAAGCGTTCACACTCAGTGCGTGGCCCTGAAGGGAGATTCCCTTATTTGCATTGCAATGCAAAGAAATCTTGGAGCGCTTTTTTTTTGCAGGAGGTTCAAGCAACTGTCTCATTCGGACTTTTACGTTTTTTTATGCTCTGGGTAGCCATTTCCTAAATATTTTCTCAACATCACCTGTAGACCAGCAGATGTGGTAGAATTTACGTTAGAAAGGGAAGGGTCACATAAAGCCTTCACCTTGCAATGAAATATAATAAAGGGCTTCGATAAATTGTTATTGTTGTTGTTGCGCTACTTCGCCCTGCCTATGTAGTCAGTATCCTTACCCACTAGTGTCATCGAACTCTTCTAACGGAAGTCCAAAAACCTAGCAGCTTCGACAGGAGTGTACCACAGGGAAATGAGGGCCCCTGCGGGTTGGGGCTTAGAATATGCCCGCGGTAGGCATACCGGTCGTAAGAGGCGGCCAATATGCACAAAGGTAATGATGTGCAACTCGATGGTTGATCTACGGATATGATGCCTCCCACCTCTCATTACCCATCTTCTCTTTCCTTTCGGAAGGAGGGATGACATGACCTAGAAGCTTGCACTGGTCATACCAAATCGCTCCCACGACAGTCGGGCAGTACCGCAAGGGAGTACCGAAGCGTACCGGATTCATATCCGGCCAAGGACTGTTATTTCGACAACACTCCCCAAAACCTTCGGGGAGTGATTTAGTTGTTAAAACAACAACAACAACCACAGGGAAATGAGTGTAAGAAGAGGAGGCTCCGTTGAGCAGACAAATAATGGTTAGTATCGTGTGGGGACAGGCCGCATGCCGGACAGACATTCGGCATGTCGGGGTTCAGTATGAGTATGAGTTTAACCTATTACAATAAGTAAGTTTAGCAAAAAGGCATATAGCAATTGAAGGATTTGCAGCAGTACGATCAGAACATCGTATAATTATTTGTATTTCCCTATGAAATTTGGAAATAGCTGCTGAAAAATGGCAAACAAATTTTAGTTTTACTATCTTTCAGTCAGCACTTCGAAACATAAATTCTGCTGTGAAAAAACTGAAAAATATGAAAACTGAAAAAACTTGAATACAAAAAGCTAATAGCTTAAAGCCTCAGCAAAATTCTCAAGTTTTTTTTCTGCTGATTGCTGAAGCTCGTTTCCGTTCGACTTGCTGCTGAAGTAAACTGAAAAAATTTTTTTTTTTACTTTGCTTATTTTTAGTTGCTGAAATATTTTTGAATATAGGCTACAAGCAAGTTTTCGAATCTGACAAAAAACTGATTTCTAGTTAAGCTAAAAATTTCAAACTTTTGCTGTTTGTCAGCCAGCAATTCAAACCATTGTCAATATCTACAAGTCGCGAATGTGTGACAGAAGCATTCACAATAGATAACAGCTGTGATCACCTGATTTGCAGAGTTGCTTTCTTCGCAGAGTCGCAATTGGTAGTAACAAAAGTTCATTTAATTCGTATTTAAAATTAATAAAAAGTTTGTTTTGCGCGTTACCGATTTTTTTTGGGTGTTCGGTTCAATTGAATGAGTTGATTTCGTTTAAAAGGTTATTTCATCGTAAAAATAAACAAACAAATCACACCAATGACGCAACATCTAAAACATAGTGGTAATTAAGTCGATCCGAGGCGAAATTCTTGCTAAGATAAACCCATTCTATGTCATAATATCCGAAAGTGGTTATAGACAAACTTATAATTTTATAAAACTAAGTTTATTGTCCATCTAATAATTTTAACCTACCATTGTTCTATTTAATTTTTTACCAAGAAGGAAAGAATCTGAAATGATGTTTTCCGTTTCTTTGTCGTTTATTCATTTTAAAATAATTTAATTCATAATATTCGAATTAATTTTCTTCAGTTTTACTCATAACATAATTAAAAACAATACGAGCCATTAAGAAGTGAAAAATGTAAGCCATCTACTCTTAGGACATCGGCAACCCGCCCATTGCTTTCGTGGTACGATTCCTCCATTCTTATGTCATTTTCCTCCGCCCTTTTAATGCTTTCTCGTCTGACTGATAGTTCCACTGTCACATTTTTTGACAGGGGGATAAGAGAATGGAGGAATTGGCGAAGATTTTTCACTTGTATGTATTCACAATGATTCAAACCCTTGCATTACTATATACAAGTGGATTTTTCTGAAAATTATACATTTATTGCGCTGGATGAGATTCAGAGCTTCCACTGGAACCAACCGCAAGTAACTTTGTTCACAGCATCTTTGTGGCACTCTGGTGTGCACCATCCTAAAGTACTAGTTTGAATGAAATTCTTAAGTCAATACCAGAATATATAAACTTTGTGCGTATATGGTCAGATGGGCCAGCAACTCAATTTAAAAACAAGTACTTGAGCGAAACTCTCAGATTGTTGGAGAGAATTAACAAAAAAAAGCTAATATGGAATTATTTTGCTACCTCACATGAGAAGGGTCCTGTAGATGGTAAAGGAGGTACGTTAAAAAGATATGTGCGAAATAAAGTTTTGAAGAGAGAAGTAAGAGTATTCAATGCTGAGGAATTTTGTTTAGTATCACGTGGTTCGGCTATATGTAGAAGTAATTAACGTTTCCCCCGAAGAAATGCAAAATACATTAGAAGAGATGCAGCTTGACTATATTTTTAAAAGCGCAGCACCGCTTAAAGGTATTTCTAAAATTCACTCAATTTATTGGAGTAATGGCCAATTGCATAAGGCATATACATCATTTGACTTACATATATCATAATTTAGTGCAGAAAAATCTTTCCTTTCAACATTTTTATACTTAGATCAACGAAGATGACGTCCCCTTGGCTAGATTATTGGAATAAATGCTTATAGTTGCTTGTAAACTTTATTCAATACTCTTTTATAGCTCGTAAAGTAGAATTAAATAAACTTATACTGAACTCTTACTTATGTTTTAATCTGTATCTACTTGCATGTACTAATTTAATAAAGCTGCTTCTGCAAAATATGTATCTCTCTTTCATTAACGCCGTTTTTTTAATTTTGGAACCGAAAAATGTATGTGTGGAAAAATGTTAATTCTGGATAATAAAATGGTACAAAATTCTTTGATTAGAAACCAAAAACGGAGATGCGTGTCTCTATTACTTTGTTTAATGGTATTTTCGATAATCCTGTAGTCTCAGTATTGATCAATTCTAATCAAAGTCCCATTATTAAAAACAAGTTAATAATATTCAGTTCAGAGAATTTTGCATAATACAAAACTCTTTAAAGCTCTTTGTCTAAAATTGTAGCGTGAGTTACGAACAAGTTTTTTTTAATTAGTTAAATTAATTTAATTAAAAAAAAAAATTGGCATATCCAACAGAGCTCCACATGAGGGATATAACGATGTTACAATATTATTAAAAAAAAGTCCAAAGAAAATATATAAATATATAGTTTTAACTTGTTAAATTTTGTCTCTGATGTAACGTGAGTTACGTTGGAAATGCCCTTATACAGAATGTGTTTTGTTAACTTTTAACACGGTTTTGAAACAAGTGAATCACTTTTTGAAGAAAAAAAAAAGTTTATCGAAAAAACTGCTAGCTCGAAATTCATGTTGGACCTATAGTTTCTTTGCAAAAAGACTTGAAATGATCCAAATAATCATAATCGCCATGTGCCCCTGATGTCAAAAAAATCGAACCGCTGCACAGTGTTTCGTGTAGAACAAGGGTGTCCACAGGATTCAACTTTGCGGGCCATACAACAACAACGTCATAATTTTTACAACAACATCGTTCCGGGAATTAAAAAAAAATATGTCGAAAGGATTATTGTTGCACTAAAGCAGAAAGCCAACGCAATAAAGTCTGCGGCTACACTTTGAAAAATTATTAAACTAATTTAAAATAAGTAAGGAAAGGGCTGTCTTCGGCTGTGTCGAAGGCTTTATACCTTTCATGAATGCTAAACCACACTTATCGGAACAATCGATTGTATGGGAGCTATACGTTATGTTGGTCCGATCTGGCTGATTTTGCCTACATATGTTACATGTATAATATGTAGCAAACGTGCAAAGTTTAACGTTCCTAGCCTTTTAACTGCAAAAATTATAGCCCAAAACCCATTTATCGAAACTATCGATTATATGGGAGCTATATGTCATGTTGGTCCGATCTGAGTCATTTTCACTACACACGTTGCAAATACAATTTGTACTAAACTTGCAAAATTTTACGTTCCTAGCTTTTGAATTGCAAGAGTTATAGGCCAAAACCCATTTATCGGAACAATCGATTGTATGGGAGCTATGCCTTCTATCGGTCCGATCTTGCTGGTTCCGACAAATGATTAATCCTATGCAAAATGGCGCCTGCTTGCAAAATTTCATCGAGATATCTCAAAAACTGAGGGACTAGTTTGCGTTCAAACAGACGGACGGACGGACGGACGGACAGACGGACATGGCTAAATCAACTCGCCTCATCGGCCTGATCATTTCGGTATACTTAATAGTGGGTCTATCTCTTCTTCTTCTCATACTTACAAACATCGGACCAAAGTTATAATACCATTTCATGTTCATGAAAGGTATAAAAAGGGTCCAATGAATTCCTACTGAAAAATAAGTAAATATTTATTATATTTAGCTCATTGTATGTAAACCTAAAATTCTAAACTATTTGTTTTTTTGCTGGCTTGAGGTCCGTGTTTAATTATTATTATAAACATAAAAACACATTTGATTTTTCTCCAAAATCCATATATTTCGATTGCTCAACGGCAATCATCTTCAGGATTTAAGCAACTAACAAAAATAAAAGTATTAACAATAAATAATTTTCGGCATTTTACATATAACATAAATACATACTTTATTAACACGTCTGCCTTGTTTAACGTGGAGTATGGTACCAAAGATGACTTGATTTGAGACTTCGTTTTACTCTCTCATTTTTGTCGCTCTCACTTCCTATTTATTTGGCTTTGTTGCCAGCTTAGAGTCAAAATAAATATCCCGTGACAGCTGATGTGGTAGCCAGAACAAATTCGAGAGAAAATAATTCTCAAAGTCGGTGGATTTCTTATAAGCAAGTGTTTTTCAATGTGCCTTCGACAATTTTATTAAATTATAAATCACAAAGTAAAAGTTAAAAGGTAAATTTAGTGGTGAAGTGTCTAGTAAAGCTTAGTGCATATTATTATTAACAAGTTTTGTGTTTTAGGATCGGCTTCGATTAATTATGCCTCCTGGGAAACCGAGCACCCAAAACTAACTTCGATAACGCGCCATGTACGTACCTCCTGGGTGGTGTGGAAACTGTAAATAAAAGCCCCTAAAAATGCATTTTCATACAATAATGTTCTAGTCGTTCAAATATTTTTATTTTGTTCTTTGCAAAACAATTGTTTCGACACGCCCGTGGTGTCTTCATTAGTTGCTAGTTACTACTTTATTTACTTCAGATGTTAATATTTTTTAAACCATTGTATAAATAAATGCATTTTTATCAATATCAGTTAAATTAATGTGTAAAAAGTTGAATTTTCGCAAAATCTGCGAAATTATATTAGGAAACTAAAAAATACCCAAAAGGAATGTTAAAAATCCCCATTTTTGGTTTTCTATTGAGTGCCACCAATCACAAATGTTATAAAAAATGTGGATTTTGACAGCGCTCTCTCGAAACAAAGAGCCTCAAATCTATTTATCTATGTATGGTACTGTTTTTTAGTGAGAAGGTGTTTATAGATATGTGCTGAATTGTCAACGTCGCTCTTGTAGTTAAGTCGTGTGTTTGTTGGTGTGTTAATGATGAACACACGACTTAACTACAAGAGCGACGTTGACAATTCAGCACATATCTATAAACACGTCATCTTTGATAAACACCTTCTCACTAAAAAACAGTACCATACTCCACGTTAAACAACCCTACAAGACGGTGCTGATGGATGCATCAGAATTTTCATATTGCTACTGCGAAACTGATGGCCGATTTGTTCTAGGCGCTGATGACCCCTTCAGCGCTTCCTTACAAATGACGGTTCAGATGTAAGTTAGCTGTCTTGTGGGGAAGGCAGACGTGTTAATAAAGCATGTATGTACTATTTATGTTATATGTAAAATGCCAAAAATTGTTTATTGTTAATACTTTTATTTTTGTTAGTTGCTAAAATCCTGAAGATGATTGCCGTTGAGCAATCGAAATATATCGATTTTGGAGAAAAATCAAATGTGTTTTTATTTTTATAATAATAATTAAACACGGACCTCAAGCCAGCAAAAAAACAAATAGTTAAGGAAGAAAGGTCGCTAAAATTCACAAATTTAAAATTCTAAATTGAAAAAAAATCAGTTATTTAAATTTTATTCATAAAAATAAACGATCTTACAAGACATTTTTGCGAAAAACTGGAAACGAAAATAATTTTTTCAGTGTAGATACTAAAAATTTACCGCAACTAGTCGCAACGCAATTAAAGAAAGAATGGAAGCACAACAAACATACATACATATACATACATATGTAAGTAAATACGAATATAAACAAAAATGCGAGTGATCAGCATGCGCAACGATCGTCAACCAACAAGCATTGAATCCATGGCATACGTATACAGGTAATATAAACTCACCAGCTGATTAGATTTGTTTCATTTTCATTTTCTCTAAACTGTCAAACTTTGTAAAGCATGCGCTTCCATATTTTGTATTTGCGAATGCCTGTTTTGACGTTTTAGCGAAAACGATTTTTAGTTGACAGCGCCGATATTACCTGTATGAGTATGCCATGATTGAATCTAAATTTGAAATTAATTGTGTGTTTGTCGTATATTTCTTGTGAAAAAGATGTTGCGTGGTTTGTTGTTGCGGGCCACAAAGGGCCACTTGATGTTGTTGTGGGCCATAGCGGGACACAAGAGCTCGGTCGTGGGCACCGCTGGTGTAGAACAGGCTAGCTGGACAAAATTATTTTATGATATTTTCCGTTTCATATGCTGTCATTTATTACAACTACGTCATTTTTTTCAGCCATGTTTTTTTTTTTTTTTTTTCTAAAATTTTACTTCATAAGCATACATTTGCTTATTTCATATACAGTAACTCATGTGAATAAGTGACATATGTAGATCCAAAAAAATTTAAAGGACTAAATAATATTACCTTATTGTACTTAAATTGAATGAGCTACAAATCTCAATACTCTAAGAAATTCTAAAAATTCCGAAAAAAAAATCGTCGAATTTTTCAAACATTTTTTAAATATAATTTAGTTTTTGTTATAGATCGTGCCAAATTTTCTTATGGGAAATTAGTTAAAATAAATTAGCGAAAGCGAAAATTGTAATTAGATTTTATATCGTTCGATGAAATAAGAAGATGTGTTTTTAATAATTTTCATTTGTGGTATAGCGAATTATATAGCGGAAACCACCGAAAAATAAATTAAAAAGTTTATAATAGTTAATTTAACTTTAAATAAAATGCATCAAAATTTGAAACTTTTTTGTCAGACTTTTTAAAAACATTTCGAGTATGTACACAGTTTTGCAGCCCATTCAATACTACTTTAACAATGTGCAAGTCTAAAATCCCTAAAAATTTTCCATGAAATGGAAAAAATACCCATCACCCTTAACAAAAAAAATTCTAAAAAATCAAGGAAAATTTTTAGCGATTTTTAACTTGCACATCGTTGATTTTCCGACAGGGTGAATAGTTGAAGGGCTCAGAACCAAATGGATCTAAGTGACTTCGAAATTGATTTGAGATATTCAAGTTTAAAGTTTACTGCTTTTTGAAAATTCTATGTAAAATCTGGGTAGGGCGTTTATTGTATGTTTAATATATGGCACGACAATGTCCGAAATGACTGGGATCTCACAACAAATAAACACCATATTTCGCTACACAAATATGGGTATAACTCAATTTAAAAAAAAATGTCACTTAGATCCTTTTGGTTCTGAGCCCTTCAGTTCATGATTGTTGTGCTGCCATCTCAAGTGTCGTTTATCGTTCTGATTTGTTCAGTTGTGCAGTATTTATATTACATTCAGGTATTGGCGTAGATGCTACCAAATGGGGTTTTTATGGCTACGTGTTTATTCCCTGTACCTGGGAATTAAGCAGCCATTATGCATACTTAGCATAGACTTGACTTGACTTGGAACTGCCACTTAGCGTTCTGTTTAATGAAGTTTGCATGTATCCGATTACCCTACTTGACTTGACTTAGAATTCTGTTGAGTTTTGATTTTCTATGTAAATTCTAAGTTTAGTGAGCGCCGTGAGAGAACTGTGTGATGCCATATCTTTTTTTTTTTTAAATTTTGAATAAAATCCTCCAACTATTCTATAGAGATATGTAAGAATTTTTGGATGTATATTATTCATATGGCAGCCGCAAAACTTACTGTCAAATAAATTGAATTCAAATTAGGCTAACCTAAAAAAAAATTTGTTTTCCTCCCAAAATGCTTTATAGTTTTTTTTTGGCATTGACTATATACTGATTGTAGATAAGCTCAGAAAATCGAAACCTAATGCCAAGAAAATGCGTTTTGGTACTTTTTACTGAGTTACATGTAAAAACTCACACGATTACTTTTAAAAAACAATTCGATATGGGAAACTTTTACTCTTATTTGAAACTGGCTAGTGTGCTCTCTTGTTATTTTTCTAAGTGCTAAATGGCAGTTCCCAAGTCAAGTCAAGTCTATGCTAAGTATGCATAATGGCTGCTTTACTATCCAAAATATCGAATAGCGCCACTATCGATAGTTTTGCAGCTCTAAACTAGATATTTTGAACTGAGGTATTTTATACATAAAAGTGGACAGAAATAACACAATAAACTTTACAAATATGAGTAAGCGTAATAAAAATCAATTGAATGAGCTAACAAAGCAACCAAAATTGGATTACTTTCTTGGTAAGAATAGTATTGATGGAAATTTACATACGAATGCATTTCGATTTCTTAAAATGAAAGTGGTATTGGCATTTGATTTGAAGATTGCTCATGATCCGATGGATTTGCTTTTTCCAGGACCACGTAGCTCAAATTCTTCTAATGCAAACCCAGCGAATCAAGGTTCAGATGTGGAATTAATAGTGCGAGCAACTGGAAATCAAAATATAGAGATCGAAACGACTCAAGTCACAGCAACAATAACATCATCGTCGTCTACGTCAACAACGGCCAACATTTCATTATCTTTGAACCGTGATCGATAAAGCTTAAAGATCATTCGGCAGATGTAATGTGTATGTTTTTTTATTTAAGAAATGGCAACATCATCTGGAACTACTGTCATTCCCTCCGATATTTCACCAAAGGGATCAACAAAGCATGAGCATCGCTTAGAAGGATACAAATTTCCAAAACAATTGGATGGCAGATCGTTCCAATTCAATTGGTTAAATGCATATCAATGGCTTGAGTATTCTAAGCAAAAAGATGCTGCATACTGTTTCCCGTGTCGTCAGTTTGCCATTGCAAATTCAAGTGATGTTTTTTGTACTTACGGATATAAACTTTGGTCGAAAGCACTCGCCAAAGGACAAGGTTTCAAAAAGCATGAGGCGAGCAACACACATCTTGATGCTATGCTTGCTTGGAAGCTGCATTCGCAAAGAATTGCAAAAAATCAAGAAATATCAAGCCTTCTTAATGATACTGTGCTTGAAAAGAGACGGTACTATTTCAAGGAAATTGTTTCAACTGTTTTATTTTTGGCAAAGAACGAGCTGCCTTACCGTGGTAATTGGAACAACGACGAGAATGAAGAACTGGGACTATTCAAAAGTTTCTTCCAACACATGCTCGAAAAAGATGATCATTTGCGAAAGTGTCAGGAATCTATGCCCAAAAATGCCATCTATACATCGCCTCAGATACAAAATGAAATTATCAACATTATTGCAAATTGTCTTCGTGAATTGACTGTCATAGAGCTGAATGGATCTTCATATTTAACACTAATGGCAGATGGTTCAACAGACAGAAATGGGAACGAGATATTTTCGATTGCACTTAGATACATTGTTGATGGAAAACCGACCGAAACACTACTTTCTTTCGAAAAAGCTGATGATATCACAGCCAAAGGATTCTGCCAACTGATCATCGATTGCTTGCAAGAGCTTGCAGTGGATTGCAAAAAGATTTTGAGCCAGTGTTTTGATGGAGCAGCGGTAATGAGCGGTCGTTTTGGGGGCTTAGAAGCTTTGATGCAGATATATTTTGATCGCAAAATACCATATGTACATTGCATTAATCATCGCGTTCATCTCGTCGTTGTAGAAATCGTGAAAAATAATTCTGAATCCTGGCTTTTCTTTGATCAAGTCAAACAACTTCATAATTTTTTCAGTCGCTTCAAAGTTCGGAAATTGTATGAAGGAGCAAAAATTCCTCTGCTTATTGAGCAACGTTGGTCAGGACATTATAAAGCAATACTTGCAATCAAAAATAACTTCGATAAGCTACTCAATTCATTGATAAAAATAAAGGATGGAGCAGGGCATGATCTTGGTGCAGACGATATGCTTTTAGCTGTTGGATTGCTTGATTCCATAGTGAAGGAGAAATTTATATTTTTGCTTGAATTTCTTAGCAAATTGTTAGGAATAATGGAACCAGCAAATCAAATTTTGCAAACACGTGATGTTGGCTACCGCAAAGCAATGCCTGTAATTAAGGCGGTGAAGGAAAAAATAAGCGCTTTACGAACTGATGAATCTTTTTCCGAATTTCTAGGATTAGCTAAAAAAAAACTTGATGACGTTGAACTTCAAATAATATTGCCGTCACGAGAAGAGTTTTCTGTTGTGAAAACTTTTCTCATTAATGAGAAAAATAAACCTGAATCGAATGACAAAAGTATTCTTCAAATATTGTTTCCCGTCAAAAGTGCATTTCCAACAACGTACTGCCTTTTTGAGGCCATCGAGACATTTGGCGGAAGTACATCAATCAACGAATCATCATTTTCTGCGCTTTCAAGAATAGATGTGATTCGGCGTTCAACAATGACCGATCAACGGCTACGAGATCTTTCATTTCTTGCTTTTGAAAAAAAGAGATTGAATTCATTAAAAATGGATGATATTTTGCGTAAATTTGCTGACAAAAATAGGAAAATACAACTTTATTAACGTTTAATATGCATTTTTAAAATAAGTTGATAAGTATTTATTCGATTTACGACTTCATCAATAAAAAAAAGGTGCCTTCTAAAATCAACTGCTACGATTTTTACTAGAAAAAATTTCAGCTCACTCGAAATTGGTCAAGCTCACCCAAATGTTCACTGCTGGCTACGGCCGTGCGTGGACCTTACCCGATTTCGCTAACTTTTTTCCGGAATATTGCCGGTATTCATATAAATATGTGTGCTGAATTTCATTTTGCTATCTTGAGCGGTTTTTGATTTATGCTTAATAATAATTCCAAATTTGACTTTATCAAAGGTGGGCGTTACCACGCCCCTTTTTAAAAATTTCTTCAGAAATGTATTTGTTGCCTTAACGCTAAAGTGCACACCAAATATTATCCTTATAGGTGTATTATGTACTGAATAATCACTCTTTTTGTATTTTCGAAAATATTATATGTATAGAAAGTGGGCGTGGCTTTTGACCGATTTTGCCTATTTTCAATAGCGCTCCGAGGTAAGTGAAAAGGAGCCTGCATACCAAATTTCATTGAGATATCTCAAGATTTACTCAAGTTATCGTGTTCACAGACGGACGGACATGGCTCAATCAATTTCTCTTTTCCTCCTGAACATTTTGATATATATAAGTCAATATCTATCTCGATTCGTTTATGCCGTTACATACTACCGTTAGGCGAATGAAGTTAATATACCTTGTGTGCGAAGCACTACTAGGTATAAAAAAACTAAAAATAGATGTGGAAAGAATTCGCAATGGTTTTTTTTTCGACTACTAGAGAATACTTGCTCCTATAACATATCGCACCCTAAATCAAAAACAGTCACAACTCAAAATTTTTTTAGGTCGCTTTCTTGGCATAGATTGCCTAATAAAAAGTAGTGCAGCCAATACATACAATATTTTTCTTTTTGACTATTATCGTTACTCTTTAAAGAGCACAGTGATGTCAAGTTTTTAAAAATCAAATCACTTTTGTGCGATCCAGAAGCAATTAACTGAAAGTTACTCTGATTTTGAGTTGTGACTGTTTTTGATTTAGTGTGCGATATGTAAAATTTAGCGGATGTAACTTTTTTGTCTCTAAAGTTAAAAATATAGAGAAAAAATACCTTGAAATTTATTGAAAATACTCTTATTGCGAAAGAATTACTATTTAAAAATTTTAATTACCTTCGAGCTTAGAATCCATATAAGAAATTATATAAAAGTCTTCACTTAAAAGAAATATGAAGCTTAATATTCAACAAGAATTTTGCAAATTAGTCTATGCATTGTACGGCCACTCCTGCCTTCATACATCAATTTCTCAATATATATGAGCAAAAATATAAAAAAAACGCAGAAATCACGTTATTTTGTTTGTTTTCTTTCATTTCTCATTACACGTTTCTTGGAATAAGAACTTTGATTTTGTCCAGCTAGCTTGTTCTACACGAAACACTGTGCGCTGCAATGTACATACATATGTACATATGCACATATGTATATAGCCCGGAAAAGTTTATAATTTAGGAACAAATTTTTAGCCGTGTAAGTATAATTACATATGTATAAGACCTTTGTATTTACTTGATATGTTTAACTGCAAAATTTGTATTTGTGAAACAATTTATCCCAATAATATAACCTGAACGCAATGTGTTGACCGACATACAAATTGTTGAAGCATAAGCAGTATCTTATATGATTTTTACGAGGAGTGATAAAAAAATCAATAAACTAATCTTCGAAGTAGGCCGTTTACAAATCTTCAATAATACGTGCAGGAGACTTCGAGTGTTTGTGTGTAAAATCGACAGATACGGCAAAAGTTGATTTGCTCGAACTATAGACGTATGACGGATAAGATAACGGTGGCGTTCTGTATCTGTTTGGCCATAAGATAAACAAGAACATTTTTATATTTCTTTAAAGATGTTGTTTTTACTAGGTTTAGTAGGATACACTTGCAATCAGGGACGGGAAATAATGATTATTCATCATTATTTCGACCAAACAAATCACATTCTTCTAAACATGTTAAAACAATTTTATATATATTAATCAGAAACGCCGTTATGAAATTCGTTTGTAAAATCACCCCTGATTTCGAAAATCGACTCCATTTTTGATTCTATGGTACCGTTTTCGAAATATTTGCAATTTACCGTTATTCGATAAAACCAAAAAAACAGCCCTCTTTAACTACGTATATCTCACGAACGGGTCAAGCAATTGCAAAAAGGTTTACAGAATCAAAATCACAATAAAATTTAGTATAAATGCGCCATACATTGATTTTTGCTCAACCAGATAGTTTTCGCAATATTAGCTTATCATTTCATTTTATTTATGAAAAAATATGAAAAAAAATTACCTCAAAACGTATGTGTGGTATAAAGAAGTGTGAAATATACAGTTATGCTCTGTTTCTATTGAGTTAAATGTTCAATTTATGAATGAAATTACCCTTATTTTTAACTTTTTTTTTTAAATTTATCATGTTTATACTATTTATATTCTAACGATCTTTATCTTGATTTGATTTTACTATGTAGTCGAAATAATTATGTGTTCTACTTTGAAGCTTATTCATTTTATGATCGGTTTCTCTTTAAGAAACCAGCAGTAATCATCAGCAGTTGATATCGATTCTCAATTAATTTCATTTGCTGGTGACACCTTTCGCCATGTTCGTAGCCAAGATTTGCCGGAAAAAAACTCAAATGTGAGTGCAGAATGTGAACTTTTAAAGACATATTTACGCATGGAAAAAAAGTATTACTTATTATTGATAAAGCGTTCACTATCTGCTCGTAGTTAGGGCTTTTGTGTCTACCGAGAAAAGAAGCAACGCCCTTTTCAAAGAATTCCCACGCTGCTGCCTCAACTGATGAGAGTAGTCCTTTGTATTGATAATTGTTGATCAACTTTTTTATTTGTGATCCAACAAAAATACCTTCCTTTATCTTGGCTTGAGAAATATCTGGAAAATTTGTTTTTAAATAGTCGAAATCTTCGCCTTCTTTGTCCAAAGCCTTAAAAAAGTTTTTAATGAGACTGAGCTTGATGTGTAAGGGTGGAAGTATGATTTTCTCTTTCTTGACAAGGGGGGTGTATTTGATGTTACCCACACCAACAGCAAACTCGACTCTTTCCGGCCAATCCTTTCAAACACCTCCCCCCCCCCCCCCCCGAAATTTCCGAAAATAAAAAATTAAATGTCTGTACTAGAATAATTACTCTATTCACTTTTAAAACTTCTGTTAATAAAATAGCATTAAAAGAAATAATGAAAATACGAAAGAATAAAATTAAATAATATTTAACACTGAGAGAAGTTATTGGTAGTCGCTAATCAACTATCAGAGCAAGTCTGCGAGGTCACAACTAAATTCCTGCAAC
Source organism: Sphenella marginata (assembly GCA_951509765.1). Classification (NCBI taxonomy): domain Eukaryota; kingdom Metazoa; phylum Arthropoda; class Insecta; order Diptera; family Tephritidae; genus Sphenella; species Sphenella marginata. Next base: position 55,566,662 of record OX608082.1, read on the forward strand.
GGTTCACTCATTTGGAGCTTTAAGAAACTCGCGCAAAATTATCAGACTTGCTCTGTATAAGATTAACTTAGCATCTCATCTATGTGCATAGCATGTTAACAATAGCAAGAGTGATTCCAACTCAAGTCTGTTGAAATTCAAAATAACTGCTTTTCGAGTTATGAATACAGCGGGCAAAAATCGTAAAAATGAGTGTCTCTCGTTATTGTAGTCACGGTTGCCATAAGTTTAACCAAAAAAATTACCATGAAGTTAAAAAAAAAATACCAAAAATTACCAAGCAGTACACAACGCAGTCGTATTGAATTATCAAAGACAGTATCAATGAGATTGTACTTATACTTGTCAGGAGATAAAAGTTTAAAAGTAAAAGCCCGGTATGCTGTTAAAAAGAAAAAGCTGAAGAAATATTGTCAATTATTTCTTGACCATGAAATTGTCATGAATAGCCAAGAAATTTTGACGTTCCGTTCTGCATGTTGAATAATTTCAACATTATATGAATTTCAATGTTATTTTATTATATTCTTTGTTTTTTTTTTCCGAAACTTAAAATTTTCTCCAAGAAATAAAGCGACAACTATTTATTTCATGCCAAAGCCAGATTTGCGCAGGTCGCTTTTTTGTAAAATTTTTCCAGAAATTACCAGTAGAAAAGTAGAAGAGATTCTGACACAAAAAATTTTTCTTAAGCGTTTCAAGTGTCATTTTATATAGAGTTTTTGGATTTCTTTTGAACAGCGTAAAGCCCTAAAAAAGAAAAATATTTTCCAATCCCAAAGGAGGAACGACCAAGCACGTTCATTGATGCATTAAATAATTGTTCCGTGTCTTTTTTCCCTATGGTACATCCATATATAAAAATTGCTGCAAATCTTCCAGTTTCCGTTGCTCCTTCCGTACAGTCTTTCTCTTCCCTTCGAAGGCTAAAAACTTATCTAAGAAGTACAATGGGGCAGGAGAGGCTGGCTCTACTCAACATCCACTATACTTTTGAAGTAACTCCTGAACAAATCCTGAACAAAATTTCAAAACAAACAAGAAAAATAAATATTGTTTTTTACACGGCTAAAAGTTTTAGCCTAGATTTAAAACTTTTTGGGGCTGCATATACATACATTTCTTGAATTTTCAACAAAGTTCTTAACTTTGATTTGCAGAATTTTCATTATGTATTTGCACATACTTTCATTCAAAAATAATGAAATTAGTCTAAAGAAGTTAATTTTACTGGAAGTTCCAAACAACACTTTGAACGCAGACATACTAGGTGTATGACTAACTTTGTTTTAGAATTAAATTTACGCCGGTTGTCATAGAAATGCGCCTAATAAAAATTATTTAAATTTTATACCGAAAATGTTGTTAACAATTTTTATGTTTTTTTAAAAAATGTTAGGACTCGAACCGACGTGCTCCAAATCAGTGCGCAATGCTCTACCTACTGAGCTACGGAGCACTCATGAATTTTGTGCGAAAAGTGCACATATTCGCTGTGTATACGACTTTTGTTGTATTTTTATTTATCCCGGTTAAGTTTTAAATCTAAGCCGCAAAAAATTGAGAAAGGTTTGGAATTTATTACCAAAAAGTTTTAAAAATTGTGTAAACCAATGAATGGTTTCAAATTTAGGCTCAAATTTTTAGCCGTGTAGAAAGAGGAAAGTTACAAATAAATAAAAGTATAAATATGTAATATGTGAAAATATAAATATGTGTGTATTTACAGGTAATTCTTCTAATTTGGCCAAAACCCTGGACTCGGGACCGACATATTAAAAACTATTTCACATGTGACCCGATTTGCTTGAAATTGGGTAGATATGTGGTTATCGCTATGGCCAAGTTAAAATATGAAAATAAATAAATTTTGTATGTATGTATATTCGTTAGGTTTCCGAGATGGTTGTTATCTATTTTGTATGTTCCTAAGTGCTATCTATTTTTTATGTTCCTAAAGTCAATTCGTACATTTAATTCATGTTTTCAAATGACATCATTCGGAGCAACAGAAATAGTTAGGAACAATGCTATAAATGGTCAGCAATTCAACTCAACATTCAAAATTAAAGGCCAAATTTATCATAAAGTAGGCTCATTGCTGCCAATGCCAAACGAATCACCCAAATTTTTATTTCAATTGCATAGGTACACTGCCGCCCCATGTGGGTATCAGCATATCTTTAATAAAACTCTAGAAGAGTTGTGTCTGTATATTGGAAATTTCGTCTAAAAACTGATTGGGGATGACTTGGGAAATGTTTAGGCACAGCTAAAGAGTCAAATGGAAAGGAGATGACAAAAGGTCGAAGTTAGACTATTAGGAAACGGTTTAGTTGGTTGCCGTAGACAGGATATAATGTGGGAAAATAAATATTGTTCTGAACCTTCTCTGCCTGTAAATTGTCTTCTCAAGTGAGGGTAGCAGAATTTTATGAACTACTTACATCCCGAGCAACGCCGGGCATCCTGCTAGTTTATAAATAAAAGTGAATATTTTAAATAAAGCTTTGCGCAATACGACGCCATATATGTATCTATGTATATGTATGTATGTATGTATGTATATGAAAGCTGATGGGAAAAGTGAGTCAGAAATGTCCTCTACCAATACGGTAAACAATCAAATATTTATAAACCATTAGACCGCGTTAAACACATTCTATCTTATGAACCAAATATAATTTTTCGGAAAGGGGAGAAAAAATAAAAATACACGTGTTTTGGCGATTTTCGTGTAAAAATGGTAAAAACTTACCAAATTTGGAAGTAGCGTACCAACCCGGCCAAAAAATGCGTATCAGTGGTGTCTAAGCAAAAACAATATCTTCAGAATATTTCATAAGCTGGGTGAGAATTATAAAAAGGGTTGCAAATGAAACAAACGAAAGAAATTGTTTAAGTAGCTTAAACAAGTGGTAATGGAAACTTGTAAAACTTTTAAGATTATTATAATTCATAGCTACATTAATAGAATAGAAACTATGTGGAAGATATTAAAAGCTATGTTTTAAATTCGAAAGTGGTGCTCCCCCTGATTTCTTCAGCACCCAGAATCATACTGTATGCACTTTCTCTACCGCTATGAAGACGATTGGTATCAACAAGACATGTAGATAGATTTACATTATACAAAAGCACGATTTACTACCCCTAGGATAAAAAAACAAGTCAAAGCAAATGTACCTTTTACATTTTACTAAAGCAAGAATGATTGCTCTACCAAAAAAATAATACAGGCTGCCTAACTGAGATAAAGTAATCAACCTTAAAAGGACTCAAATTAAACATGGATCGAATTTCTGAATATTGAACACATTGAACATGTAGGCTCCCTGTAGTCAATTCTACTAGTTTTAGTTGTGTAATTTTTCCATATTAGCAACTGGTATTTTTAGCATAAGAAATATACCAGTTGACATACTAGTCAGTATATACATCAGTATTATACCAGTGATTTAGTGGCCAGTGGTATACCCCAGTATACCCCAGTATAATATCTACTTGTTGCCATACTAGTCAGTATATGCGTAGGCTTCATACCAACCGTCATACTTGTCAGGCACTACATCAGTTTCATACCAGTTACTGTACCACTTCATAGCTAGTTTAATTAAAATGTAAACGAAAAATCCATTTAAAGAACTTTATTTAAAATTCAGTTTTAATTATAAAATAGTTGTCCATCAAAATAAATATTACTTTACTAGGCATATTGAAAATTTTAAACATATTCTTAGTAAGCAAAGTGCTTTTTTAACAGGGATGCAAACCGGGTTTTGAACCGAACCACAGCAGTCTTTCAGTCTTTGAACGGAACCACGAACCGAACCATTTTTTTTTAGATGTATGAACCGAACCAAAAACCGCTAAAAAAGTATGGTTTGGTTCGGTTCAAAATTGCATTCCTAAAACATAAATTTTCCTAAAAATTGCAATCATTGTTTTTTCATAAACAAAACAAAACATGCAAAACTGAAAGCCAATGGCGTTGCCAGCAAGCGGAAACTTTAATTATTCAAGGTTTGACTACCTGGTGGAAAAAAAATTATAATTTTATCCATAAGATGCGTGCAAAGTAATGTATGAAAAATCGGCTTAGATGCAGAATAGCTCCAACTCCAAATTAAAATTATATATATTTCATTAAATATATGTACATATATGTGATAAAAAAGGACACTAATGTGAAAAGAAATTTAAAACAATTGATTAATCTTATTTTCCAGCGCCGCGGCTAAGCGATCTACAGTATTTCTGTGCAGATAACTTTTCGCGTTGGCGGCCTTTGGACACGCTTCGATAAAATAACTCTTAGCCGATCCAACACTGACTTCGCGATCCGCAGTAGTTACTATTCAAATAACTAAAATTTTACAGTAGTAAGATACACCGAGTTTACATACATAAGTCAGTACGACGAGCTGGAATACATTCTGGAAAAATTAAATAAAACTGAAGCTTTACCAGATAGGAAAACTTAAGTGGACGTCATTAATTCTTTCGATAATATAAAACGCCTTTCTCCACATTCAGACGTTTTGAAATTCTGGAAAACAAATTTTAGCAAGAATTAAAAAAAGATTGCTGAGATTGTTCTGGTAGCTCCAGCCAGACAAGTGTCGGTCGAAAGAGCATTTTCCACTTTAAAGTTTGTTTTATCACTTCAGGGCAAGTTTAGATGAAGACTTGTTACAATACATTCTTTTGATAAACTTAAATACTAAATAAGCTGATGGTTTTTGCAGTTTACATTCTATAATTATACCTTTCATGAACATGAAATGGTATTATAACTTTGGTCCGATGTTTGTAAGTATGAGAAGAAGAAAAGATAGACCCACCATTAAGTATACCGAAATGGTCAGGGCGACGAGCTGAGTTGATTTAGCCATGCCCGTCTGTCCGTCCGTCTGTCTGTTTGAACGCAAACTAGTCCCTCAATTTTAGAGATATCTCGATGAAATTTGGTATGGAGCCGCCATTTTGTATTATATTAATCATTTGTAGGAACCAGTAAGATCGGACCAATACGATTGTTCCGATAAATGGGTTTTGGCCTATAACTCTTGCAATCAAAAAGCTAGGAGAGCGAAATTTGCAGGTTTAGTACATATTATATTTTAACCTGTGTAGTGAAAATCACCCAGATCGGACCAACGAAACATATAGCTCCCATATAATCGATAGTTTTGATAAATGGGTTTTGGCCTATACATTTTGTAGTTAAGAAGCTACCCAGCCAGCAGAGCTATGTACATTTCACAGAGTGAACATTTTTTCAACAATGAAATATCTGCGTATCGCATGAAGTTGTTACCTATTCTATGCTCCTTAGAATAAGTGTACATTATTTCGTAGAGATCGGTTAAGTAGTTTAGACATTAAAGGCTTGCAAACAAACTCACAAACTTACGCATATGGGCAAAAACGCGGAAAAGGGCATATACGTGTCCACATCCAATATTTGGATTAATATTGCAAATTAAGACAAAATAAATGCGATAGTCGTTGAATATGTGTGCAAATGGTATCATATAGTCCCAGTAACCCGGAGACAACAAAAAACTACCTCAAATGTCCCCTCCGTGGCATGTCCCAAACACGAAATTCGAAATTCATGAAGCGGAAATTTGAGAAAGATTTCACCTATGCACCTGTGAACTATCAGGAACCTTTCACATGGATTCAAACTACAATTCGTGCAACATTAAACATTAGATGATGTTATAATATGCGAGTTCCCCATGCTTGAAGTGTGTCCTCGACTTCGAACGAAAAACAGAAAGCATTGGTCTATAACGCTGGCGGGGCATCAGAACGAGAATTTGTGACTCCCTCTACTGGCAGGGACTTTGCGTTGGCCTAACACAATTCACAAAATCAGTTGGCGTGTCTGATTCTAATACTCCGCTGAAGTTTCCACCGAGTTTTCCAGTCGAAGCTAGAACGCATATTGTAACGCGTCCCCTCCGTGGCTGTCCCGCATTAAGCGCCAAACCACAATTATCTAAAAAAAGGTCATCATTTTGGATCAGCATTAGAAACCTGAAAACCTGGTAAGCGGAAAATATTTTTGGATGCTTACTGCATTCAGGAAGCAAGAAAGTACAGAAGTACTACGCTGACGCTTTTGGTACAATTTCGCCTACAGCTAATATTCTAATGTATTTTGGCGCTATGGCAACCTTCTTTCGAACAAATATCAACGTTGTTTTCATTTGTGTACTTACACTCGTAGGTCGCTTAGCACCAAAGATGATTAGATGCGAAAATTTAATAATTAAACTCTAAAAGTGTTTCAGGCAGGGCTCTGGAAATTGGTATGGAGATAAACGATATCAATTCAATAGTACCGGAAAAAAATTGGGGTTATACGAAAAGGGAGCGTAGTATCTCCCATACATACTTAATGTTGAAAGCTGAATATATATAAAACGGTTGGTGGTAGGAACCCGAAAACAATTGTGGAGATATACTACACCAATACTCTCACTTACCTTCTTAAAATACAGCTTACAATATTATTTCTAATTTAGTAATTGAAGTGGTAGCGGTAGCTTTTCGTGTTAAATAGTTTACATTTACGAAATGAACAGTTGCGAATGTGTAGACTATTAATATCTGGATGAATTGGTGAAAATGATTTAGTGTGTCGGCTAATATCAACATACATTGAAATAGATACACAGTTTATCATTCAGTTGGATATTTTTTTTAAATGAACTTAATAGTAAAGTCTATTTTGGGCAAAACGAAGTTTGCCGGGTCAGCTAGTATGTAATAATAATATGTTTCATGTATGTATGTGTTCATATTTATGTTTTTCAAAAAGCTCTTATTGAACTAAGAAAAAAATTTCCATATAAATAAAAAGAAAAACTGATTTCAATTGCATTTTTAGTAAAAAAAGTAAATGAGTAATAGGGCAATATATGCGAGTCCTTACAAAAAAAAAATTCAGTACAATTTGAACGAAAAAAGTACGATTTTTGAGTGGATTTAGTAGAATTCATGAAATGTCATTTCCCAACCCTGGCTGGGAGTATGAATGTGACAAACGAATGTAATGAGTATGTACTTATATATATACATATATCGCACCCTAAATCAAAAACAGTCACAACTCAAAATTGTTTTAGGTCGCTTTCTTGGCATAGATTGCCTAATAAAAAGTAGTGCAGCCAATACATATTTACAATATTTTTCTTTTTGACTATTATCGTTACTCTTTAAAGAGCACAGTGATGTCAAGTTTTTAAAAATCAAATCACTTTTGTGCGATCCAGAAGCAATTAACTGAAAGTTACTCGGATTTTGAGTTGTGACTGTTTTTGATTTAGTGCGCGATATGTGCTGGGGCGGCGGCCACCGTGGTGTGGAGGCAGTGTTGCCGGCCTACCACACCGAAGGTCCGGGTTCGAGCCCTGGTACAGGTTACATCAAAAAGTGGTTTGAAAAAGTTTTTTCAAAACGGGGTCGCCCCTCGGCAGTGGTTGGCAAACTCTCCGAGTGTATTTCTGCCATGAAAGGCTTCTCAGCAAAAATTCATCTGCTTTGTAGATGCAGTTCGGAGTCGGCGAAAAACCGTAGAAGGTTGGCGCAAAAATCTCCTAGGAGGTTAATGATATAACTGTTGTTTGATAACAACAATTAAGCTAAGAATTATTTTCTGAAGCCTAACCTGAAAATTTGAAGATTTTGGACTTTCAGTAATTTTTCATTTTTCCATCAAAATTAAACTATGAAAACAATGAAAAAAAAAATTATATTACTGTTGTTTTGTTATTCCATTCTCTTTCCCTTTTGTCTCATTCCGATAATGTTCCCAAAAAAAGGGGCAAAACTTTAGATGCTTTGTTGTTAAATTTGTAAGAACACGTGTCCCCTCCGTGTCACACAAAAACACGAGAGATCCCCGCACGTGCTTCAAAGGGCGTCTGATTGTACGTCCCGGGACAAAAACAAAACCCTGCGATCGATAACATATTTTTCGGGGAGATTTAAATACGCCTTTTTCCGCGTTTTCTCCCATATATATAATATTAGTAAGATGATTTACCTCCCGTCTGTCGGATGTAAAAAGTGGAGAAATATACAACAGTATTTTGGTTATTAAAAAAAATATGTCTCAGTTATAACTATTATGAAATTTTTTTCTTTATATTTGTTGAAATTTCACAGTAAAAAATATCTATAGCGCTCTATTGATGAGCAGGAATAGAGCGATCTTTTTGAGCAGCCAGGGGATCAAATGTGGAGCAGCGCAATAGCTTGTGATCTCATTTGGCGCTTTGGGATCTCTGTTTTTTTACAGTTATGTTTTACTGTTTTTTGTTGAGCAATATGGGATATTTTGTATCATGATAAACAAAAATACAACAAAGCAAATATGTGTACTTTTCTCATAACATTCATGATTAGCTCAGTAGGTAGAGCATTGCGCACTGATTCAAAGCACAATAAATCGAAAAAATCGAAATTTGTATTTCAGTATCAGCTAAGGATACCTTTTTAATTGAATCATATAAAGAGTGCTCGTTTTTTGTTTTTTTGAATCAAGTGCGCTCTTGTTCCGTTCTGTTTTAACTAGGGTAAAACCGGGATAGATGCCCCATATTCAAAAAATCTAACTTCCCGAGCTCGTGACTAACAATTAATTTAATAATTAGCAGCCGCAGCCACAGCGCATTTTAGTTATCTAAGGGCTTCGAGCAGTGAACACGCGTTTTGTAAGTATACAACATTTTGTTTGCGACGAAATTGAAATACCCGTAAGAGTTTTAAAGGTAAGTATTGTGCTTTGTATAATTTTATAACTAGTAATAAATTCCATTATATTTTTTAGTACCTTAATAAACTGATTCATTGAGACTGCATCCAACTAAAAATAGATGTTTTTTTATTTATAATTTATTCAAAAAATTCGTAGGCATCTATCCTTATCAAAAAGGATAGTTGCCCTGATTTTTCGAGGTATAGATGCCCTCCAAGAATCACAAAGGAGTAAGTATATATTTTTTACATACTTTTGGAGTCTGATATATGTTTTATGTACTACTTTATGGACTTTTAACAGTTTTCAGCAAAATTATGCCGCGAAAGTACAAAAGGAAGGGACTACAGAAAGCCTGCAGGCCGCGTTCGACGAAATGAATAAAAATACCATGGGGATAAACGAATTATCCCAAAAATATGGGATTCCATCGAGGACATTAATTCGACGATATGCTGCTAAAAAAACAGCAAAGGCGACACTGGGTATGTATTCAAGATCTTGTAGTACCTACGGGATATAATAAACGTTTATCTAACTATTGGCTGCCTCTAGTTTCCTATAGATTTACTAAGTAGTTTTTATTTTAGTGTAAGATTGTATGTAAAATGTATTTTTATAAAAATATAATTTTTATTTTTTTCTAAATAAACACGTACCTATAAAATTGAATTTAATAAACATATATAAAAATGCATGGCAATTCTTGAAAGCAAACGCACCAATTTAATAAAGTAGGTATGGCCATTGATGCACCTAATACTAGATTTAGGTATCTTCTAATGATAGTAATTAAGAGATTAAAAACCCAACATGTTTAATTTATTATGGTTTTGAGTAGGGGTAGAACTACATTGCGTTCGATTTGTGTTTTTCGCTTACATGCCATAAAGGGCATCTATCCTTCGCAATATTTTCATGGTGGGGCAACTATCCCTAAGGTAGGCAGAAGGTTTCAGGAAAAACTAATTTCTGGAAAAACTGTGTAAGATAGGTAAACCAAAATTTAAATAATTAAAGTTAAAAAATACAACTAATATTTTCAAATTTAGGCAGTTTTTCCAAAAAGTGGGGCATCTATCCCGGTTTTACCCTACTTGCAGAGCGCTCGCCCGAACTAATTTCTGGAAAAACTGTGTAAGATAGGTAAACCAAAATTTAAATAATTAAAGTTAAAAAATAAAACTAATATTTTCAAGTTTAGGCAGTTTTTTCAAAAAGTGGGGCATCTATATGCATATTTTGTTCGATGTCAAATAACACTGCTGTAGACGAACGATATCTAGGTCATTTCGATATACATAACTCGGATATATCCGAGCAAATATGCTAAATCCAACGCACGACAATACGCTTCACACCATTTTATTCAGCGTGTCCAAAATATATAAAAACAAGTAATTAACGGGCTGTATTCATCTGTACCGAAGGCTTTATACCTTTCATGAATACGCATAACTTTTTTCAGTGTCCGATCCTTACTTACAATTGGTACAAACTCTTCAAAACTGTTAATTTAAAAATACATAGCAAAAACCACATTTATCGGAGCAATCGATTACATGCTATGTTGGGCCGATCTGGGTGATTACATATGTACGTTAATATGTAATATTTACTAAACCTGCATAATTTCGCGCTCCCAGCTTTTTAATTGCAAGAGTTATGGCCAAAACCCGTTTATCGGAACAATCGATTGTTAAAATTAAAATAATACAAAATGGCGGCTCCATACCAAATTTCCTCTAGATATCTCTAAAATTGAGGGACTAGTTTGCGTTCAAACTCAGCACGTCGCCCTGATCATTTCGGTACACTTCATGGTGGGTCTATCTCTTCTTCTTCTTATACTAACAAACATCGGAACAAAGTTATAATATCATTTCATGGTCATTATGTCAGTCGGATTTTTTGGACGAGCGTCCAAGCAAAAACCACCTGCTAAAATATCCAGAATTTTATTTATAAACATCACAAGGATGATTCGCCCTCCTCTAATTATGGCATCGGAGCACGGTCTGAATTAACCTCTAGAAACATTGCCCTGATAAAAAAAGATTCCTTTTTTGATCCTTAGCTTTTGCTCATAGAAGTTATTTGAACAAATTTGAACAGAAATGTTTATGGGAAGAATTTTAAACCAGAAAACATGGATTAATCTATATATGTATATACAAATATATACATGTGTATCGAGCCCAAACCGCAACGTTTTTTAGTTCAGAAATAAAAAAAATTTCAGTGCAAAATTTTACTTACGTCATAATTGCCTTTGCTTTATTTATGCAACAATACTTACTACAGTTGTCATATTTTGTGAGCTGGTTTAAAACAAACAGAATTATCGATATCTATCAAAATACGGATTTGAAAAGTTCTGTTGGTTACACCAAAATTGCGGTTAGGGCTCGATATATAAAATTCAAATTATGTATGTATCTATAATCCGGCTTGTCTCCTAAAGGTACACGCTGATCGTAACCAAATTTGAAACACGCACTGGATATCTTCCAGATGTGACCATGGAGTAAAAATTATTTTGATATATACATACAGGGACGAGGCACCTCTCATACAAATGGAATTTCTGTTTCTCTGGGAGTATTTAGGTTAGGCCACTAAATTGGTAAGGGATTATGTAAGATTAATCCCTAACAACTGCATGAAAACTGGGGGATAACGAAACAGGGGGTGTTGCTCCTCCCATACGAATGGAATTCTTTACAGTAGAAATGTAGGGTTAAACCTACGGGTATAAGCTATTTTATTATAAAATGCAAACAAAGGTATACAGCGGCTGTCAAAAACGAAAACTGCGCAATGGAGAATAACATCAAAACTAAAACTAAATTTCGTTTAAAAAATTCTAACATTGTTAGTTGATTCTTGCTAACATTGTTAACAACGTTTGACAGGCACTTCAAAATGGAGTTTTTTTCAGTTTTTTTTTTACATCCGCATCCGCTGCTCCTATCTTCTAACGAATGATAGAACGAGATGCAGGATGAATCCAACATAGAATATAAAAAACAGGTGTTAATTTTTTTTAAAAATTTTGACGTCTATGCTTAAGATATCACACTTGACATGGTACACAATGCTTGTTAACTCTTACATACGTACATACATATCGCACCCTAAATCAAAAACAGTCACAACTCAAAATTTTTTTAGGTCGCTTTCTTCGCTTAGATTGCCTAATAAAAAGTAGTGCAGCCAATACATACAATATTTTTCTTTTTGACTATTATCGTTACTCTTTAAAAAGCACAGTGATGTCAAGTTTTTAAAAATCAAATCACTTTTGTGCGATCCAGAAGCAATTAACTGAAAGTTACTCGGATTTTGAGTTGTGACTCTTTTTGATTTAGTGTGCGATATGTGTACAAAATTTTGTGATGTTTTTGATACACCAAAATATTTACAACACATGTGCAATTTTTCGCGTCAGAACATCATACGGGTGAAAAGTTATAATAATGATTTTATCCCACTAAAAACAGAGGGTGTGAGAAGATATATTATCTGGTAATTTGTATGCTGGGTACATCTGAATCTAAATATTTTAATTTAAATAAAGTGCTGAAAAGTTGTTACCTCATAAATCTGTCATATCTTTTCCAATGAATCCAGTTCAAGTGGCATCAAAAGTTGTGGTAAGATATTTTAAGACGTTTCCTAAAAATGTCTGACGTCCATGTTTATGTTAAAAATAAACACACATTGATTTACTTTGAACACAGCAGCGTAAATACACACACACATACACACATATATATATACATATATTTATGTTTGCGCGTATAAATGCGATAATTCTTCGTTGTTATACGCTTGACCTCAAATCGGTGTTGCTTTGTTTAATTCGTGGCACTGTTCTATCCTCCTGTGTAATCAATACAATAATTTCTTCTGACCAATCTGGATTGGCTTTAACAACTGTGTCAACAATTGACAACCACACCACACTGTTCCAGTCATCGCCTCTGCGCCACCGGTTAAACAAACGGAAACAAAGCGGCAATGGGGGCATTGAAAATGAAAAGGACGCACAATTTTTAAACAAAAAATTCACACATAAACAACACTTTAATTTGCACAGTAATATATATTTGAACAGTGGGACTGTTGCTTTGTTTAACTTTATTTTCGATTTTGAATTTTATTTCTTTTGTAATTGCAAAGTTCCATGAAAACAAAGAATTTCCTTCGTGAAATGCATTTTAATCAGTAAAATGTAGTACATTTACACTTCAGCGGTTTGGGTTCTTAATCATGTTGACGTTGAAAATCAGCTTAATTCGGTTATTTACTACATTCTTCACTTGACGACGACTAAAAGGATGGCAAACAAAAAAACTGGCACTGCTTAGTATGAGAGCAAAAGAAAATAGTCCTCGATTTGTACTGCCGCGAGTTTACACGTTTCAGTGTGCATTTGTCAAACCTTATTTACTAATAACGTGTAAATTTAACATGACTTGCGTATATTTTAAGCACACATTTGAAGACATGCGTTTTGTCCAAGCAGTCGGTCCAATCGCATCAACGCCAGGGTGATTACTAATGACGATGCTGTTAATCACTGTGACTGAAGGTATAGCCACTTCTAGGAGCGAAGAGAGCTTTAAAGAGTCAGGTCATGCGCATAGGCGATTGTTATATGAGTGTCGATAAAGTAGAGTTGGCTCTTTGATTTTCCTCTTTGAATAGAATTTGTTAGGAGTTTTTGCAAATATGCCGAATATATGTACATATGTACATACATACTTATGTGAGTGTCATTCCTAAGAGGAATTCTGTAGTTAACTCCTATAAAAGCTATCTTTTAGTCGCCTTGGTAACTGCTCAATCAAAAAATGTTATCTACAATTTTTTAAACATCTGAATTTCAGATAAAAATAGCTGGACATAAGTCAATTCTATTTCTTTATGTGCTCTTCGTGTTTACTTGAATAAATACATTTTCATCTTGTATTTTGTTTTTATTGAAAATGTGTATGACGTCAACATTGTTCTGGTTTGAAACATGTGCTCTCGACCATATTTCGAAATGTAGGGTACTTGGTGAATTATATTAATACAATTGATTAATCAACTAAAAATAAGTATATGAATAAAAAGTGCCTACCAATGTTTTTTACTCAGGTCAGGTTACCATTTTTTTAATAGGCCAACATAAAAGTAGCCACCATTCAGTTAGCTAGAAACCCCTCACTCGTAGTTAGTGAGGTCCCCACAGAAATATCCGTTTCGCCTTTAATTATTTGCCTCTTTGATGTCAATCCCAATACACTTTAATCGATGATTGTCTCTCCTCTCCACAATCTTCCAAGCATGCTCTCTTTTCGATTTTGTTGATTCTGTTACCTTTTACATATTTATGTATGTATATACATAGACATCTGTAGATTCTTGATAAGACGATATTCGCATCCACTGCGTATACTTAACAAAGTTCATTCCGTTCAAAAACTTGTGCAGTGTTATTATTAATTTCCTACCAATCCCAGTCTAATGTGCACACTAGGGATGACAGTTTTTTCGATGTTTGCAATCCAAGGATTTCGAGTTCTTTTACATCTCGAGATCTCTGGACTAGTAAATTTCTTAGGATATCACTGTGTTAAAAATCAGCCTTGCATTCAGTAGCAACTTTGGCTAGTACCAATTCATTTACTACTTACTACCTTTTGCTGCTGGGTAAGTAGTAAATGAGTATGCATATGAGCTTTAAACTTGAAGGAAAAAAAAACCTTTCCAATAACTAAGAGGTACGAAGAGAATTGTCGTAGCACTGTAGAAAGTTGAAAACCTACACGTATTCCTTGTCTTTACATAAAAAAATAAAGCTTTTGGGTAAGTGTAGGCAACGTAACTGGCTCTGAAAATATCAAAACGTTTTTTGTTAACATGCAAATTAAAATAGTTTAATTCCATAGTTCGCTTATGTGGCAAAGTTTCTGCAGTTTTCTTTAATGTCTTCTGTGAATATATGTATAAATATGCATATAAAACAGTACGAAAATCGGGCACCATCTCAGCAACGTGACTTCAGGAGTAATGAGAAAAACATTGCTAGCAGTAGCAAAATAATTCGCCATAGAGCAATTTAATGCTGACACAGAATAAGTTTTCGAAATTTAATGAAATTTTTCATCTTAGAGAATGCAGCGATAGTGAACATAACCGCAAAAACGACTCTACTTTAGCGCCATTTACTGCACTCTTCGCACCACAAATTTTGAATTTTATCTACCCACATAATATGTTTTCGGTAATGGTAAATACTTTGCTTCTTAATACATCACATGGTGTAGCTTATAGGAAAATATAATAAGCCATCTGAGACGGATATAATTGAAATTTCATAAGAGGCAGCTGAAAGTGACCAGTAACTAACTATACCTGCTCGAAAATACAAGTTTTGAATATAATTTCACAACCTGCGTTATTTTTCTTGAAATGCTGAATGTAAGAGATGTTTTTCATCTGTAAGTAATTACATATGTGGGGGTGTGAATATTTAATAGTTGTTCCAATTTTCAGCCGCTTCACATTAGTTGCATATGGTACTGGTTACAGAATTTATTTATATGACTGTGAAAAGCGGGTGGTTTCACGCCCCCAGGCAACATACATTCCTTCAAGAGCCTTATATTCTCTTTCGATACTGCAAAGAAATACGAGCCACAAATCAGTATAGGTGATGTGATGTGAGTCCAAAGTAATTGGTAAAGAATTTCTTTAAATTTCTTGGTTTACTTTATTTCCACGTATAACACTGTTACCAAAAAACGCGAAGTCTTTCACTTTTTGAAATATCTTATCTATATTCTTGGAACAGCGAAATGGCTTTCAAGGCGATGGTGAGCCAGTTCTTTATTTAAAAACTTGAGGAACTTCGGTATGTCAATGCAAGGCCAGTGTTTTCCTATGTTTACGCACGTCAGATGAGGCAGAACTGACGTCGTGCTTGCTAAGGCCAATCAAATCTATATCCAGAGCATCCAGAAAATTTCACTATCTTATATCAGTGCAATTTAGCTCTGCTGCTCGAACGGACTGGAGGGGTTCTATCCAATCCTAACGTAACTGTAAATAGTGCTCAATGTAATTTTACATAGGCGTAAATGCTTTATAGGGCACAGCAGAATCTCCTTTACGCGCTGCCTTAAAGTGGTATATGCGAATGGTAAAGCTTCAATCAAACGTATCCGTAAAAACCATAACAGAAAAGTTTTTGCCTCAGGTTATCCCAACAACGCCGATGTTACGCTCTTTAAAATTCGTCTTATTCCTGCAACAAAGAGAATTCACATATGTGCGAAATAGGGCCGGTCTAATGTTCATATGTCCATATATTACAATACTACGGATTTATAATCTGTCGAAAAACTTACCAGCCAATTAATCGCACCAGCGCACATGGTCGCAATCTGCAATTAAATAATTTACAGGCTTTGTGACAGAGGTTTTATGTTGTAAGTGGCATTCGTTCATATCTGTACATATGTATATAAGTATATTAGGTCGGCCATAGGATATGTCGACTAGTAGCGCAATTTACTCTGAATCTACACACACGCACAAACGACACAGGGTGCGTTGCATGCAATATTAAAAAAACAACCAAATTTAAATACTAAAATATTGAACTTGAAAATATAAAACTCCCAAGTTATTGAACAGAAAGTTATTATAACACCTTGTCACTTACTATAAAAGTATGTATGCTACTTGTGTCATTTCATTTAGTCGGAGTATCTTTATCCACTGCCTTCCACTTCGATTCGCGAAACAGATGCCAAACTAATGGAGGCAAACAATGGGTTCGGCTTATTTATGAAAGTCTCGGGGCCAGAAAAGGGCCTTTTCTAACAATAATAATTATAATTTCCAAAAGGATTACCCACCCGTCGAGATCTAAAATACTCAGCTACAGAAAAAACCTCATCAGCTTAGCAAAGTAGATAGGACATATTAATGAATACTTAGTTAACAGAAGAAAATTATTGTTAAAAATTAAAATATAAAAAGTAAAGAATAAGAAAACAATTCGTTGCTATGTATTTAGGATAGAAAGAATTAATTTGTCTATGCAGAAAAGCGAGTTCGAGGGTTATTATATTGACACGAACAGCGAAAAGGCTCAATCGACTCAAAAGTGGATCTGTTCTTTTTCAATACAAGTGGTTTAAAATGCATAGATGTACTAGTGGGTACATTGAGGTTACTTGGCTTAAAAGTAATGGGCTTAAGAGTATACTTTTGGTATACTTAATGGTGGGCATGGTTGTAAAAGAATGCATTCATATGCGCTTTTTGACTAAAGAATGAAAAAATGAAGTCTGAAGTCGTTTTGAAGTTACGACTTTGAAGTCATTTAGGGAAGCCACTTACTGACTTATTTTTTTGAGTGAAGTCACTAACTATCTGCAACAAAAAGAGTTAACGATCATGTCTCATATACCACAGGTAAATTTACTTCAAATGACTCTATATGACTCCAAATTACTTGAATTGACTTCAGTGAGACTTTTTATTCAATGATTGCAATACATGAATAACCAAAAAATGAATGAAAAAAGAATTCGAAGTCACAGAATGAAGTCTGAATGTTGATTTAATTTTTTAAGTCCCAGGCAAAGAATTCAAAAAATGGCTGCAATCATTTTGCGATAAATCAAATGAATAATTATTTGCAAAAGAATGCATTCTTTTACATCTTCTTCTCATAATAACAAACATCGGTCCAAAGTCCATTTCATGCTCATGAAAGGTATAAAAATCGCACGATAGGGGTCACCCTGTCTAAAACCTTGTTTAGTTTCAAACGGCTCGGACGGGTCCTTCCCGTCATTTTGCCTAGTTTTGTTGATCTCGCGATAATTGTTGCAGATTGTTAGGTCTCCCTTCTTGCGGATTACGTAAGGGACACTTAGATTCCAAACTTCAGTTATGCATTCTGCATTGCAGCTGGTGCATGCATTGTACCATCTTCGATTGTGGGGTCCGGTTATTCTTTGTTTAGTTGCTCTCTGCACATTCCTTAACAGGTCGTTGTTTTTGCCCTTGCACTTGTTCGCTCCAGTTTTACATCTTTCAATCATTTGCCGTGTGTTATGCAAAAATTATAAAATCATAGGCCATAAGGCCTAAGTGCCAAATAAAACAATTGATGCACACCATGCAATGGTCTCAATAGCCTAGTAGATATGATGTCGCCTTAACCAACGGTAATATATGATTTTTTTTTTTAAAAAGGACTTGTTTTCAAGGACTTCACTCAGGGTATCTTCCTGGACATTGAAGAAGTCTTCAATAACGGGCATCCGCAAGCCGTCACCAATGCTCTCTATGAATAGGACTGGAGTCTTCTGGTGCAATTCGTTAGACAAAGAGAACTATCCAAGCTTATCTGGAAGAGGCCTCAATGGTGTGGTATGCATCTAGGGGCACCCCTAAAGGAGGTGTTATAGCCACTAACGTGAAACCCTCTAAAAAGGCAGTGGTTCTTTTTCCCAGAGACTACACTCTACATTTTCCTTCTATTAGCCAAAAACCAAGTTAGCCACTAGAGTCGATAAGAGTCACGAATGGAAGGACATGCGTAATCTAAACCCTCAGCCAACCTCCATTTTCACGTAGAGCTTAAAGCTCAAGGGAAAGGTGGGCAGCGACGTCTACTAGGGGAATTATTTCATGACAGAAATACGTTTGGAGAGATATCCAAATTATGTCGAGGGGTGACCCCGTTTTCAATAAACCTTTTCAAGCCACTTTTGATTTGACCTGGTTTGGGACGCCAAATACCTACTATTTTATAAATCAATAAAATAAAGAGTCGAGTTCTGTAGTCTCAATCCCCTAGCTCTATTTTGGAATGAAGATCGTTTGGGTCCGCAGTTTTGTATAGAATGAGTGACTAGGACGAGTGACTACATCCGGTTCGTTTCTTTATACTAGACAACAGTTCAAGTCATATCATGTTTGACTATATGCCTTCGTCAAGTTTACGAAAAATCATATTTGTATGTATTTTGTATGGTACGTTCACGTGATGGAGTGTTCCAGATTGTGTATCCAAACCATTCTCGAAGCCACTTTAGCACACACAAACATTTTCATCAAAATAAATTCAAACGTTTAGAAGAAGTCTAGTGACAACGGAGAACATAAGATTTTCATTGCTCTTTTATGGCCGGTGAACCATTGATTCAATTACACAGACATTCTTGATGGCGATATACATTGTAAATCAAAAGTTGTGTTCTGTTTTCTGAAGCGGCGGCTGTAGCTTTGGCCTGGCAAAACGGCATTTTTCAACTCTTTTATTTTTTTTGTAGCTTTGTTACTACTATACAGCTACAATAAAAAGTGAAAAATTTTATAGAAGAAGACTGAAATGAATGCAAGGGTCGTGCATCCGTGCGTAACATTTTAGTTTTCCTTAGATTTCAAGTAAAAAATCAAATTAAAGCATAAAAGAGCAACAGGACGTTTCCACCAACCATCTACGTTATGCTGGACAGTAGGTCGTGGTTTGTGCTCGCTGTAGTGAGAATACCACTTAACGAGCACGTTGTTCATCAAGCTTTCTTAGTTAATACCGTTATTACCTAAGCTTATACCTATGTATGTATATATACATGCAACCAGTATACATAGTATGCATTAGGGGGATTAGACTTTTTTGGAATGGTATTTGTAGATCAGTGGGGAAGTGGCAAATGAATGGAAAAGACCCTAACTAAAAGTTAAAAAAGTATCGAATATTCGGTGGCGCGAACTAAAGTCAGTGGAATTAACGTCAGTGACGTTAATTCGCACCCCAAAAGCGAATTAATGTCAATGACATTAAGACGCATGCCAAAAGCGAACTAAGGTCAATATTTTTAGCGAACTAACGTCATTGACATTAATTCGCATTAAGAAACCGAACTAAAGTCAGTACATTTTTTTTATGGTCCAAATTTTCATTTTTCACTATCACCTTCGACTTATGATCATTATATCATGAATCTGGGATTTAAAAAATGAATCTGGGATTGACTTAGGTCAGATCCCCAAATCGGGGTGTGATCCATGGTATTTATGTGCAGAACTCCTTTCCGCATTGGCGGCCTTCGGCCGCGCTTCAAAAAATAACCCTGGGCTACGCCATTCCAACTCCGGGTGTGTGCCATAGCCGTGGCTACCGCCACGGTGATGTCCTTCCGCGTGCCACTCTTTTCTCACAGGGTAATGTGATTACAACAACCACATGAAAATGACAGAAAATTCTGAACTTGCAAATATCTCGGAAACTACTAAAAATATTGGTTCAGCGGAGTTATATTCATGCTCCTGGGACCAAAGCGCGTCTCCTGATACATATCTCAACATTTTTGGTTGTGTATTAGCGCTCGGTACCCCACGTAAACGACAACCCACGTCTAGATTTAGAATCTGAAATGAGATTTTTTTCAACCGTTCAAAAGTTATTTGCAGTTAAAGTTAAAAATGTTCTGCCATTTTCATGTGGTTGTTGTAATGGCACATTAGGCTGAGCCAAAAAAGTGGAAAAGTGGGAAACGTGGCACGCGGAAGGACATCACCGTGGCGGTAGCCACGGCTATGGCACACACCCGGAGTTGGAATGGCGTAGCCCAGGGTTATTTTTTGAAGCGCGGCCGAAGGCCGCCAATGCGGAAAGGAGTTCTGCACATAAATACCGTGGATCACGCCCCGAATTGGGGATCTGACCTAAGTCAAATTTTCGCCTGCGGCGCTACTTCGTCGAATCTCAAACCCAAATGCCTCAATGACATTAATTCGCTTGTCCAAAGCGAACTAAAGTCAAAATATTCTACGAATTAACGGCACTGACTTTAATTCGTTTTGGGTCATGCGTCTTAATGTCACTGACATTAATTCGCTTTTTGGGTGCGAATTAACGTCACTGACGTTAGTTCGCGCCACCGAATATTCAAACAAGAAGAGACCTGGCATTACTTGATAACTGTTATATGTGTGGTTTCACATGAAAATATATATTTTTATTTTATACCATATTTATCTAAAGCTAACGACATATTGATGTAGGCTAACCCGCAGTCAAATCTACTATTGGTGTACTAGTCAATACTAGTTTCCCAATCCACCTAGCATTTTTAGCGCTGTGATATTTTACGAGATGTCAATTGTCCGCCTCTTCATTTTAAATATCACACCATATGTAAATTGGTACGATTTTCTGTTACCCTTTGTCAAATTTAGTTTGGAGACAAACCGTTTTCGGCGATGTTCAGTCTTCAATGTCATTTTTCGTTCTGTCCTTTTCTTGGGTACTTGATAACCCCGTCGGCTATATAAACAGCCCATAGCTCAGAACCGGCTGGCCAATAGTCTCGTAGGTTGCCAGCAACGTAACTATATTTTTTTTCTAAGTGCTGCCAGCTAATGAATCAGAATTTTGTTGCGGCGTTGTATTTTGGTTGTAATCACAGAGAAGGTAATAATGAGATCTTTTAGATGAGATGAGAAAATTATGCATACGAAATCCCTCACAGATTAAAATTTGTAAGTGTCAACAGTGACTGCCAAGGCGCAGGTGTGCCGATTCCTGCTTTGATGACAGCAATTACTTCGTCTTGTCCTCTTTCACCACAAGACCCATTTTCGGCATATGACGGAAATTGCAAGGTTCAGCTCTGCTTTGTCTGAATCCTCGATTGATTTCGAATGTCACGGAGAGATGCTTCCCAATTTAGACGGAGCTGTTGAAATTGCTCAACGTCATTTGATATATGTAGTTGTATATGCTTTGCCGGGATATCAAATTCAGGCATACAGGTAGCTCCTCTTCGCACTGCTAAAGGCGGATTTGAACAAAGTAAACAGATTTTTTTCTTCATTCCCCGATAGACGTAGACTCGGTTATCCTCTTTCCTTTTCCCGTCAATTGCATTTCCTCTTTTTAAAGGGTCCGGATATTCCACATAGATTTAAATTGTTAAACCGTTTTGCCGAGCTGTCAACTGTGAAAAGAGTTCATAGTTTGTTAGCCTCCTTTTCATTGGAATTTGCCTTTACGTAGCGGTTTCTAAACCTAGTGCACAACCCGTTTACGGCCTTTTGCACATTAATACAGGGAACTGCTTTATCCAATGGAGATACCCACTTGCAGATGCATCACGAGGTGATCAGAAGCGAGTACGTCAAAGTAGCCGGCCGGGGCTCCCTCCCTTTCTGTCGCAAACCTAAGTAACTAAATAGTGCTAAAAATTTTCAATGAAACGGACTTGGTTCGCAATAGTAGCTAAAAAGCTATTCAATTTTATGTCTTGTAATTTACTCATACCATACATACAATAAAAAGCTATAATGGCATACCACTGATGTGGTGTGCATCCAATATTACTTGTAACCATGTTCAATTTCTTGTTTTCACAAGTGTAACATGTCACATGGGCCTTTACAAGCAATGCTTACTTCACACACATACATACATACATATGTACTAGAGGGGATCTGCACATTGATTTTCGATTTGATTACTTACAATAAATGGCGCATTAGTCTTCTAACGGGTTTGGCCGTCCCACGCCACTTTCCAGTGCCCATGGGTCTGCACTTGGTCCTGTGATCGGAGTGACGGTCCGCCTCTTCCTCTGTTTCCACAGGCTCGTGCCGATAACAATATCTTCTGGGACAGATCATCTGAGCTTATTTACACAACATGGCCAATCCAAGTTGTTTTTAATTCGCCGAGGATGCAATGACGTGCAAATTAGTGATTAGATATAGTAATATGATTCATCATGATTTGGTAGTAACTATGAGACCTTATCTTATAAATAAAAATGAATGTGTGTCTGTGTGTCTGTGTGTCCTTTATAGGCGTCCAAAGTACTCAACCGATTTTTATGAAATTTTCACAGTATATTCTTGGGATCACGAGTTAAAGCATAGGCTATATATATTTTTGGAAAAGTGGGCGGTGCCACGCCCCCATTTTTTGTGTTTTGTGTGTACTTCAATAATGTCCAAAGTTTATGGTCGATCTTTTTTAAACTCTCCAGTTTGATTTAGAAGATTGTTGTGTAGGATTTAGGTCTTATAAATTTTTGGAAAAGTGGGCGGTGCCACGCCCCCCGGCTATATAAAATTTCAAATCGTCCTAACTATGAACATATTTGGTCTAAATTGATGATTTTTTAGATATGTGTGTCCTTTGGTCAAGATTTATACAATTTTCGAAAAGTGGGCGGTGCCACGCCCCCATTTTTTGTGTTTTGTGTGTACTTCAATAATGTCCAAAGTGTATGGTCGATCTTTTTTAAACTCTCCAGTTTGATTTAGAAGATTGTTTTGTAGGATTTAGGTTGTATTAATATTAATTATAGAGGACATGCGTAATTTGATTGCAGTAAACCAACCAATCCTAGCTGATGACCAAAAACTGGTTTATGAAAAGATTACCACTGTCATAACAAATGGTGATGGTGGATTATTTTTCTTAAATGCACCAGGTGGTACGGGAAAACTTTCCTTATGAGCTTGATACTTGCTTATGTTCGTTCGAATAATGGAATTGCTTTGGTTGTCGCTTCATCAGGTATTGCTGCTACATTATTGGATGGAGGAAGAACAGCACACTCCGCTTTAAAGCTGCCATTGAATATCCAATTTTTGGATAATCCTACCTGCAACATTGGTAAAGACTCAGGAATGTCAAAAGTTCTGACGAGTTGTAAAATTATTGTTTGGGATGAATGTACCATGGCGCATAAAAAGTCTCTCCAAGCTCTCAATTTAACTCTTCAAGATTTGAGAGGTAATGCACAAGGAGCTCTTATTTTATTGGCCGGCGATTTCCGGCAAACTCTCCCTGTAATACCAAAATCAACACCTGCTGATGAACTGAATGCTTGCCTAAAAGCATCGCACCTTTGGCGGCACGTCCTTGACTATTAACATGCGGGTTCGCCTTCAAGGATATGCTTCAGCTGAAACTTTTTCGAAACAACTTCTAAGTATTGGTAACGGTCAAGTTGAATGTGATACAGAGTCCAAGGGTATTTCATTTCCGCCAGGTTTTTGTGTCCACATTTCCTCAATTGACGAGTTAATTAAAAACGTTTTTTCTCATATTGAAGTAAATTTCAAAAACCATCAATGGCTTTGCGAGCGCGCTATTTTGGCTGCGGAAAACAACGACGGCAACGCAATCAACAACTTGATACAAGGGCAGATTTCTGGCCAGTTTACGACACACAAATCGGTGGACACTGTTATGAATTCAGACGAGGCTTTTAACTACCCAATTGAGTTCCTGAATTCACTAGATCTTCCTGGGATGCCCCCACACATATTATTGCTGAAAACAGGTTCACCTATAATTCTTCTACGAAATATAAATCCACCACAATTGTGCAATTTAACGAGGCTTGCTGTGAAGAGGTTGATGCCCAATGTAATTGAAGCGACTATTCTCAACGGAAAATCAAGAGGAGAAGATGTTCTGATTCCGAGAATCCCAATTATTTCCAGTGATATGCCATTTGAACTTAAACGTTTACAGTTTCCCGTTCGTCTAGCGTATTCAATGGCAATAAATAAAGCACAATGACAATCGCCTAAGGTTTGTGGACTAAACCTCGAAAATCCATGTTTCTCACATGGTCAGCTATATGTGGCATGTTCACGAGTCGGGCATCCAAAAAATTTATTTGTTTATACCAAAGACGGGAAAACCAGAAATATTGTATATCCTAAAGCACTGCAATAAATGAAATGTTAAAAAATGATGCAAAAATATTTTAAAATTTATTTCTATTGAAGTCACTGGTCAGGCAGAATAACGTCTGCCGGGTCTGCTAGTATATAATATTTTAGAAAATACAAAAAGAGTGATTATTCAGTAAATAATACACCAATAAGGATAAAATTCGGTGTGTACGTTAGCGTTAAGCCAAAAGCAAATTTTTGAAGAAATTTTTAAAAAGGGGCGTGGCACCGACCACTTTTGATTAGATAGCAAAACGAAATTGAGCACACATATTTATATTAATACAGGCAATATTCCGAAAAAATATTACCGAAATCGGGTGAGGGCACGCCCAATTTTATACAAAAGATTCTGAAAAGGATCATAGATATATTGAATATGCAATAACTTTGCTTTAACTACCTGTATATCATTTCTATTTCACCTCTAAAGTGGTCGTGGGCAAAGAAAGTCGAATCCATAAAATTTTTGGAAAATGGGAGTGGCCCCGCCCCTTTATGGTGGATTATTCCACAAAACTTTCCATGCCATAACTCCGGTAAACATTGATTTATTGAATCGATATTGGGAGAAAGTGTTCAACATATAAAGCTAACTCTTTGCTGTAAAAATAAACAAAATTGGTTAACGGACACGCCCACTTTTTGAACACAATTCTGAAAAATTTCTTTGTAAAATTAAAATCGCGATATTTTTCTAATTGTAAAAGTTATATACATAAATAATATTTTACCCACATAATAAGCTTTTTAAGCAAAACTACCCTACTAGACAGCTGCGGGTTATTTGACGAGTCAGATAACCTCTCGGCCTAACTTGCGCTTGCGTTATTTTTACATATATTTCTCAATTAGTTTCTGCAGAGCAGTGTGCCAAATCTAACCGTGTCTTTGCTATTTTTTTGCACACGTACGTATACTGCATCTCATTCTAGCGCATGTAAAACCACATAAATCCGCACTCTTCACTCATGTTATCAATAACGAAAAGTTTGGTTAGGGCTAACAGTCAGGTATAATGCAAACACAAGCCAGCGCTAATGGTTATGAATGACGCAAACTTTATATATCGCTAACTACGAAAAGACAATTGTTTGTATTATTAGATTTGCTTTTTATTGTTTAATATAAGTCAAAATTGCACAATTTTTACGTTTACAATAATCAGTAAATTCTTCAAATACATATTTCTATCACTAAATATTTGCAAAAGTATAATTTTACTCTATTTGCCTAAAGGTTCCTTGACTTGCTCGTCCCTCTGAAAGTATTGAAATTTGGTGCATAAATATTCAAAACAGTACTTCACTTGTTAAATAACAATTATAAGCACTATATACTTTCCTTATCAAGGCGTTTTAGTTGTAATTTCACTGCTAAACTCCTTTTTTAATATTTTTTACATTTTTTGAAGACGCAGTTGCATTTTGCTCACACTTTCAAAGAAGAAGAAAGACAAAGAAAAAGCAAAGTTTGAAAGAAGGCTTTGTGTGTGTTAGTAATTTACAATTTTCGCTTGCATGTATTAGTGAGTGTGGTTAGGCCGGTCTAGTAGGGTAAACTGTACAAAAATTTTGTGGATTTTGTTGAAGTGATTAGTAACCGTCTTAGTATATTTCTTATGCCTTAGTAAATTTGCCGTGCAATGAGTATCCTTAATGGCGCTAACGTAAAATCATTGTGGCGGCCACCGTAGTCTTAAGTTCACCAGTACAGCATGCTTAAAAACCACTAATTTCATTAAAACTGAAAAACCTATTCCGAATTTTATATGAGCACACCGGTATCAACACTTCCGTGCCGAATTGATCTATGGCGACTAGATTTTGCTACTGCGAGCAGAATTTTCCCCCATTATTACTCAAGTCACGTCGCTAATATGGCGCCCGATTGTCGTGCTACTGTTTTCATGCAAAACAAAGCAAACTATAAAAACTTTAGCCCATAGGCGAACTATGAAATGAAACTTTTTTAATTTTTATGTAAACAAAAATCGTTTCGCAATTTTCAGAGCCATTTACATTGTCTTCGCTAACGAAAATATTACGCTATCATCTTTCCATTTTCCCAATAGTTAACCTAAATATGTATGCACAGGGAGCAAACGTGAAATCAGTCCCACCCTTTTTAAGTGTTACAGCAGCTCTCCTTATGTCCCTCATTTATTGGATCGTTCTTTAGTTCCTTATATGACGTTAAATTTTAAATTAGGGGTACAAGCTCATATACTAATTTATATATGTACATATGTACATATATAATCACATGCTTATGTCTTTATATACGCAACCACATACAAACTCTTTGAGTTGCTTCTACTGAAAGCATAAATAAGAGTTGCCAATAACACTATATATGTATGTACAAATGCTTACATATCCGAAAACCATGAACGAGATTATGCAAATAGTAAAGAGTAAAGGTCGCCGCATCTTCCATGGAATGGGATATAACGGTTCACAAAAGGTTGCACTGATATTGGCAGTTATATGCCAAATCTGCCATGGTACTAGACCGACTGACGCAGGAAAGATTTGGTTGACCACTGATTATGAATAAACTATAATAGTAATGGACTCGGGAAATGAAGATTGGGTTTGGAACTTGCTATTTATGCATGAGCGTTGTTTGGCCCGAAATCTTTTGTTATGACTATATAAGCAGCCGTGGCATTATCTGATCCCCGGACTTCATTACGTACACGCAGTTGATACTAAATCTTTGTCTTATCAAGAATCAATAGATATCTTTTATGTAAATGATAAAAAAGCAAATAAGAGTGCCTGCTTGTAAGGCTGTAGAGAGGAGCATGAAAGTGTATTCAGACTGACAGCAAGGAGGCAGAAATGGAAATCGAATTAAATACGTCACATTCACATAAGAGAAATTTATTTTACTGATAATAAGAAATTTTCTTTAATGAAAAAATTCAAAGAGCATGAACCTTATCCGACACTCTTATTAATTGCCAATGCGCATGCCGCTACTTCACTGTAGTAGCGAGAATCTGTGAAACTTTCGGCAACGGTTTATAGTTTAACAACATTTTCACTAGTTATGACAATGACGTGGACGCGGTTGGACCGGCTGCTTATGCTAAATGCATATCTGCAAATGTGTGCTTAAAATTTGCGTCAATATATTCAATTTACCCTTTATTAGAAAAATTAAGTCTGCATTGAAATGTGTAAAATCGAAGCAGTGCAAATCAAGCTACGCCAATTTCATTGCTTGTTATTGAGAATTGGCATGAAAACCGGCTGCTAATCATTTATATATTTTTTTTAAAGAAATTAACAGTTCCATTGATTAGTTCAATTCTTGTTGATGTGTTTGTTTTGTGTTCAAAATATGGGTGTAGTTTTCATTTTCAACGTTGACATCTCCGCCTTGTTTGACCGGCGGCATAGTGGCCGTGTACGAGTGTTTGTCAATTTGTTATACTGCTGCTAAAGCGTATTCACTTCACATTTTTGTAGCTACATATGTACATACATATGTATGTATATCGAAAGAGAATAGAAGCAGTGCCACTTAATAAACAAAACAATACCGATTTGGGGTCAATCGTTTAACAACAAAGCTTTATCACTTTTATAAGTACAGGGTGGCGCAAAAGTAATCTATCGATGTTTTTTGGCTGTAATTAAAAAAAAAAATGAAAAACTTTGATTCTTCTTGTGGATTATTTTTATTTGGTCTTTTAATTTTTTTTACATCAAGTCGAGAATATGATGTCATGTAAATGGCCGCCGCCACAGTTGATTGTCATTTGAGCCCTTTTTATGGCATTTTCCATCACTTTGGCCGCGATAGGTCCTCACATTCTTGACGGATATTGTCTTTAAGAGCTGCAAGAGTCTGAGGCTTGTTGACATAGACCCGCGACTTCAAAAAGCCCCACAAAAATAATTCTGGAGCGGTCAAATCAGGCGATCTTGCTGGCCAATGCAAATCGCCAAAACGGGAGATTAGGCGCCCGGGAAATGCATCCTTCAGCATATCGGTTGTGGCACGTGCAGTGTGTGCTGTTGCACCGTCTTGTTGGAACCACATGTTTTCCAATCCCAATTCATCAATTTGCGGCAAAAAGAACTCGTTGATCATTGCTCTGTAGCGCTCACCATTCACAGTAACCGTTTGGTCCGCGACCGAAGGTCCGATGACTCCTCCAGCGAAAACAGCACACCATACAGTGACTTTGAGCGGGTGTAATGGCTCTTCGTGGGTTACACGCGGATTTTCAGTGCCCCAGAAGCGAGAATTTTGCTTATTTACGTACCCGCTAAGATGGAAATGGGCCTCATCACTCATGATTATTTTTGATGAAAAATCATCTTCCTCTTCAAGTCAGCAATATTCCGCGTTCTGGAGCAGTGTAGCGTAACATTGTTTATTAAGGTGTATTTTGCATGTGTTTACTACACAAATGTCAAAACAGAATTTATTTTAGGGGCCAATCGCAAAATGTATAGCATTTTCTGATAGGAAGATTACTTTTGCGCCACCTTGTACAAACTCGTACATAAATGTGTGTGTTTGTGTTTAGGAAACATCTTAATAAAGGTACCTTCCTATAACTTTTGAGTCCACTTTAACTGGATATATTGAAATGAAATGCAAATGTGTGTACTCAACTGTGTACAACAAAAAGAGTACCATACAAAACTGGCATAAAACTTACATCTTAATTATACATAGATATGTAAATATTTCGAGTTGGCAGAGCTTTTACCGTTGGCTGACAATGTATCACCGGTGATCACTACAAAAAGCTACCCCCCGCTGCCAAGTACAAAATAACACGTTGCGCTCATTAGTTATGGCATTAGTCATTTCACCAGGATTAAAAGTCGTGCTTGCGACTCTTTTGCGATTTGGTAAGATTGACTCCAGTACAGCTTATAATTTTCCTGAACTTTATTGGCGGCGTTCAAATATTATGAGCCAAAACTCGTTTGTCCCTTGAAAAAGTATTTTAGGAGACGCTAAAGGACAAAGGAGTCTTTTATGATCAGAAAGTGAGAGCATTTATGATTGTTTTAATCGCCTAGAAGACTCAAATATGATGAGTCTCGTAACTGTATGCGTACTATAAAATATACTATTTCATTCAGATTTAAAAAGTCACGAATGTCTTTGTTTTCTTGACTTTTGGCGTTTACTATAAAATTAATTCTAATGCTTAGCTTAGCATGTCGTCACATGTTCTGCCAGCGTCGTGCCAGCCTTATTGCGCTATGCAATTGGTTATTGTGGTGAAGGGCATGGCTTAATTATAAAAGATCTGTTGGAAACGATTCTAGCATTGGGGTAGGTAGAAGCACAGTGTCAACGATCTTGGGTGATGTGCTTAATGTTATGGATCAATTACTTTGCCGGTAGTGGGTGAAACTGGAAATGGACAGTAACGAAAAACGTAGATCAAGAGACTACTTCTACTCAAACTTTAAAATTCCCTCGATAATTGGTTGCATTGACGGGGCACACATTAAAATTAATCGAAAGGGATATTTCAGCATGAGTGCCATGATTGAAAGAAGTCATATAAAAGTCTTTTAAATATGCACATATATTTAGGTATGTATAATTTCGTTTAGATTTGTGACGGCGACATGAAAATTCGAACGGTCGATGCGCGATATCGTGGCTCTAGTCATGACTCATTCGTGTGGAACGTTAGCAGCGCCAGAAAATATTTCCTTCGGATATATGAGTCAGGTGAGCGGATATCTAAGCTACTAGGAGATTGCGGATATGGCATAGAACCTTTTTTAATAACACCGTACAGGGATCCACGCTACAATTCCAAAGAATATACATAAGTTTAATTTGGCTCATTCATCAGGTCGTAATATTGTGGAGCGAACAATAGTAGTGTTGAAAGGGCGTTTCCGCTGCTTATTGAGTACCTTGCACTATAAGCCAGAAAAAGTTGTGAAAATTATAAATGTCTGCTGTGCCCTGTATAACATCTGCCGAAACTATAACGTAGAATACAATGAACACGATATTGATTTACCATCAAATGATATTGAAGCAAGTGTGGAATGTACACTGAACGCAGCACTGCAAAGTGAAGGCAAAAGGATCATAGATGAAATAGCCAACAGTTTATAGAAATAGAAGCCAACAGCTTATAGAAAACGATGTCGATATTGATTTTTAATCTTGTAGATCATAAAACATATTTATTTATTTATATAAATTTATGTAAACACAAACATGAACATTTAAAAATAAAGTTAAAACAAAGTTTATAATATAAATTAAATATGTAAATACAGTCAAAATTCAGTCGTTTGTTACAAAGTTCACAAGGCAATTTTTCAGGTACTATACTAAACACAACAATACTTTTTCCATAACATATAAAATTACTTTTTCTTTTGTTTCGCGTAGTCAAATTTTTGTAGTTCTAATGGCTCAAACAGAATCAGTACTTCTCCGTCATGACGTACTTCGCGATTGACTGACAGAACGTACGTGGCGCAGAGGGATGACATATAACGTTTGACGTACATATTGTTGAAGTAAGCAGATATGTAAACAAAGTGATTGGCGCGAAACGAAATTTCTTAAAAGACACAAAGTTTCGGTAAAAAACATAATAAAAATGCAAAAAATACGCGTGATACTTGTCGTAGTGATGCTAATAGAAGCAATGGAGCAGTAAAATGGATTTTGACATTTGTCACGCAGCTGCCGTTCCGCCAAAATAGAAAATTGGCAAAGGATGCCGTATCCGTTGCCTGATACTTTGCCAATCTAGCGTTTATAATCCAAAATGGACACATTCTACTCGGCTGTCAGTTTGTTCCTTGTCCGTCAAGTGCGTGACGTACTGTTTCTGCCGAAGCCATAACTCGAGGAGCTGCCTTTTTATTTCATTTTTTTCTTGTAAAGCCCGCAAAACACCTGTATTAATACGAACATATTAATTTTTCAGTTCGGTTACTGCTTTTGCGACAGAATCGTTACTATTTTCAATGGTTTCGATCTGTCGTTCATCTCTAGCTTTCTAGTGTTATCATCATCTAGACATTTTTTCAAACGTTCGCCAGTACTATCCTTTCTTTGCCTTTTAGGAGTGCTGGTAACTGGGGTCATTGGCCGCTTAGATGATGTCGAAGGCATTTCATCGTCACTTTCGCTTGGAGCACCAACTGCCTTGCCAGCCACACCTTACACAATTTTTAGCCATTGCACATATCCGCACTATTGCCTGTTCTGTTTGTGGTAATTGTTGCTTTGAAAAGGGTCCTCCACCAGTTGCTCGAGACTCGCTGTTGTTTTGCGCGAGCTTCCTTTTCACCTCACTCTTCCACTCCGTCCACGTCTATAAACATAAAGGAACATGTCATTTAAGGGCACAAATAAAATTGTAGTACCAATAACCCATTACCTTTTTCCACCCATTTGTATCCTTTTGTGGTGGTCGCGCACTATTTAGCGACTCGGTTAACTGTTGCCGTAGAGAATCAACAGTTGGTTTGTCCCGTTTGGTAAAACCCTTTGCTATATCAGCATACTTCTCCATAAATTCTATGATGATTGCACTTTGAGTTGAATTTTTATGTTTTCCCCTGGTTATAAATAAAAGTATAAATAAATTAATGTATTTTTTGTAAGGAAATTATGATTTACTTACATTTATACAACATCTTCAACTTAATTCTGCGAAAGAAAAAAACAACCAACATCCAATAGCTGTGGGGCACTTGTTTTGTTTCCGATAGCAAAACCGATATTTTTGGTTTCTGTGACACCTAAATTCGACAATAATTCCAATTCGAACACAAAACGGATAACATTGGATTTCATGACAAAAAACCAATTTTTTTTGTCGGTTTCAAATCCAATTCCGACAACAATTGGATTCCATGACAGCCCTGATTATCACAAATAATTTATTAAATATCAGTGTAAAGTGAATTTTTATTAAAAACGAGCAAACTACTCAAGCGAACTCAATAGCTTTTTCAAGAAGTGCAACAAAGAATGTAAACAAAAACAAAGAAGTGATAGTTTGACATAATCAGGGATGAGGAAGAATAAGACGATATGTCATGTGCTACAACCACATAAATTATTTAATCATGATCAAGAGTATTTTCTGTGTTTGCAGCTCTGCGGACAGACGTATGTATATGTAGGTAGTGTGCGGCAATGAACTCACCAGCCGTTAATTGTTTTCGAACAATACCGAGCGCTACCGGATGATCCCGAACTACCCCGAAAACTTTCGATTAGCTCTCGAGCTAAAGATACACTTTTGGAAAAAACCATAATTTTAACAATTTTCCGGAGCGATGACGAACTATCGCGTATTCCGGACTGTTGGATGCATTTTGGGTCACCTTGGTTGACATAATGGTCGATATGTTCGAAACGATGTTATCAAAATAAGATATCTTAAATTTTAATTGAGAGGTCTGGTAATGCAGTGGTGATTCAATTCCATTCAGCAGCGTTTGAGTGATGCGCGACCACACATAAAAACAGATAGACACAAATTCTAAAAACTTTTGATTTGGTTTCATTGGCTTAATAATGCTAGAGAGCGACCTGTTACTAAAATCAAAGCCATCAACATATCGACAAAATAATAATATAGTTTTTTTTATATAGGATAAGCCTTTATTAGATGGAAGAGAAACCTAAATTTTCAAACCCTAGGGTACTCAGAGAGCACTCAATCTGACAACCAAGTCCGAACACGTACGTAATAGTACGTGACGTGGATTGAAAGACGCAGCCGATTTATGTGCAGACTGAGAGTAAGCTTGATATACATAAGCTCCGAGTAACAAATGATGGACATGATAAGCCGAATGGCAAGCGTCTTTTAGCAACCGGAGAAATTGGGAAGACAAACAAAATTGGGGAGAATAAACAAAAGCCAACTTAAAGAACTTGTGGCCGCTTTACTAATGACCGGTTAAAGCTAATCGCCAGTTTAATTTGACAGAAGTTCTTCGGTTATGCGAAAACGACTCTTAGTGTTTTAATTTTGTCAAAATGGCTGCTGTTCAGTTAAACAACGAAAAATAATATTTTAGTTTTACTAAGCCAAGTGAAGATTTCCAAAATAGGTTAAGCATTGATCGAGAAAAATGGCCATCAATGCAATCAGAGATGTCAAGTCGAATAATAGTTTGTTGAAACAAAACAAAAATTCATAAATGGGCGATTCTCCGCAAACTCTCAGTTTTGTGTCGCTTGGCGATTTTTAATACTCTTTAAGCATTATCAATGAACTAAATAACTATGCACGCTAAATGTTGAAAAGTGACTTTCTTCAAATAGTTTAGGATAAATTGTTGCATCATATTAAAATTGTATCAAGTTTTCATTGGCAATACCATACGAATGTCCCAACCGTGGCATGTCGCCAACTTCAATTCTTGAATGATTTAATTTGTTTCAGACTCAGATCGCTAATAATGGGAATAATAGTTTTTAATGATATTAAATACGTTATTCACTGATCAATATTTCAAATTTCCGAGTTGCTGGTATTCATTTCTCGATTCCTAAAGCCGTGGTTTCCTCGAAAAGCGGTGCCGCCATGTAACGTTATATAGCGGTGACTATGCTTGCCGTCATGAGCGGCACCGCTTTTCTGTAAACTAACATGATCGCCGTTCCGTAACTTTTTTATTTGGTTTGCCGTATTTGAACGTTTCTTGTTTTCTTTTTTGATTTTAAAATGTGTGAATATTTATTTTTAAAACATTGACATGTTTCAATTGTTGTATTTGTAAAAAATGTTTGAAATATTTGATAGAATTCATACCGCTATGACAATAGCGGTGAGAAAAAACGGTGAAGAACTAGTCTTCACCGTCATGACGGCCGTAATATATCATGATTGCCGCTATATTACATTACGGTGAAAATGCACGTCACAACCGTCGCACTTGCCACTCGGAAAGGGAACATTGTGTGTACTGCAATTTACGGGTTTTTCAACACGTTCGCTAACACAACCTTCAAAACGGTCGGAAAATCTTTTAGCTTGAATTGCATTTTTGTAATGTACAGTTATTCATTAAAATGTCACAACCGTGGCAGTCCGGTCACAACCGTGGAAACGAATTTCAGAGATTTACCTGTCAAATGTATAAGTTTATACTTTAAGCTTGGCCACTTTGACAGTCCATCTCAAAAGTATAAATGAGCTTAAAAATATAAAAAAAAATTCAAAACTCGCACGTTTATTTTTCTCAATTTTGAACTCACAAAACTGAGAGTTTGCGGAGAATCAGCCAAATCTCCACAACGTAAAATTTCAAATAATTGTGAGGAAAAGTCGAAGGGGTCCCTTGAGGCATTCGCGTGGGAAAGCTGCCATGTCCGCCAGTAAACTGGATATTTATGCACGACAACGATACCAAATATACTGTGGAAGTTGTCAACCACTGGTTTTCGCAAAAAATATTGCCCGCCCATTGGACCTAAGTCCAACCGAGAATTTGTGGAATCATGTGAGGAAACTGGTTGGACAAAAAAAAAATTTAAAAATATCATACAGGTGTACAGGAAGGATGTAACTACATATATACTACATGTATATTCCTCTGGACAGGCGTCATAAGTTAATAGGGAGCTTACCAAGCAGGTGTGAAGCTCTAATACAGAGTAATAATTATTTAACCAAATATTGATGTGTTAAATAGTAGTAGTGAACAATTTTCTTGCAATTGCTACAAACATATCATATTTTTCACAGAAATCAGAATTGTCCTAAGTCTTCATCGAAATCGAACTATGATTAAATGAGAATAGATGCTAGTTTGTTTGACTACTTGCATGCTTTTCTTACAATGCAGTCAATTCTACCAGTTTTGTACCAATCAAGTAGAAGTTACTGTAACACTTTATAGTAAGTTAGTTCAATTGAAATGCTAATGAAAAATGTAAAACTAAATTACAATAGCATTTATTGTATCCTGGTTCGGTACGAGCTGTAGACCTATTAATAATTTTTTCTGCAGTGAAAAATTATTGTTGTATTTGGGTTTTTTGTTTTAATAATTATTTTATTAATTATTAAACGCTTTTTTTTTTTGTTGAATTGAACAGGAAAAATTTAAGAGTGTAGGTAAATGCCTCCAAAACGAATCTTAAAAGAGTCCAAATAAGCTTCAGAAAAGCATCTATAAAGAGCTCCGAAAACAGTCCAAACTGATCCGAAGTTCAGCAAAAAAAGAGTCAGAAAAAGCTCCAAATTCATCGAATTTCGACTCATTTCGAATACTTTTTTATAAATCCTTTTAGGGTGGCCACTTAGAACGATTTTTCGTTCCATTGGGGCTTCGAAAGGAGCTCATTTCGGAGAATAAAGCTCCAACATATGTGAGTTTTTTTTGTACTTTTGTTTAGCTGGGCTGTTGATTTTTAACGACATTAGTATAAATGTAGCTTAAACAAATTTGTTTTTATTTGTTATACCTTTCATCGACATGAAATGGTATTATAACTTTCGATTAAAAAGTGAATTCTGTAAAAAGTACCTAGTCATTAATAAAGGCATTTTGTGGTCAATATAAATTTTAAGAACAAATTTCAAAAAAGTCACCAGTTTTAAGTTTACAACTTTTTGTACATTATCATAAAAATTGAGAGGCTTGAAATGAAATTTGGTATGGCACCGCCATTTTCTAATGTATTAACCATTTGTCGAAACCAACAAGACCGGAAATACACCGCATAGCCCCTATGTAGTCGATTGTTCCCATAAACGCGGTTTGGGCTATATATCTTTAAATTAACAGATTAAGACCATCAAATTCTGTACAATTTGCATTTGTTGTAATAAAGGATGGGACTCTAGAAACCGTGAAGCCACTTCATTACAGGTAGAAATCCATCGGCAGAACCGAATACCGCGCTCTCCTTACCTTTTTCACTACAACGAATGCAAATCGTGATGGCGCAGTAGCAATATATTTACATGCGGCACTTGGAAAATGTGGCCTCATTGTTTTGACTGTAGGTGGGTGTAGTGAGTTAGCCTTGAAAAATATTAGCATGTTTTAACAGATGTGTGTGCACGTTTATGCTCAACCTGCGATATGGCATGGCATAACATGTTCGAGACCGCTAAACCAAAACAATGATTTCTTTCATTAATGCAAACAACACACTGCGCTGCCCTTTTTTGTTAGCAGCATTGATTTTATATTGAATTTTCGACCCACATTGGCGACGTAATTATAAGCGTAATCTGGACATAATTTTGTGGATGTTTATGTAGTAGAGTATCATAACCAGTTCATGTATTCACGATTCTGTCCTATATGGTTAGTTTAATAAAATGAAAATGTGAGCTAAACGTGCTTATATTGATTGTTAATTCTCATAAACCAGTATATGTACGAGTATGTAAGAAATTTGTGCCGTAACAATAAGCTGCTGGAATAAAGGTGTAGAAGTTATCACCGTTCCGAGGATTTCTAAACTGTAATCCGTATCGCACAGGGGCGGGTACAGATACATATTGGCTGTGATTAGGTAGTCATTCGTGTTAGTGTTAGGTCCTAAAATCATGCGGAAATTTACAACATTGGAGAAGTTGGCTGTTTCCCACTAGTTTAAATCCCAAAAAGCAAAGTAAACTTAAATTAAATGTTAAAAAAGCTTT
This sequence comes from Sphenella marginata, assembly GCA_951509765.1. Lineage (NCBI taxonomy): Eukaryota > Metazoa > Arthropoda > Insecta > Diptera > Tephritidae > Sphenella > Sphenella marginata. The sequence continues at coordinate 55,603,861 of OX608082.1, forward strand.
TGAAAAAAAAATATTAAGCTTAAAAAATTCCGATTTTTCATTTATAAAACGTTTAAAAATAAAAGTTTTTTAATTGAAGCGGCACGTTGATATAAAACTTATTGTAAGCCTACAAAAAAGTTTGAAGAAACAAAGCTTTTTATAAGCCTTTTTTATAAAACATTATTCAAACACTATGTTCTATATTTTTTCGCTTTTGCCACAAAATATGTAAATAAAAAAAGTGCATTCAATGCTGCAACTTAAACCAATTATAATAATTATTAACACATTGCAAAAATTGGTTAAGATGCAGCTATAATATTCGCTGTCATCGTCATTCTCGTGTAAAATCTTTTCTGATAAGAATTGGAAATATTTTAAGTTGAAAAGAAAAAAACTGACAAATTGGTTTTTCTGATTTTACAAACATTTGCATTTCACTTTGAAACTATTTATAACAGTTTTTTGCTCAAGTTTCGAAAAAGTTTACTTCAAGCTTTGAAATAAATTGAAACTCAAAAAGCTTACAAATCGCTTATTGTAGCAAGTTTAGGTACTTTAAATTATTTTTAAAAACATTTACAGAAATGCTTGTTGGGTGATTTTAAAAGGTTTTATGATTATTTAAATTATATTTTTCTGTTACCATTTCTGTTTTCATACATATCTTTCTTAGCCAATTACTTTAGCAGGAAGAGCAGTTGACTTTTCTTTGTTAATCTTTTAATTGATTCACTCGAAGGTAAGGAGAATATTCCATGTCATTGTCAAGAAATGTTTGTTAGTATCAAAAAGATGAACCATGATATCAATAGCGCTGTGTAGGTTGCGAAAAGAATCTGACCTATTATGCTCATGTGGATTTACCATATATTTTTATATATGGTTTACAGGTGCAGTTAATTGGCGGACTGCTTGGACGAAGGTGATAAAGTTTTAGGTTATCGTACACACGAATTTACTCTCTTCCTATAGGCATATTAAATAAAAAAACATTTTTATATCCAAACATGAACAACCGAAAAAACAAAATGGCCCATAAGGCGTTATCCATAGATGTATTCAATTGAAAATGCATCCAATGTTGCCCATACGCCCCGTACTCCTAAATAGGGAGAAATGTATATACATACATACATAAGTATGTACTTTATGACAATACGAAAGGAAATAGTTTCTAAAAGAATAATGGTAATTTTGTACTTACTGCAAGGAAGTTTTTGATTAAATTTGGTTACACTGCACATGCATACAAATCTATGTATTTACATTTATAAAAACAATGAATATTATTATGTTGCATTTCTTAAGTTTGTTCTAATGGGAAAATTAGCTATCTTCTTCAAACGGCACGAATAGTTTACTCAATGGTTATTTATAATGTTCGTAAGTATTTTTGTTATTTCCGGTTATGTTTTATCTACACGGGCTAAAAATGTATGCCTAAATTTAAAACTGTTTTGGTCTACATTTTTGTCCAAACCGAATTTGGTTTAGAATTAAAATTTTGCCGTGAAGAAATGAATCTCAATTTCAACCCAGAAATGTTGTAGCCCGAAAATCTACTGTGAAAATACCATCGAGATTCAACACTACACAGATATTCATATTTATTTTTAAGATTGCCCACATGGTAGTAGAAAAGTTTGAAACCTCTACATCTTATAACTCCACAAGTGAAATTAATAAATTATTAATCTGAGAGGAAGGCAATTATTTCTTAATTATTATTATAATTTGCCCAACACTGGTGTGTACATATGTATGTAGTTTTGTAAAAGTTATGAGCGCGTGAAACGCACTGCTAACGTTACATCATTTGGAAGTGAGATCAAGATACAGATCATATTTGGTTTAATTTCGGGTCTATGAAATAACTCCCACGAAATAAGTCCCAAAGAAGGCTACTTTATTCAAATTTGTACCATTTTTTTTTCTTATACAAGAAGTTATATATTGGACATTTCGTAAAAGGGACAACCATAATTTTTTGGTCTTATCTCTCATGGCGCTCCTTTTTTTGTTATTAATTACTTTATACTTACTATAATAAAAAACCTTTAAAGAAATGTGTACAAATAGGTACCGAACTTAACTACTGAAAAAAACAATATTAAAAAAAATTGTTTACGTAATTACGTATGTATGTGTTTCATTATATTTTTAGAAGGAATTTAGAATTCGTGTTCCATGTTTTCTAATTTATGTACATACATTACAAAATACAACTAATCCCAATGCCACGTTAAAACTATAATACCGTCTACCATGCGCTGGATCTTCAAGCAATTTATAAAGTTCGATAATTTTAATCTGATGGTCCTTCCGAAACGGTTTCCATCTTAATAATAAGAACAATTGATCTGTACTTAATCCTTTTACGAATCCAAACGTTGTTACTAGTAGGCGTTCTCTATACGTTCCTTGACCGAACTGGAACTCTATCAAAATTCGTAATATCCATTACATTAAGAAGCCTTCTGCAAGCTTGCATACGATTTTTCTTTATTATTTCTCTGCTTTGATTATTCATATTATTCGACTTGTGTTTTTTTTCGAAGAGCCAAATACTTCTGAAAAAGTGGGACTTATTTCGTTTATGAAAGTGGGACTTATTTCATTTAAGAAATATATTATTCAAAGGGTAGTTATTTCATTTTGAGTGGGAGTTATTTCATTTCAAGTAAATTTTTAAATCATTTCATTTTGGTGGGACTTATTTCGTTTTCAAAAGTGGGACTTACTTCGTGGGAGTTATTTCATAGACCCTTAATTTCTGCGAGCTTGCTGAAACAATCATCCCAATTTTGCTTCATGTTAGCAAGGATGCCACAAGCTCATGGCATACCGCTTTACCAAAATCTTTAGAATTTTTTAACGTAATTTAACATAAAATAAGGCACTGCTAACGTTACGCGTGTGAAAGCTGAGTGTACGTATAATAAAATTGTAACCGTTGATCTCTCAACCAGTTTTGGAGTTATCGACCAATATGTGGACCAAGGGCGATCCAAAATGTGTTAGTGCAATATGGTTATCAAATAAAAGGTGCTGATGAGTGCTGCAATAAATAATTCTATTTATTTTTATGATATCTGTGGTCACAAGCAATAATCGCTTATATTGCTAATTATATATATATTAATTGGTTACAAATAAAAGTATATGAAATAATTATGATTATTTTTATATGTACCCTTGTTTAGATGTAGGAAAAAAAGAAAAAGACCACAGTGCTTGCAATATTTGCCAAAAAAAAAACTACTTGGTTTACTTTCCCAGAAAATCGGTCATATATTTATATAGATAGTAATCTGTACCATTTACACATTCTAAAGCACCTATGTACATACATATATGGTTCCGATTTTGTAAACTTTTTTCTTTTCAAATCATATTTACATACATATAAATAATAAATATACCAAAATTATCAGGGCGATGAGCTAAGTCAAATTAGCCAAGGCCTGTCTGTCTGTTTGAACGCAACTAGTCCCTCAGTTTATGGGAACCGCCATTTTTTTAATATTTTAATCATTTGTCGGAGCCTATAATAACGGACCAATGCAACGCGTAGCTCTCATATAATGATAACTATTGAAATTTAAGAGCGAGGAGCACACAACTTGGAAGTTACATTACTTCTGTGAGCGTAAGCAATAATCGCTTAAGTCGACTTAAGAACGAAATGAGCTATATATAATAATATATTCAACTAATCAAGCTTTATATTTACGAGAAATCCCTATAAGCCTAACTTGTTTTTTTTATGTAAATATTAATAAAGTCATTATAGCTTAACTCGCTAGGTAGCCCCATCACATTTACTATACTAGTCATTATTATGCCATATTTTACGTTTGTAATAAGCACTTTTATTTCGTTTTTATAAATATCTCTTAAACAGTGCCCCTGTTGCATTACAATTTTTAACCATAGCATTCTGCGAGTATTGCTTATGTCCACAGACTTATTACCTACATATGTACGTAATGTGTGTAGTGAAAATCATCAAGATTATACCAATACATATAGCATCCATACAAAACATTTTTTCATTAATATGACAGCTATACAGGTTCACATTTGCATTGAAGGAAGCATTTTTATTCAAGCAGATCTCGTAACGACTACAACGTACGTTAGGATATAAACTGTCAATACAGCAGCTTCCATAAATCAAAATTTTGCCAAACTTGATTTAAATGGTTATTGCAGAAGACGCCAGATATACTACATACATATGTATATACATAACTATTAGTTATCATACAGCCATATGTATAATTTCATAGTTATGTAATTGTTTATTCATATTACAAAATAAACATATGTACATATGTAGCTATACAAAGGAAACATATTTCTTTTGCCTAGTTTGTTTTAAAATCCTGTGGGAAATTATTTTATTATTTTTTACAGATTCTGCTGCACAATAAATAAAATACCGATTGTTTTGGGTACAGAGATTGGTATATCAGCAGGAAGCAACACGCACTAGGGTCAAGGGTCATTGAAGGACTTTTTTCAACTACATATGTATGTGGATATCACATGGGCAGTCGTGGTGGAGACGTGCTGCATCAATTTCTAGCACTATGAATTCTTTCGTCTAAATGACGATGTATATATGTATGAGTGTGACATTTCATCTTAACTATAAATAGTAGACAATTCTTCTCAATGACTCATTTAAATTACCTACATACCCATTTCGGAAAAGCTCAAAAGAATCACAAAATAAAAAGAAAATTAAACTGGGACGCGTGTGACATAAGATGGACGTGACCAAAAGTTTTTTGTTTGAAATGTATCACCTATGTTTGTTAACATGTACTCAAATAAACAAATGAAATGAAACAATATGAAATATACATACATACATATTTTTCAAGATCTATAACAACTTACTTTATATATAAACATGAATGTGTGTGAATGTCTTTTATTTGTTCAAGCCACCACACCTATCATTATAAATTTTTCGAAGTAGATTCATCGGTTCGCTGGGTACCGCATAGGCTACAACTCTGAATGTATTTGGTTTACACATATTCCCTGTAAAAAACGTTGGAGCATGGGAGTACTCCAACACTTATCCTCATTCATACAAAAAGGTGGTCCAATTTATATGGCCATGTCCGGTGATTGGATCAAATAATCCATGTCAGAGCATGCCGCTGAATAATCTATGGAGCACCTACGTAAGAATACTTTGAAAATTTTGCCAAAAGATTACTCTATAGAGTACTCTGCAGTGAAGCGAGCGAGGGAGTAGGTGTTCCTTTTGAGGACCACCTACTCCCTCTCTCGCTTTGCTGTTGAATACTCCATGGAGTAATCCAATAGGAGTATTTTGGGAGTACTCTCATGTAGGTGGTATATAAAGTATTAAAAAGCAAAGAAATGGAGTACTCCGAGTCGGATTAGGTGATCCAATTACCGGACATGGCCACATAAATTGGATCACCTTTTTTATATGAGCGAGGATAAGTGTTGGAGTACTCCGATACTCTTTAAGGAGTACTCTATGGAGTGTGGAACGGAGTATTTCGGTTTTTTGCAGGGTTATCCAAAATTTACACAATTTTGAAAAATGTGAGTTGAGGAGTCTGCTGTTGTAACACTACGTAGCCCTGCCTAGGTAGTCAGTATCTACCCAATATTGTCATCAAGCTCTTCTAACGGAAGTCCTAGAAACCTAGCGGCTTCAACAGGGGTGGACCAGAGGGATATGGGTGTTAGAAGAGTAGGCTCGGTTGAGCAGACAAAAAGATGATTTGTATTATGGGGGGACAAGCCGCATGCCGGACAAACATTAGGCAAGTCGGGGTTCAGTCTGGATAGCTAAGAGTTTAACCTATTACAATATCCAAACCGGAGTTGAGACAGCATCACCCTAGTCTCCCTAGGCAGCACACGCTCCTCTTCGGCAACGGGTGGCGTTGTTGCCTGAAGAACGGCGTTCGCCGGGAGAGAGCCGACAAAGGAGTTTACCGAATTCGTATGGATGAGGGTGAGGGCCTGCCGGTGCACCTTAGGACTTGAGGATTTTGTTACGGCTTTGGACTTTATTGGCAATTGCGGTTACATGATCGCCGTATTTGAACATGTTATCAAACGTTACCCCTAAGATTTTGGGGTGTGAGACAGTTCTTAGCTTGACACTATCAACGTAGCCGTCTAATTCCATGTTCACCTGCTTTGTCCACGTCGTGAATAGGGTGGCCGAGGACTTATTCGGTGACAATGCCAGGTTTCTCCCAGCGAAAAATTCGGACACGGCTGGGAGGTATGAATTTATTCGAGAGCAGAGTTCTTCAACGGAGGGTCCTGTTGCCAGTATAGTATAATCGTAGGCGTAAGAGACGATCGAGAGGGTGGGGGGGAAGTTGCGATATATAATAGTTAAACAGAAACGGGGATAGGACACCACCCTGTGGCACCCTGAGGAGTCCGCTAGGACAGGCCACCTATAGTTTTAGAAAAAGCCTTCAGGCTATATGAAGTTGGATCGAAATAGAAAGACAAAGGGGGATGTAGAACTGGTATTAAGAAAAATGAAGATGGCAAAGAAGGCCAATGGGATGTGACGAAAAGCAAAGAAGAAAAAGTGGAATATATAGGGATAAATGATGAGGGAAACGCCAAATGCTGATGGAAGAGAGTACTATTCATCAAATGTAGGGAAGGCAATTTTTTGGCATGACAATAGTCTCGGGGCTGCTAGTAACGAATGTATGTGAAAATATACAAATCTATGCAATCCAGGGACCGTAACTGTTATGAGTTTTATTATAAAAATCGTTAGTTAATCATTATTTTCTGATTTTGTAAACATACAAATCAAGAATAATAGTTATCTTCAAGTTTTATTTTTTTAATCAAAAACGATGATTATTTTTTGAGTTTTATTTTTTTTGATCGAATATAAAACTCATGGTTGAGTTTTATTTTTTTAGTAATAAATAAAACTTATTCCTTGAGCGATATTTTATTCCTTAAAATGAAAATTGAATTTTGAGTTTTAATTTTTTCACGGGTCGAAAAACTCAAAAAGCTGCTTGGTCTTTTAATGACACAAACTATTCTTGAAATGAACATGCCACTTGGGACTCCCGTTAGGAGAGACTAGCGAATCAATATGACTAGCCTTTAAGCCATAACAATACAAGTGTTTTGGTGATCACTTGGAAGCGACCACTTCGCATAGGAAATTTATTTAAAAGTTTGCTGATTATTTCCTTTATACGAGTATGTATGCATTCTTTATACAAATATTTTTCCACGATTGGGGCCCCCTTCTTTGGAAAGAGGAATTCGCACCAGGTTTTGCAAACCTAGTGAAGGATGAGATTATCTCCGTTGGTGTGTTCAGCTTTACCTGCGGAGGTCCTTTTCCATTTTTGAAGAAAATAATGCACTTTGTACTGCGATTTGTTAAAAGCGACACGTATGTATACATTTCATTTGATACCCATAAAGCTTTATGATATGTTGAAGTTATGCTATGGGGGATATTCCATGTCCTTGTCAAAAATTTTCGTTAATACCAAAAAGATGAACCATAATATCAATAGCGCAATGTAGGTTGCCAAAGGAACCTGACCTAATATGCTCATGTGCCTTAAATATGTATGTTTGTTTATATTGGCGAATTACTTGGATGAATGTGAAAGTTGCAAAATGTCATAAAACGTGGTATAGAATTTAAGATTATCTTACACACGAAGTTACTATCTTCCTATAGGCTGCCGGCCAAGAAATGGATGTCTTCAATTGAAAATGCATCCAATATTGCTCATACGCCCCGTACTCTTAAATATAGAGAAATGTGCCTACATACATAGTATGTATGTATGTACTTTGTTACAATGCGAAAGGAAATAGTTTCTAAAGAATGACGGTTATTTTCTAACTACTGTTGAGAAGTTTTTGATTAAATTTATTGTACTGCATATGCACGCCAATCCAGTATTTCAATTTATGAAAACAATGAACATTGTTTAATATCATTCCTCAAGTTTTGTCTATTGGAGTTATATAATGTGCAGAAGCCACTTAACATTCTTGCTATGTTTGATTAAGTTGTATATATGTAGAAACCTAATGCTAATAGAGTGAAAATTTGCAAAAGGGGTAACTTTTTCGTAATTATATAATCAAAGTTGTATATTTCTTGTATTTTTATGAAGCGGGAACTAATGACATATGTAGAGAAGGTATGTGGTATACAACAATTTTGCAATAGCCTAATGAAAGTTAATGTTGCTTAATTTTGGTATGACGATAGTGTTGCTGGCCTACCACACCATAGCTCCATGGTAGAGTTGGACGCCGTAAATTTGAAGCTTATGTTGAGAGTGTTTCTTGTCCTTCCCCCATTCGCTGAAGCGTTGGACAGCCAATTTCCTAAGTGGTCGATAAGTATCTGTGGAGATTAGAAGCGAACTATGAAAATTGCCTATTATTTAAAAGGGGTGTTGTTTATCCCACTCTTGTTGAATGACTACATATCGATGCTTCCCTTCTCACCAGAAGGTATGTATATCGATCGTCTCTTACGCTAATAATCACACGATTTTGGAAAAGGGCTCTTTCGTCGATCTACGTATGCTCAAGAATAAACTTCTATCTTCCTCCTTATGCGGTTCCTTCGCTGGGAGAAAACTGCAAACCGCCACACGCTAACCAGCACTTGCTTGAAGAAATTTTCCGGAAAGTAAGGATATAGTGAGATCTGGCATCTGGATGATATCGTATCCATGTGTTGTTCCTTTGCGGCCGCCATTATTGAATTATTGGGTTTATTTGCGCCCTCAGCGAGCTGGTGTAAGCGATTTTCTGCGAAATCCAAGACGATCTCTTGCAATATCAACTTTTCAACGTCCATGTGTCGTTACGTTCTATTCTGTACCATCTTGGCTACTACTGTTGTGTTAATTGGCAGTGGGAGTGTTATCGAGTTAGATATGGCACGTACTTACATATAATATAATATTTAGGTTACTCATCGGAACGAAAAATATAAGTTCGCTATAGTAAGAAAAAAATTGTTCGAATGAGAGGAATTTGTATGGAAAAACGATACTGTAAGACAGAGTGGGGTATGGATTGAGAGTGCAGTAAAACTTTCATAGCCGCTGACATCAGCTAGTATTTCATATAAAGATATTTCATTAATTAAGTCAACAGATAGAGTAGACAAGAGGGTGTCCTGATCGTCTTTTTCGCTCATGGTTGTACGAATCTGGCTACTGGTTAGTCCGTTGTTAAGATGTGCTCAAGAATAAACGTATTCTTGCCCTCCTTGTAAGGCTTTTTTGGCGGGCGGAATTTGGCACTGTCACCGCCCAAATCCACGAGAATTAGATGTATACGACGACGGCGTAAGGTTCCGACTGTCACACATCCCAAAATTTTAGGGATCACGTTTGATAACATAATCAAATACGGTGCTCATGAAGCCCCAATTGGGACCAAAGTACAAAGCCGGAACAAAATTACCAAGTCACTAGCTGGCCGTGCCTGTGGAAAAGATAAATAATCGTTGCTGGCAACGTACAAGGCCATTAGCTAGCCGGTTCTGAGCTACGTGTCGCGTATATGGTCGCCGGGGTTAGCATATACAGATTGGAGGCGGTTGCAGGCCTGCTAATATACCTTCCCTAGAACAGCTAGGGAATGTCTCCTCAAGTCACTTGAATACCACTTGCATAGCGAGGCAAAGATGCTCGGGGTTGAGGAGCACAAAGTCAATTCCTGTTCAATTGCTATAAGGCACAACATCTGACAGGCGACAAATCGATGACAATCCGCCTCCCAGGAGCTTAAGAACATATCTTCATCACATATTTTCGCCGTTTGATCCAAAGGTGCACAGGCAGGACGTTAACTCCATCCACACAGAGTAGGTAAACCAATTTCACTCTGGTCGACCCTTTTGAAGCGCAAGATTTCTTTGACTTCCGTTAGAAGAGGATACTAGCCTAATCAACACACCCGGTTCGCTTTTTGGTCAATAACTTAAATTGTCAGACATGTTCCAAATATATCCCAAGTCAGTTAAGCGATGGTTTAGTTTAGTGAGATACAATGTACTGAAAACTCAACAAAATTGGAAAAACTGATAACTCAGCTGTCTTCAGTTTTTGGCAGCAACAACTAATAATTCTGAACAGAAGAATGTACATATGTATCAGGCGCGTAGCCAGAAAAAAATTTCGGGGGGGGTTTTGGCCAAAGTGTCAGTAAATAAGAATTACCTATAAATACACATATATTTATATTTTCACATATTACATATTTATACTTTTATTTATTTGAAATTTTCCTCTTTCTACACGGCTAAAAATTTGAGCCTAAATTTTAAACCATTCATTGGTTTACACAATTTTTAAAACTTTTTGGAAATAAATTCCAAACCTTTCTCAATTTTTTGCGGTTTAGATTTAAAACTTAACTGGGATAAACAAACACGGTACTTTTCGCACAAAATTCATGAGTGCGCCGTAGCTCAGTAGGTAGAGCATTGCGCACTGATTTGGGGCACGTCGGTTCGAGACCTAACGATTTTTAAAAAAACATAAAAAATTGTTAACAACATTTTCGGTATAAAATTTATATAATTTTTATTAGGCGCATTTCTATGACAACCGTCGTAAATTTAGTTCTAAACCAAATTTGGTCATACACTTTAGATCAGTATGTCTGCGTTCAAAGGGTTTTTTTTAATATCCAGTAAAATTAACTTCTTTAGACTAATTTAATTATTTTTGAATGAAAGTATGTGCAAATACATAATGAAACTTCTGCAAATCAAAGTTCAAAAGTTTGTGGAAAATTCATGAAAATTTAAGAAATCTCGAAAAAATTTCATCGAAATTTCTAACTTTCTCGTAAAATTTTTTTGATTTTTTTCGAGTATGCAGTTTTGCTGCTCGTTCAATTGTCAAAAGCCGACCAAGAGCATTTTCTTCAATATAAAAATATTACGCTTATAAATTTGTATGGAAGATAATGCACTTGGCTACAAATTGCCAAAAATCGAGTAATTCTTCTAGCGGCTTAAGATTGCTATCTTTGTTCACTTTAATTGAACGGGCCACAAAACTGAAAACTCGAAAAAATTTAAATATTTTTACTAAAAAGTTAGAAATTTTTATGAAAATGTTTCGAGTTTTCTTGAATTTTCATGAATTTTCCACAAAGTTCTTAACTTTGAGTTGCAGTATTTTTCTCGTTTTTTTGCACATTCTTTCATACAAAAATAATGAAATTAGTCAAAGGAAGTCAATCTTACTGAAAATTCCAAACTACACTTTGAATACCTATGTAGCCCCAAAAAGTTTTAAATCTAGGCTAAATATTTTAGCCGTGTACAAAACAATATTTATTTTTATTGTTTGTTTTCAAATTTTGTGTAGGATTTCTTCAGGCTTTGGCAAGAAGTAAATAGTTGTCGCTTTATTTCTTGAAGAAAAACTGAAGCTTCGGAAAAATAAAAACAAAAAATGAAATAACATTGAAATTCATATAAAAAGCGGAAAATTGCAATTATTCAACATGCAAAACGGAACATCAACATTTGTTGGCTATTCATGACAATTTCATAGTCAAGAAATTCTTGAAAATATTTCTTAATCATTTTCTTTTCAACAGCATACCGGGCTTTCTTTTAAACGTTTTCAATCTTTTTTTGCCAAATTAGCGTCACTTTTTAGTATCACCTCACCAGTATAAGTACAATTTAATTGTTACTTTCTCTGATAATTCAATACGACTGCGTTGTGTACAGCTTAGTAATTTTTGGAAATTTTTTTAACTTCTTGTTCACTTTTTTAGTTAAACCTTTGGCAACCGTGACTATAATAGCGAGGGACACTCATTTTTACGATTTTTGCCCGCTGTATTCATAGCTCGAAAAGCAGTTAGTTTGGCGCGAATTTCTTAAAGGGCCAAATGAGTGAACCGTTGCAGGAATTTAGTTGTGACCTCTCAGACTTGCTCTGACAATTAATTAGCGACTACCAATAACTTCTCTCAGTGTGAAATATTATTCAATTTTATTCTTTCGTATTTTCATTATTGCTATTAATGCTAATTTCTTCACAGGGGTTTTAAAGGTAAATAGAGTAATTATTCTAGTACAGACGTATATTTTTTAATTTTCGGAAATTTCGGGGGGGGGGGGGGGGGTTTGAACCCCCAAAACCCCCCCCTGAATACGCGCCTGATATGTATGTATGTATTTGTATACACTAAAAAAAATACTAAACCTATTACTACTAATTTCAATTGAGTACATTTTCAAATATGCAAATATTAACATGTAGACTGGTATATAAACATATATATTTCTCCATTATTTCTTTTCTCTCTCAACATTTTCAGTTGCATACATCGTAACCGGTCTCTTATTATTTGATTATGAGTAGCTTGAGGAAATAAGAAAATGTTTTAACTGGTCCAATATAAATCAATAAATACATATACATACATGTACTTAGATATTAGCATACTTCTGAACATAATTCACTTTCACGACTAGCACAGAAATTCAGAAATGACACTGCGTAAAGCTTGTGTTGAATTGGGTCTTTTATTGCTAATTTGCATTTTTACCACAGAGCTTCCATAGACTACCGCTTTTATTTCACTGCTTTGAATGCTTATTCTGTGAGTACAGACCAGCGTATATGCAACAATATTTATATTCCACGCATACTTATGCATAGGCATAAATTTACATATCTGAAAACTTTTAGATCTGTTGGAAATTGTATGTTTCTGCATTCTAACGCTCCAGTTATTTAGTGGAGGTGAGTCTTATAAATCAAAATGATGGTGGGGTTGGGATGTGGCCACTTACATAGGACTTGCATAACACATCTAAAGCTGTGAACGACAGTACTTGGCGACAAAATCTCTCTCCCACCACAAATCCGATGGCAAATCAGCGCTTGAACACTGCAGTAGACGTCACAAGGTATATTTTGTCCATGACATTTCGAAAAGTCGTAATCTAAAAACAGATTCCCAAATCGGAGGCACGTTTAGTTTTCATTGGAGCTGTATTTTATGTGGAGGGTCGCAAAGCTATATTACATGCCCTTAATCACCACTGGTTTTCAGTGGCTAAGCAAGTACTTGGGCGTAGTGACATGCTTGATCTGCATGCAAAAGAATCCCAAGTGAATGGCGGCCAGACACTTCCCCTAAATTCATGGACTTCTACACACGGTTCCTACCTCACGGTACACCGCCGCTCTAGATAATTTCAAAATTAGCAAATTACTATTTTAGTAATTTATCCAGAATCATTATTATTATTATTGTAGTTTAGGAACACGATCCCTACTATTTGAAAATTTTTGTGTGAAAAATGCTCTAACGGTTTAAAGCTAATGCTCTGAACAAAACATCCCTTAACGTATTATGTACGCCAAAATACCCATGAGTCCCAAAGTTATAATTTTGCAAAAACAGGTTAGTTTGCAGATAATCGGCAGTTTGGCAACTTGAATGAACCTTATATATATGGATTAAGTGTCCAAATATGTAAATACCGAAAAAAACTACAGTTTACTATTCTGAGCTACGAGACATTACAGAAAATCTGCGATGGACTTAAAGGGTTTTTGCTCTAATTAGGATCGACGAATACCGAATTTGGACATACCGGGCATTTTTCTATTGTCATTACCATTAAGAAATATTTATTAATAATTCAAATGGATATATTTTTAATTTTTGGGTCCATTAATGGAACATGGTCATACTCCTCATCATTATTATCTTCAACATTTGCTGGCAGCCAACTTAATATGCCCTGGTAATAATGTTATCTTGAGCTTGCCTTAGATAATTGAATTTTTTATTGATTACTAACATTAAATCATGAGCTTTGTTTGATGAAAGTGAATTCAGTTGTTAGCTCAATGCATTGTTGATATACAATTACACCTTCGAATTGGCAAATATAAAAGACTGCATGTTGGAAAGTATTTATGAATATATTCAAAACGTTTGGATTCAGTTTAGTTTTTATTTTGACCGAGGCATTCGTCAGAAAACAAATAAATATTTTTAACTGTAGTTCTATTGTGTGAGCTGAAATTTTACTGCATCTGAGCGGAAAATAAGCATTTTTTCTAAATTTATTAATTATATTTTACAGTTTTTCTAGCCGCCTTGCCACCTCAACCGCTACGCTTCGTTTCTTTGAGACTACTACCCAAAACGCCATACAAAAGGGGTAAACATTTTTTTTTTGCTGTACCCAGGCGTGCTGTGTTGTGACAAATTTCTATTGTTAGGACATCTATCTACGCACCGACATAAGTTATTATAAAACAACCAAAAGGAAAATACAGTTAGTACATACTAAAATTCTAAAGTTTCTTTGATTTTAATTTGTGATGAGAACTTCTAAAGGTATTATGAATGATAGGACTCATAACTGCAGTAAGAGAACAGAAAGTAATGATACTAAAAATGCTGTACCCTTAAACAGCCCTTTCCTTACTTGTTTTTGTTTGAATTTTCAATGCCGCGAAATTGCTTGATGAGAATGATGTTGTGTTCCCCAAATCGACTTCAGAAAAAGTAATATTTAAAAATTTACACATAACTGCGTATTACCTAGCTGAACAAGTATGTCATACACTCGTATCTGAAATTTGATAAAAATTGCGTAATATGTACCTATTTATCATTTCATAGTCAGTCATTTTTATTGTATTGCATGTACATATGTATGTATATATCGTCGCTGTTTTGGCAAAACCACCCATCGGCCAAATGCAGAACCACCTATCTGAATGCAACCAAATTTTACAAGAGCGCAAAAAAACGTAGTTTCTTCTGATCATTCATTTTCCATTTCCGCTAAGGCCGGTGAGGAAGTTTTAGAAAGGCGCTTTTAAATGATACTTTATCACTTATTTATACATCAGGGGAGTATTTTAGGACGCGCAAATTGAAAACTTGAAATCGAAAATTGGACATGATACCATATAGAGTCTATATATATATATATTATATATTATAGACGGTTTTGTAGTATACCGTTTTCTGGAAAATTTATGGCTGGAATTCGAAATTTATAATTTTTTTTTGATGAACCTCGATGCCTAAAGGCCAGGGTTACCAAATCTCAATTTTGCCACTTCGGCGATTTGTGAGGTTTTGCATTTGGCCGATGGGTGGTTTTGCCAAAACAGCGAGGATATGTATGTTCTACGTAATTTCCTGTTTCTGGTGGTATTGCAGTTTTTTGTGGAAAATTTTCATAAATTATGGACGATCCGTTAAGGTAAGAATACATTTTTTTTATAGAATGATTTATATTTTTAAAAGATGTTGCACAAAGCAATTAATGTGATTTAAACGTTTTCGGTCCATCAGTGACATCAGGTAGCTGTTTTTTAAGATATATATATGATCAGAAATAAGATGTGTGTAATCCTTTAAAAACTTGGTTTTCTGCTGCTCTCAAAGGAATATCTCGGAATGAGAGATACAAATAAATGCCTTCTAAACGGATTAAAAAAAATCCAGCTTACCATAGAGAATTATTATACCTTTTATGAACATGAAATGGTTTTATAACAAGGGTCCGATGTTTGTAAGTATGAGAAGAAGAAGATATAGACCTACCAATAAGTATACCGAAATGTCCGTCTACCTGTTTGAAAGTAAACTAAGCCCACAGTTTTAGAGATATCTCAAAGAAATTTTGAAAGCGGGCATTATTTCGTATAGTATTAATCATTTGCCGGAACCAGTAAGATCGGACCAATACAACACATAGCTCCCATACTATCAATTGTTCCGATAAACGGGTTTTGGCCTACAACTCCTGAAATTATAAAGCTGGAAGCGCAAAAATTTTGCAGGTTTAGGACATATTATATGCATAATGTGTGTAGTGAAAATGACCCAGATCGGACCAATATAACAGTTTTGAAGAGTTTGTACAAATTGTAAGTAAGGATCGGACACTTAAAAAAGTTGCGCGTATTCATAACAGGTTTAAAGCCTTCAGTACATTTTTAAAGCTTTCGGCACAGCCGAAGACAGCCCTTTATAAACTTCTTTTTTTCTTGAATTTATATCAAAGAGGTATATTTTGAACCCCATCTCCTAGATTTGAATGAAATTTAGTATATATGTAGGTACGTTTTACATACTACATGAACACAACCTCAGGTTTTCATTTTGCATTTTTTTAATAAAGACAAAAAATGACGAAATTGTAGGTGTAAAATTCACTGACTTCCAAAATGTGATTGTAATTGAAATTGGGTTAAGCCTTTTAAAATAAAAAGAGGCTCCCTGAAGAAGGTGCAAAATAGCACCGAAGCGCGTAGGAGGAAAAGGAAAACATTGTTTTGCCTTATTAACTCAACGGTCGTTAAGCTCAAGTACCACAACAACAAACAATTAAACATTTAATAGACCTTTCTAAAACGCACTAAAGCTAGCTAAATTATTTCAATCCAAAGCAGCATTATTTGAACTCGGATGACCTTCTATATATATTTTGGAATGCAATCTTGCTTAAATGCAAAGCATGGAAGAAAATGCAATAAAAAAACGATCAGAGTATTTTCAAGCAATCCTTTTTCATATCAGAAAAGGTGTCCCAATATACATGGCGATGTCATATAGGAGGTTCTCCTACTTCACCTGGAATAACCATATCCATGGAGTACTCAAAGCAAAGAGAGTGTATTTGTAGGTGGCAGAGGGTGTTTTAAGGTTCACCTTTTTAATCTACCGCTTCGATATTGAATACTTTATTTATTTTTTTTGCAGCATATTGAAAGTACTCTGAAGTATGTGTTCCAGGACATCCCCATGTAAAAGGGCCAACCAATTTTTTTATTGAGGATACGTGTTGCAGTACTTTGAAATTCTTTAGGATTATATTAATTTCTTTGTTTTACAAAACTTTGAAACAAAATATTTATTTACTAACTACAATAATTCTCTCACTAAGTAAAAATTTTGGAATCCTGCGAAAAAGCATTAAAAAGGGTGTTTTATTAAAAAAAAATAAAAGCACTAGGTACATCAGAAATATAATTGAAATAACTCTCACATTGCTGTGAAATAATCTCATACGGATGTGATGATAAAATACAAAATAAAAGCTTATGTAAGTACGTGGGTATGTGTTTGTGAAATAATGGAATACACCTGATCACAATACTTGTATGTACATAGTACACCTTTTCAGTGGCTGTAGCATGTGTAATCTGCAAACACGAAAAGCGTAGTTAAAAAATCTCTTTTAAAATACAAAGTGACATTAACTTGTTGGTTTTTATTGCATTTTATTTTGTTTGTTTTGTTATTGCATGAATACATATGCATGTACCTTGTTGAATGCAAATACAAACACATACATATGGACATACATACATACATATGTGAAACACTTTTTCCGCAGAACGTTTTGCAATGAACAGTCATGCTTTTATGAGTATTTATAAAACAAGCGTGAAATATGAGTTATTTAGTGGGCGGAAAGGAGGGATATAGTTTTACTCAATAGTAGATACAAGTGGGATGCTGTGGAATGTATACATTTAAACGAACAATAATTTTCAATAAAAGTTGAAAACAAAAGACACAATAATACTTGCAATAGCTGCAATAAAAGCCAATGCATACATATGTACATACATAGAGAATAGGGTAGTTGTTCGGAAAATCGAGTTCCATGTTGTTATGTATAGAGTGTGTTCACCAAATTAATTTGTGACACGACTATATCGACAGCCACACTGCAAATCCCTGTATGTCCAAAACCAAAAAGTTTTCAGGAGAGGGAAAAAACTGTAAAAATTATAACGTATGTATATGAGCGACGGTTATTTCATTTCACCACTGGAAAGAAACGGGAAGTTGTAACCCGATTTTGACTGAATTTTAATGTGCGAAATATCGCGATCTATGGGAAAGGCTCAGAACCTTATTTTTGGAAAAATAGTGACTTACGGGGTTTTGCAGTGTGGCTGTCGATATGGAGTTGGTGCCCAGAGAAATAATAAATATATGTTACTTTTGTAAGTTTCACTTCATGCTATACTCGCTTACAAAGCTGAACAAATGCCGATTTGATACTGTAAAATTATTTACCTATCCAGACTGAACCTTGGTATCAGTTGGCAGCTGAGATACGGCGCTCACAAAGCTTTAATGAAAAAAATTGAATGACTTGGAAAAACTCTCAAAAATAAATGAAAAAGATATGTATACACAAGACGTTTTGTAAGTTAAGTTTTCAATCTAAATAGCAATAAAATGATAATTAGTAATTGAAAGGTTAGGAATTTAGTAAAAAAAGATTAAGAAATCGCTAAGCCGACGCATGGCTTAAATTTAAGCCCCCAGACTATAGAAAATCAAGTTAATGATATTTTATATCTAGTTACTTGTTCCACGTATCAAAAGACCTTGCAATACGTTAAATGTAGGCAAGTGAAATTTTAAACTATAAGCAAATTGTGGTTGTAAATAAATCGAAATCCAATCAAGCGCTGTAAAGAGATTCACACTCCTATTTCCCGTTATTTACTCAAGCTGCATTTTGCCCAAGTACTTTAACAAGTGGAAATAGCCAAGCGACAAACTTTGAGTGGAGAAATAATAGCAAAAAGTGCATCTCGCAGTAAAAGGTTCTCGTACGTTCACACGAGTACTCTACATGTACATACATATGTATGTTGAATTTGTGTATCACATAAATACATTTGCGAATCTAAGCGAATATTTAATATAATTATGTTTTAGTTGCTGTAAATACAATTTTTTTTTTTTTAAATACAATGTACAACCTTTTTTGTGGAACACAACATGTACGAATATTATTGCATTAAAAACGATAAAATATCCAAGCTAATAACTGACGTGAAATGAAATCGAATTAATATGAATGAATGGCGCGTCAAATAAAAATACCTAGAGTATTTCTAATTAAAATGTGTTGGAATTACAAAATGCCAAACTGGGGGGAATAACAGTCGATTGATATACATATGCAAGAAAAAACAAATCAGCGAAGTTTTATACATATAATTCCATTATTGAAGGAGCTCTATTCCGCCAATTGTATACACTTTAGTACTTGTTTGTTCTAGTATCAACAAAAACACAACCCGAAAGTGTCGTCGAAAGTGATAGTCCTTTGCCGGATACTCCCTTGCGGTACATGTCAGAATGTGGCGGGAGCGATTCGGTCATATTATCCCTCCTTCCGTTATGAAGAAAGCATGTATCCGTATATAAACCATCGATAACTCGATTATATTACGTAAGTAAAGCCTTTGAGCCATATATTTACATAAGTCAATTGATTCTTGCTTCATAAGAAATAAATAAATCACTAAATTATACGATGTTTAGTTGTTGTACATACATTTCATTGCTCGCGCATTCCAATATGTTTTTTCTTTTCTTTTCAGATTCAAAATTATCATAGAGTATCTCCGAAAATAGTTCAGATGAGGAACTTTATCACATTGCTGTTGCAGCATAGGTTAGAACCTTTCCTTCCATATCCCTATTGTACTAACACATTTTAGGTCACTCTGGTCCACATTTCTTTCAATAGCTTCCAAATCAGTCAAGGTTATAAGGGCTATCAACATCGACTTAGTAATGATCCCTCCGATACATTATTCATGAATATCTACATTTTGCAGACATCGACCCGACAATTTTATTATGAGAAGAAATATACATGGTAATAGATGTTAATTCTATTTAATTTATAACTTATCGCCATGGTCGATATTACCAGAGGCACTACACCTTTGTCGTCGCCATAAAAAACAACGCTATCAGGCATACTACACTATTAGAATAGGCCAAATATTAATCATGGTCCCTTTGGGGATATGTTGCAGAGGACGTCCGACGGTGGCTATGATTGTTCGAAGTCAAAATTTAGTTGTTCAAAAGTCATAGGTACGTTTGTATTACTTTTAGCGAACACAACTTTTATCTACTACATTATAACTCGATAAATATCTTAAGGTGAATCGAAACCGCACGTAGTTAGCGCCTTATCCTTCCTCGTAGGCATGTGCTAAAAAAGAGCTGAAATAATTCCTCCTTTTTGCTTGTTTTATGTTACTAGTTGTGTCATGTAGTTAAATATCAATGGACAAAGATGATCAAGGGTCATAAGAACGACATTCAAAATTTGTTGCGTATGTTTTAGATCATCCACAATGTAGAAATGGATGGACGACGCAAATTAAAAAACATTTTCTCATTACTTCATACCATGTAGAATGACATATAGAAAATCTTTCCTAGAGCCTCAGCATTATTTAGGATGCTTATTCCTGGTAATTTTGTGAGACCGCCTATCTGGTCGACTGGTCAGAGCTAGCCTAAGTTCCGATCTGGAGATCCGCCCTGTCCGTCATAATTTACACATGCCATTGATATTTATTGGCAAGCCATTATTTATTTATTTATTGAGTAGTGTACAAATAGAATGTTTCTTAGACTAAATTTTAAAATGTACATAAAGAAAGTGGGGTGCTGTAAAGTAGAGTATGAAGTATGTTTGCAGTAATCAAAAAGTTACAGCCCATGAATTAAGAATACATTTACATTAACATTCTTAACATAATAATTTTATTAACTTGCAAGCTCAGTAAGGAGCTGATGCGTGGCGCTCAAAAGTGTACATTAAAGGAGAGTATGCCCAGCAAAAATGGGTTATCTACGACGTCGAAAGATTTTTGCGCCGACCCTCTCTTCCAATTTGTGCTGTGCCGCTTTCCAACAACCCCGTTTTGAGAAAACTTTTTCAAACCAGTTTTGATGTTACTTGTCTGAGACAAGTTGTCTCAGGTCTCGAACCTTGAAAATCCGGTGTGATAGGTCGGCAATACTACCGCCACAGCACCGCGTCCTCATATTACATATAAAGTCAAAAACAAATATGTATAAAGATAAAAACAGCAAAACAAAGAAATGTGAAGAAATACCAAATAATAACAATCATTAAAACAAAGACTTACATATAACAGATTCAAACTACATATTGCGAATGGATACTGGAATTGAGCTCGAAGCGTGAATAGCATTTACAAAGAATGGCCGCCCTGGGGCTAAGTAATTATACTTATAATGCAAATGAATATACAATTCCTGGCTTGCAATTAATAGAACATTTCATGTGATCTTTAGCTAGATACATGGTGACAGGTAACAAGATCAATGTAAATAACGTCAATTGACTGATGTTACTTCGCATCGCAAATGGAAATAACGTCAATAATAATTTATACACATGTATATAATGTAATAATATAATTTATATCTTATAAATCTTATAAATAAAAATGAATGTGTGTCTGTGTGTCCTTTATAGACGTCCAAAGTACTCAATCGAGTTTTATGAAATTTTCACAGTATATTCTTGGGATCATGGGTTAAAGCATAGACTATATTAATTTTTGGAAAGTGGGCGGTGCCACGCAGACATTTTTTGTGTTTTGTTCGTACTTCAATAATGTCCAAAGTTTATAGTCGATCTCTTTCAAACTTTCCAGATTGGTTCAGAAGATTGTTGTGTACGATTTAGGCTATATAAATTTTTGGAAAAGTAGGCGGTGCCACGCCCCCAGGCTATATAAAACTACAATTCTTCATAACTCTGAACATATTTGGTCTAAATTAATGATTTTTGGATATGTGTGTCCTTTGGTCAAGATTTATGTAATTTTGGAAAAGTGGGCGGTGCCACGCCCACGTTTTTTGTGTTTTGTTTGTAATGTCCAAAGTTTATGGTCGATCTCTTTTAAACATTCCAGATTGGTTAAGAAAATTGTTGTGTACGATTCAGGCTATATAAATTTTTGGAAAAGTAGGCAGTGCCCCGCCCCCAGGCTATATAAAATTTAAGTTCTTCATAACTCTGAACACATTGGATCTGCCACGCCCACGTTTTTTGTGTTTTATTTGTACTTCAATAATGTCCAAACTTTATGGTCGATCTCTTTTAAACATTCCAGATTGGTTCAGAAGATTGTTGTGTACGATTTAGGCTATATTAATTTTTGGAAAAGTGGGCGGTGCCACGCCCCCAGGCTTTATAAAATTTAAATCATCATAACTTTAAATATGTTTGGTCTAAACTAATGATTTTTGGATATGTGTGTCCCTTGGTCAAGAATTATATAATTTGGGGAAAGTGGGCGGTGCGACGCCTACATTTTTTGTATTCAGTACTTTGTTTTTACTTCAATAATGTCCAAAGTTTATGGTTGATCTGTTTTAAAGTTTTCCAATACGTTAAAATCTTCGTTGAGTACGACATACATAGGCTACATTTGTAAACCTTTTGGAAATGTGGGCAGTTCCAAGATCACAAGCTAAGTAATATTTCAATTCGTTATATCTATCCCTGAATTTATTTGCTTTAGTGAGATTTTAACGTTCTTAAATCTTAATCAAAGCACTTAATTTTTTTTGTTTGTTATTGCCGTTCATACATATCCAGAGTATTATAGGTAGATATAGGATATAATTAAATAAATACTAACTACACATCTGCTCAGCAGCGCATAATGGTTTTAGTCATACTCATTGAGTTCAAAAGATCCGTTTTTTGAGTTGGACATCCAAAAAATTTATTTGTTTATACCAAAGAAGTTAAATCCAGAAATATTGTATACCCTAAAGCACTGCAATAAATGAAATGTTAAAAATTAATTGAAAAATATTTGAAAATGTATTTCTAGGGAAGTCACTGGTCAGGCAGAACAACGTCTGCCGGGTCGGCTAGTTATATAATATAATAATTTGTTTTCCAACTTTTTGTCTCATATTTTAAAATGAAAATTTGGAATTAAATCAGTCTCCTTGACATACCATATATGTAGCGTATTGTGCAAAACCCATCGCAGACAACCTTATTGGAACCCATCAGTGTGGCCTTAGATCTAGCAAGTCTACGAAATCTCCGCGATACGCCAAATCCTGGACAATACTTATGATAAGAGGTGCGATTCGCACCAACCCTTTGTCAATGGATAATTCGAGCAGCAAAGCTGAAGCGCAATGGTACCACAACCAGGGCCACCGAGAGGAAATACGGGCCCAGGGTAAAAAGGGTGGGGCCCCTATTCTACATAAAAGTTTCGAATACTGCATCAATTTTCCTAGCTAATAATATACATACATATAGACTTTTGGTCAGAAATATTTATTCAGATTATATCAGAATTTGCGAATAAGTACATGCGCTCTAAGAAAAGTTTCATAAAAACCTTTCCAAAAACCGTTTTCATAAAAATTTCAGAATATTACTTAGAACATAAATATGTCTTCTTGAAATCCATGAACTCCTTTTTGGAAAACTAAGGACGACTTCATAAATTTTAAGAAAAAATATTTATTTATTATCTATGAAAACAGTTTTTGGAGAATTTTTAAGATATTTTTGATTGAGTGTAGGGAAAGCAGGACTTGACAGTTAACAAGCAGCCAGAACATCTTGGTCAACCATTTATTTATCATTCTGATTATTTTCTTGAAAAATAGGGGCCTCTTCGAAGACTCCGGGCTCGGGGGAAAATACCACCGACTAACATGAAGTACATGATCACTCTCATAAACGATAATAACAGCTTTTTGTAACGGGTGGAACAAGGCCATTACCGCTTACATTCTCGTTCAATAAAGACAGAAATTAATTAAATAAACTTCTTTATTCAGTTTTCTAATTTTCAAACAGGAATCACAAATTATTTAGCAGCCATTTTAAAACAAGCCAATTCAAATTTATTCAAATAAATAGCTTACCCAGTACCTGACTTTAAAGAGTAAAAAATGTTACCTAAAGCTAATTATTTATCGACATATTTGCTATTTTTACAAACAAAATTGTTCCAAAAAGAAAATGCATTCTTATTTACCCTACTAAAAGGATTTGAGCACCACTGCACTTCAAAAAAAAAATTTAAAGAATATGATACAAACCATGTGATAATAAACAGCTATTTTCACTACAATGGCCTGTCACTTTCTCTACACTAATGTAATGTCGTTTGACTTTCAACATTTCAATAAGTTAAATTTATCTGATCTTTTTAGGTGATAAATATAGGTAACCCCATAAAATTAAAATCAACAAATTGAAGAACATATGATTCTAACTGTGTGTCAGATAACAATAGCAACGTTTCTATTTCGTATGTTCGTTTTTCTGACTTGCGTTTACACGCAAAAGTGTGTATATGTCACATGACAAAAACATATGTATGTATCTGGGTTGGAATACACTAACTTATAACTATGCGGTCTTTCGAGATTTTATGTAACAATTCTGTCGCTTGCACTATCGAATATGCTATTTACTAACCTATCTATAACATATCCTATCTATTCCTTATCCCACGAGAAATGTACACGTAATTTTCCTTTTAGTACGAAAGCTCAAGGACGCATAGTTGCATTTCCAAAAAAACTTAAGAAATGTAATAGCATATAATTTAAGGCTAAATATGAAATTATTTATTTATTTATTTTTAAAAACCCATAAAAGACTAACTCCCCCGTGATTTAAGTTGGTGGGTACCAACGAAATATGTGATGTTTCTGAAATAGGTAATAAAATCATTTTTTTTCCATTCATTGGTAGCACTGCAACTCAAATGCCGTTGCCAATTAAATATTTCTTTCTAGCCTAAATAGTTTTTATAGATTCCAATTCTGTGTTCTTGATAAATTTGTCAATCTTGATAAATAATAAAGAAAAAATTATTTTTATCAAGCGTTTTTGAATTTGGCGTCAAATCCAAATTTTGTTTTATTCAAATTAAGTTTTAATAATTTTTTTTGACGCAGAATTCAAAACACTTGATAAAAATATTTTTTTCCTGAATATTTATCAAGATTGACAAATTTGTCAAGAGCACAGAATCGCCTTATTATACAGAGATATGCAAATATACATGCAAAAGAGTAAAGCCGCTTGCCAGGTATTCTTTTCACTCATTTGCCAAGTAATTAGACTACTATCATATTTATTTTCAATTTATAAACCTATTAAAAAATTACATGGAAGTCGCCATATTTCTATGAAAAATGTTCTAACGCCCTCTGACGAATGTGATTTTGAAAACATGGAATCAAAAAGTTGTGGCATTACGATCAGAGATCTCGAAAAAAGATTTAATTGAATTGTCATTATCATTTCCCATGTTTGTTTCGAAAAATTTGATAAGTTTATTACAAGTAAATATGGCATTTAACAAAAGTAACTAACATAGACATGCGACGGCGAGTGGCGACGGCGAGTACCGAAGAAGATTTAATGATGAGTTGTATGAGCTTTACGCAGACGTCGACATAGTACAGCGCATTAAAACACAGCGGCTTCGCTGGCTAGGCCACGTCGTGCGAATGAACGAAGACGCTCCAGCCCAGAAGGTATACTTATCGGCACCCGCCGGTGGAAGCAGAGGAAGAGGAAGACCACCACTCCGATGGAAGGACCAAGTGGAGACCGACCTGCGATCTCGTGGGGTCTCCAATTGGCGCCAGTTGGCGCAAAGAAGAAATGACTGGCGAGCTATGTTGGACGGTCAAAATCGCTCAGGCGGTTAGATGGCCATTTAAAGAAGAAGAAGAACTAACATAGAAAAATTTTTGCAACATGTTTGACATAAAAGCATAGCATTATGACTTTAAATGAAAAATATCTAAAGGTTTTTTAACAATTTCTCCTTCCTTAAAATAATGTATTCACCTCATTAAAGTTGACACACAACACCCTAAAATGCTCAAAAAGAGTTGGCTGCAGCCCCAAGTACACGAACAAGGGGAATATAAGCGCTGATTTTACCACAGTTTTACTACTGGATATGCTGTGATTGCGCGTTTCGCTGTGGACCCAAAAACGCCCTATTTCAAAATTCTATCTCAGCTGAAAATGTATGAAATTTTTTCCTCATATAGGGCTTTTTGAAATGCATTTTGAGATAGGGCCAAGGCAAATGCATTCTTATGGTAATGTCAAGTGAACAGCTGACTTCCTCTTCTTCACGTTTTTAACTCGCCCTGTAATGTAGAATGTCATAAAAAGAAAGATTTGACTGTTGACTTTGAATATTGTGTTTGGTCAAAGAACATAAATGTACAAAGAAGTTCCAACTAATGTAAGTGGACGCTGTCAAATCGATGGTAGGCAATTCATCACTGTACCTACGTTTAAATTACTTAAATTTACCGTGTTTTAATTAAATATTTATATTTTGTTTAAAAATAAAAGTGCGAATAGCTTTAAAACTCGCGATTTAAACACACATTTCCCCAGTGGTGAATTACCTACCCGCGAATTGATGGTATAATGTTTCCCACTATTTATTCGTTGCGTTTGTAAACTTGGAATTATATGCAAATGTGAATATAGCATAAGTACATATATGTTGTGACCAATAGTATTAGTCTAAGTTATGGCAACCTTGTAATTAATGTAAGTCATGGCAATACTGGTTGAATAAAGAAAAATTATGGTAGACCACTTCCGGTAAACCAAAGAAAAGTACAAGACGTATGTGAATAAATCAAAGCATATCTACACATATCCTTCTATTATAGAGCAAGTTTATAACTTCAGGTGTAGGGTGGACTCTTTTCAACGTTTTTACGGAAATGAATAATCCAAGACAAGAACTAATCAACGCCCTTAAAGCGGCACACGTGTCTTTTTCACCGTCAGCCACTACAATGCAGCTTCGTTAATTGTTGGCTACTACTGTCGGAGATGCCATCAATGCCAATGATGCTGTTACCAATTCCGATATTGATGCCGCCACAAATTCCGATGCCGATACTGCTCCTAATGCCAATGCCGATGCTGCTACAGATGCTGAAGCCAATGCCGCGGTTGTTGCCAATGATGATGACGTTACTATTGCCGATGCTGCTACTGCAGTAATCTATAGTAGTGAGAGAGCTGCCGCCATACGTAGTACCAATGCCGCCGCTTCCGCACCTAACGCCGAAAAACACAAACTAGGTAGAGTTGACGAGGAGATAGCTTATCTTCAGAAAAAGCTGGACATTGTTAATGTTAATGTTAATGTTAATGTTAATGTTAGTGTTAATATTAATGTTAATGTTAAAGTTAAAGTTAAAGTTAGTGTTAATGTTAATGTGTCTGGCATAAATATGCAAAAGCTTTACCGCGGCAGTCCACGAGTGCCACACGTCCTTTTTTATACCCAGCGTACTAGTACTAGTACAAGGGTATTATAACTTTGTTGGGATAACGGTTGGTTGTACAGGTATAAAGGAATCGAGATAGATATAGACTTCCATATATCAATATCATCAGGGTCGAAAAAAAATTTGATTGAGCCATGTCCGTCCGTCCGTCCGTCCGTCCGTCCGTCTGTCCGTCCGTCTGTCCGTTAACACGATAACTTGAGCAAATAATGAGATATCTTCACCAAATTCGGCATTCGTACTTATTTGGGTTCAGAATAGATTGCTATTGAAAATGGGTAAAATCGGACCATAACCACGCCCCTTTTTCGATATCGAAAATTTCGAAAAACGTATAAAACGGGTTAATTCAATATCAGAAGCAGCTACAATGATAAAATTTGCAATATGTATTGATTTAGATGTTCTAAGGCCGATTTTATCAAATTTTTTTAAAAGGGGCGTGGCACCGCCCACATATATTTGAAGAAATTTTCAAATTTTGACTCTCAATAACTTCAGCACAGTTTATGCTAGTACAACGAAATTTTGTAGAGGGCATACTATTGTTGTGTTAAATTCAGATATAGAAAATAAACGAAATCGCTTAGCGACCACGCCTACTTTTTCATAAAAGTTATATTGAAAGGAGGTGGAAATATTGAAAAGTCCATATCTAATTAAGTGATACCGCTATAATAATATAATTTGGTACATACATCAATTTTCATATTACATTATTTTTGCAAAATTTTGGAAAGTGGGCGTGCCACCGCCCACTTATGAGTCACGCAATTTTCAAATTCGACTGCTAATAACTTCAGAACGGTGTGAGATAGATTTACGAAACTAGGTACCAGGCATCTTATGTTTATGTAGAGTACTACTATAGAAAATAAGAAAAATCGGTGAACGACCACGCCCACTTTTGGACTAAAGTTCTCTAAACGAGAGTTAGGAAACCGGAATATGCAATATCTGTTTAACTGATAAAGATATAATGCTAAAATTTAGTACACTCATTCACTTGATGCTGTTATTAGTGTTGTTTAAAGGTTTATTGGTAATATATTGGAAAATGGGCGTGGCACCGCCTACAAGTGAATAAACAAAATATCAACATTTCACTATTAACAAGCCACTGTGAAAGTATCATAAAGATCTGCAATGAAAACTGATCTTCAAATAGGGACAAACAACATAATAAAATCCGTGGGCGTGCCACCACCCACTGTTTTAAAATTATGTAAATATTGATTAATGGACACATATATCCGTACATCGAAAAATTTCACAAAATACGTTAAAAGTTATGGGCATGGCACGCCTTCTTTTCCAAAGTTATATATAGGACATGGTATCACCATTGAAAAGATTGATTGAGTACTTTTGGCTCATGTAAGCGGTTAATGCTTTATAAGCAAGGGCCGTAGTCGCGCCCACCAAATTCGCTATTGTTTAGGCTGGGAATAGATTGGTTTTTAAAATGGGCGAAATCCCCGCCCCCCGAAAAACCCGCCCCCTTTTTCTGGAAACTAACGCTGGGTATTAAATGTTCGGTTCACCCGAACTTAGACTTCCTTACTTGTTTTTATCTGAAACTACATGAAATTCCCTTTAATGTGTATGTATTGGTTCAATAAAATTGGGCGAAATCATACAAGTTTTATTCTATTGAAAACAAAAAATTATCAAAGCTTACCTAATTTTAGCGGCTGTCTAGAACAAAAAAAAAAATTTTTAAATACAGTGGAACTTCCTTATAGTGAATTCTCAGGGGACCTGAAAATTGCTTCACTATATGGAGACTTCATTATATAGAAACGTCATTTTTACTTCAATTTCTTAACACAACTGAACTCCTACTACAATGTACATATGCATGTACATATGTATTTTCATTTTGGGATTCCCCGTATTACATTTCTACATTTCGTTTATTTCTGAGAATACGCAGTTACAAATAATTGAGTGTAACCGAAAACATTTTTAAAAAAATTCACTATACGGAGACAAAAACGTATGAAGCTTGATTTTCAAGCAGTAAAATTTGTTCATTATATAGAAAACTTCACTATATAGAAATTCATTATAAGGAGACAAAAATGCACCTAAAGTAGAACCAAAAAGCTGTGTCAAAATGACTTCATTATAGGGAGAGCTTCATTGTAGGGAAGTTCACTATAAAGAAGTTCCACTGTACCTTCA
Organism: Sphenella marginata; assembly: GCA_951509765.1. Lineage (NCBI taxonomy): Eukaryota > Metazoa > Arthropoda > Insecta > Diptera > Tephritidae > Sphenella > Sphenella marginata. Next base: position 55,633,297 of record OX608082.1, read on the forward strand.
TGGCTGAAACTTACCAATGCTGTTATAAACTACCTAAGTACGTTAAATAAAATAGTTTAAAGTAAAAACATTTATCCAAAAATGGACCACGTGGCTACAAAGTTGGTCATAAATTTTCGACTGTGAAATGATTTTTACACTTGCTTCAGGTTTCCAAGTTTCATAATGCTTATCTGGTAATCGTCGTTTTTTTACTTTGCGTTTTATACATTTTCTTAATAGTTGGTTAATAATCTGGTGGATGTAAAAAGATTTTTGCGATTGGAGAACATTGTTTTTTGGACTTTTGGCATCCTAAAAGTGAAAAAAGGGACACTGCGTATTCGCATATATTTTTCTCTAAGATAAACATATTTGCTGAAACAGACACCCAGACCCATACATCATAAATTTAAATGTTCTTTAACTATTATGAAACTGCATACTGTGATGCGTAAAATTATACCCAAAAAAATTTGTTTAATAATAATAATAATAATTCCCAACGGATTACCCACCAAATCCCGCCCGACAGGCGCGAGGGGCGCATCCTTATGACGCGCGGATTGTTCTTGCGTGCCGAGTTTTTGAAAGGCTTTGGTTTGTTAATCATCGAGATCTAAGACTGCTCAGCTACAGAGAAAACCTAATCAGCTAAGTAAGGTAGACATAAAATATATTACACAATTAATAAATAATTAGTTGACAGCGAATAGTTATTGTTAAGAATAAAGATAAGAATCAAAGGATATGAAAGCAAATTGTTGCTATGTATTTAGGATAGAAAGAATTGACTTTTTATGCTGCATAGTGAGTCTGAAATATCAAACGTACCAGAATGTGAGTTATAATCTTGACACAAACAACGAAAATGCTCATTTAATCGTGTACTTATTTCCGTCACGTTTGTCCTATGTAGCTGTGCTGGCATTCGCAAGTAAGTTTGTATACCCCATGTTAGCTGAACGGCTCTGCTGAGTTGGTGTTAGTTGTTAGTTTTTGTCCCAAGTTGTTCGATGTTCTGAATGCTGTCCTGATGTTGTGTTTCTTGAAAAAGTTGGCCGACTTGTATGTGGTGTTTCCAGTATATGTCATAACTGTCCAAACTTTGGCCTTTTCCTCTTCGGTTTCCCTTCTCTGTGCCAAATGGTTGCTTCGGAGTTTGTCCCTTAGGGTCTTTTTGTACCCGTTGCTAGTAGCTACATACATATGTTGTATATCGTGATGAGCTCTTTCCTGTATGACTCTTGAGAGAGAGGCGTTCGTTGAAGTCTGTCCACTAGATGTCTTAATGCTGCATTCTTGTGTTGTTGTGGACGGTTCGATGTACAGTGGATGACGGAAAATCGTTCCAATATAAATCTACATTGAAGTTCACTTCGATCAGAAGAAACGGGCTTGTGATTGAACCATTTAGTAATTTGATCATGAAAGGCTGTGAAGATTAACTATTTTTAAGCGACTCGTATACGATAGCAAATTATACAAGGGATCCCAGTGAAGATCTATTAAGGCAAATAGTAAAAATTGTTTTTGAACTGATTCTAAGCGATCCCCGTGGACCTGTTAACGCGGGTTCCAAATTATAGAATCGTATTCAAGTATCGGTCTGACTTATGTAGTAAATAGAGTTTTAGTTACATAAGGGTCGCTAAATTCTTTAGACCATCATCTAACAAATGCTAGAACGCCTCTAGATTTATTGACTGTTACGTTAATGTGACAGTTGAAACTGAGTTTGTAATCCATAATAACCCCAAGGTTAACAAAATCATACATTTGCTCAAGACTATAATTGTTAATTGTATGGGAAGCTGGCTGTTAAATTCTTCTCGATAAACGCATGTATTTACATTTCTTTAGATCAAGCGTTACATAATTTAAATCGCACCAAGTAACTAGTGTATTTAGATCTGATTGAAGCTTATTGCTATCTTCGAATGATGCTAATGACACGAAAAGCTTTACATCATCGGCATACATTAACATTTTCGAAAATTGTATTACTGTAGAAATATCATTTATAGATCCAGCGATTGAGACCCGGCTGGAAACCCAACTGATCCAGCTAATGAATAAGTAATGAGTGACACATTTCATCGAAAGCTTTGCTGAAATCAGTATAAATAACGTCGGTGTGCAGATTTTTTCTAAAGACATGATTTGTAAACTCAAGTAAATTTTTTCCCTTAGCTTCAAACACTTTTGGGATGGCAGAAAGCTTTGGTATGCCACGATAGTTCTCTATAGAAGCCTTGCTTCCGCTGTTATGAAGCGGTAGAAGAAACGCCTATTTCCATGCTGTTGAAAAAACACCACACTTTAGTGACCGATTGGACAAATTGGTAAGGGGTTTGTAAATATTGTTAGCGCACTTCTTTAAGAAGCATGTAGGAATCCTATCAGGACCGAATTTAAAAGATTCTTTCAAGGTTTTCAGATAAATAAGAACATCATTGGCGCATATAGTTAGACAATTAATTAAATTGTTCCCATGTAGCTCATAGCGATAATTTTGAAATCCAGAATGAGTGATTTAGGAGTCTAGGGTCTATATGGACTCCCTGATATAGTTCATAAAGGACTCCTTGCAGACTCCCCTACTTACCTGTTAATTCCACCAAGTCAAGGGATTAATTTATTATTATATTTTTATTAAACATATTAGTTTAATAGTACAGTGAACAACGGAAGTTTCGTTCATTAAAAGTATTAAGTAATTAAAGTAATTATTATTAATTTATGTACAATAACAAAAGAACGCATCGACTAAATGAATAATATAATGATAAAAAAAATTTGAATATACAGTTAATTTTGCTAGCTTTTAGCGACTCTCTCCTTCGCGGTTTGGAACCATTTCGAACTCGCCCGAGTGAACTATTTATTTTCGTCAACAAATTTCCCATGGAACGCGCCTTTAAATGCTTTCGTGATTGCTATTACGTCCACCGCTTTTTTCTGTGGAGTACCCTTCCATGAATATTTTGCAGCAATGCTATCTGTAAGTATTTTTCGCAATATGCATGTACATATTTCGACGGATCACTCCCTTCATGGCTGAAAATTTCATTTTCCTAAAAAAAGAATTGAGACATAGCAAATAAAAATACGTACATATATGTAGGTAGAAATGAGTATATACACTCGCCATAAGTCCATACAGCAATTTTTTTCTGCAACTAAAAAAATATTGAAAAAAAAAAATACCTGCACTGCGGTTTATTATAGCGAGTACATGATATAAATTAGCAATAACAGTCTTATCCAACAAAAGCAAAACTTAATGTGTTAATCTACTTTTTTAAATATTTCGTTGTCTATCTTCATATTTAAAGTTTGTGGACAAATTATAAAAACTAGTTTTCATATAAATAATTATGAATAATAGCTACAAAAACTAATGTGGTATTGCTTGTTAATTGTAAAACTTTTCTTGTAACTTGATATATGCTATGCGTAAGGCATTGATCACTTAGATAAAGTGATTTTGAACAAAAAAAATATGCCAAACCTGACTGTAGAGGCTCGTGAAAAAGATCTTCCAGATTTAAAACGTGGTTGGAGCGTATTATAATGCAGTTTTCATTTTCATGCATTGATTCTATTTTATAGATGGTTGATTGTACCACATAAAAACAATTTGGAAACTTTGTGGAATAAAACACATTATTTGCTTGAAATGAAATAATGTTTCCTTCTGAATCTTTCATTAAAATAGAACTGAAAAGTTTTTTTCGCTTAGGAGAGTTTATGTTTATCTCAACAATTCGATTATAAATCTGACTTGCAATATTAGTTCCATTTCTGACCATATGTTTCATTTTAAACATGAAGTTCTCAAATTTGAATGCGCTGAACGAATCTAAAGTATCTTGATGTAAAAGCACTTCGTCAGCAAGATGTAGTAAACAGTGAAAATTATATTTCAGGAAGGCTTTGCTGTAACGAAGGGGCAATTGTTCTACAAATTTATGTAGCAGTGCTTTGGCGCATACATTTTTAGATATGCAGTACTATGGGCTGAGTAGTATTATAATTCCAACACTTAATAGCAAAAAGTGTTCATAGATTTCCTTTTTGAATATACTTTGAAGCACCACTGGACCGGTACACAACAAAAACTGGTGGAACTCAGTGGCCTTCCAGCGCTCTAGTTCTGAAATACCTCTTGGTTTTCTACTGAACTCTTTTCCTACACATTTTCTCAAGGAGTGCAATTTCTGACTTAAAATACCTTTTTGCTCATTATTAAGTGAATATGTTTGCCCCTTTTCCTTCACCCATGCTACTAGCAACGTTTTGACAACTCCACGGCAAACTACATGCATGTAGTCCAACGCAAACGTGTCCACTATATTCATTGGCAGCTCCTAAATTTTTAGGGACTCATTTGTTTTGTGATGGTTCGCATCACTCTTTGCACGGAATTGCTCATTGGTACGCAGAGTCAAAAGTTGAGGTTCAAAAATAATTATATTTTGATAATTTTCTCCTTTCTGATGACATTTCACGCAACTGTAGTAACCGGAGTGGCCTTTTATTCCAAGCATATATGAACGCGCAGGTGCGTCACAGATTATAGCTCTTATGTTTATTTTAAAATTTTTAGATTTGTCGCTAAAACAGTTATTTATTAAGTCTTTCATATCTGTGACGAAGTCGGTTACAAATTCGTTGACGTTTGGAGGCTTGCTATCACCCTCGAAAGCACCAGCAACCAAAACTCGAGACGTATTTTGAAAATGCTCGCCGTTAAAGAGCATAGCGAGATGTTGACCAGGCAATTCCTGTTCAACTGTTGCAAACCGCAGCATCTGAACGGACGCCTGGTCAACGAGAATCCGCCCCCCCAGGAGCATCAGGAGCCATCTACGCAAACACTATGATGAGATCCGGCACCTGATTTCCACGCCGTTTGATCCTAAGGTACACCGGCAAGCCCTCACCCTCATCCACACGAATTCGGTAAATTCCTTTGTTGGCTCTCTCCCGGTGAACGCCGCTCTTCAGGCAACAACACCACCCGTTGCCGAAGAGGAGCGCGAGCTGCCTAGGGTGATGCTGGCTCAACTCCGGTCTGGATATTGTAATAGGTTAAACTCTTACCTATCCAGACTGAACCCCGACTTGCCTAATGTTTGTCCGGCATGTGGCTTGTCCCCCCCATAATACAAACCATCTTTTTGTCTGCTCAACCGAGCCTACTCTTCTAACACCCATATCCCTCTGGTCCTCCCCTGTTGAAGCCGCTAGGTTTCTAGGACTTCCGTTAGAAGAGTTTGATGACAATATTGGGTAAGGTAGATACTGACTACCTAGGCAGGGCAACGTAGTACTACAACAACAACCGTATTTTGAACATTTATCAATATGGGACACACCTGCTGCTTTGAACTTTTAAACAGGGGTAGTTCATCAACATTTATATTAAGCCTAATCGTATCTTCACCGAACGTATTTTCCTCCATCAAGTCCGTTAAACAGTCTTTAATGCCGTAGTGGACATATTTACCACTCCCCATCACTATACTAGGCACCTGTCTTGGAGTTTTTTTTTAAAGTACGCGCATCTTTATTTAAATTGTTTCCATGTTTACACAAAATTTTTAATAAAGAGCTAAGGGCTTCTGCGAAAATAGTAAATATCAGTGACCACTCGACCAAATCATCACTTAAATCTGATATAATTTCCTCAACACTTTCTTCCTCTTCCATACGCTACACAACTTTGTAATTTTGAAAAGCTCCAAGTGCAATTCAAAGTGCCGAATTTACAAATGTATGTATTGGCCAACCTTATGTTTTTTGCAACTTTCACCAATTTCTTTTTCCGTAAAATTATTTTAAGTAATTTTGTAAAAAAGTATGAGTCAAGATTCAATGCAAAATTTATAAACTGTATTTTGAAAATTTTTGCAAAATCATTGCAACTTAGATTTGGCCATGGGGGAGGGTTTAATCCCCAAACCTCCCCGTGCGCACAGGCCTGCAGTGCAGCGGTCTGCTGCAACTTTTAAGTGTAAAAAAACACTACTCAACGCATAGTCCGGGCAGTGATGGTAGAAGTAGAGGAAAAACCCTACATGTAGGGTTTTTAGGTTGTAAAAATCGAGTGTAGGGGAAAAAGGACAGATTTTTATTATAATCCGATATGTAGGTACTTTTTATTAGATTATATTGTTTAAGTGTTTTTAAGGCGGTATTCTATTCCACACTTCAAGTTTTGCGATGAAAAGAATTTTTGTGATTGATAACGGATCTGGCATCACGTTTAGAGCAAGGAACTTTTGCAATTCCTCTTTGCGTTGACATTCGTTTAATTTTCCTTGCCGTTGCAGTTCGAATCAGAAAATATTTCCCCACGCTACAAGAAGCAAGAAATATTTAGTGTCCTAATTTTCTAAGGTTTGCAATCTCAGGTGTGGATTAATTTGTAAAGAAATCAGTCAACTTCTTCAGTCAATTTTTTGAGTAAGTTTGTGTGCATATTAGTTTAATTTCTTGTTCATATTGCATGTTCCAGTGTGCAGGTTAGTAGTGATGGAGTCATCAGATTCTTCTGGTGCTGATAGCCAGACTACCAAGCGTGCAAACTATCGCAAACAGAAGTTCAATATGGGTTGGTTGGAACTAGATGTTTTTAAAGGATGGCTGCAACCTTTAAATGGAAATCCATATAAATGCAAATGTGTAGCTTGCGATAAGAGTATGAATTGTGGTAAATCAGAACTAGTGAAGCATTCCGAAACAAAAAAGCACAAAGAAAAGGTTACGCGATAAAGATAACGAAACCCATAGTTTCATTTTTCCAGCAATCGGGAGAAGCTGGGTTGCGCAGGTCTACTTAAACGTTTGAAATAAAACTTAGCTACTATAATCAGTACATACAACACTTTTTGCTAGGTCCTGCAGATTCAAACATATTGAACAATCATTACGGATTTTTTAAATTTTTTTTGTCAACATATAAAAAAATTTGTACTTTACGAGGAAGCATCTCGAAAACTTTTTGTTTTTTTGCAGATATTTTTTCCCCCCTCTAAGCTCTGTTTTATTACAAAAAAAAAACAAGCTATCAGTGAACAAAATCGATGAACTAGGACAAAAGTTATAAGCATTCAAGTAAATATATCCATTTAATGCTTAATGCCCGTATGACACTACGTATTTTTCTTGTATTTTTCCTGTATTTTTTCTGTATTTTGTGCGAAAGAAACGGCCTTATACAATTTTAATATTAGTGAAAACGGGTGAGCTATGTTAAAAAAACTAACGAAATACAACCAAAATACAATCTAGGCTGTTAAAAACAAAAGAAAAATTATGTATTTCGACATAGTGGAATCACAAGGTGAAGTAAATAAAAAGAGACAGAAAACAAACACTACCTGAAATTGTAGGGATGCGTTTTGTAGAGGGAAAATGGGGTAAAAAGCCAAACAGTTTTTGCCCTTATTGGTTGATAGGGGGAAAATAACTTGGTAAAAATTTATGTATTTGATTTTAAAAAAATCCAAGGTAAAGCTTTACATTGCACGTCAACTTTCAAAAACACGTCTAAAAATGTCAGGAGAGGTATCAAAAGACGCGTCTAGACCTCGGTAACAATAATCCAGAGGGGAAAATCCGATATTTTATTTCGGTCAAGAGATATTTAAAAGTTGAACATTTTCTGACATTTGTAGTGGTTGTAGACACAAATATAAGGAGTTAGGAAAACTGCAAAAGGGTGTTCTGCCCAAAAATACTTCAGATCGCGTAGCCGGTGTTGGACTGGCTGAGGGCGAAGACCACCTACGCAGAAAGATGTTCTGCACATAAAAAACATAGATCGGTCCCTTACGTCAAGATTTGACTTTTTCGCCTTTTCCTTTTTCCAAAAATAAAAACCACCGGACATCAGCGCAACACAAATATACGAATCGACCTCTCAATGAGAAACCTAAAAAAAAGCGACACTTCCCCGGAAGAATACAATCACACCTTTCTACTTTACAAAACAAGCCATCCAAGCTATGCATTTTATTATACTGAACTCTTAGGGCCACTTTCATAAAAGCCGGTTAAGCCGAATCGGTTATTAATTTGAGAGCTAACCGTACAAAATACGTCAATTAAACTCCGGTTAGCGGCTACCGGCTTTTATGAAAGTGGCCCTTAGCCGTTAAATTAACCGGCTTTTATGAAAGTTACCGGTATTGATATCCGGAACGATATCATGCTTCTTTGAATAACAGGTCATGTGGGGATGGCAGGCAATGAACCAGCTGAAAAGGCTGCTAAACAAACTTTTCGAATGCCTCTTGTAGCTGGGAATCCTTGTTTGCCCTCGACATAACGAAATTCGCAAACACCTAAAACAGAAATCATGGAAAACATATAATTGCTTCTTGAAAACGCATAACAAAAATAACACAACGCCTCATGCAACACATACATACTTGTTGATTGCGCCACGTCCAAGTAAGCGTCCAGTTTTATTAATAAATTTACGCAGAAATTTCAATTGTAAAGATTATTTTATTAGAAAATGACATCGGAATGTCAAAGAATATTGAAATGGTGCAATACAAATTGTTTTGTTCAAATTACCCACAAATTCCCCATCCATACAAGCAAAAATCTAAAAAAAGCAACACCTTGCATAAAAACAGCACTGTTTGCGGGGACAACATTGCTTCAAAATTTTCAGGTAGCCGAATGACAGAATAAAAGAGAATTTCGAGCGAGACAACTGACAGCTTACTTCACCTTGTTGATTACACTATGGTATTTCGATAGCTTTTTTTGACAGTTAGCAGTTTTTTGTTACCCAATAAGCAAAATAAACCTTCTTTAGCAAGCTTTTCGTTTGGAAAAGGTTTATTATATTCATTGTAACACGTTTGGAAAAAATTGTCGGCTCAATGAAAGTGATCAATTTTTAAATAATTGGAATTGAGTCTTGGAAACAATTTTTTAATAAACGTTATATTCAACGTACAGTACGGTTTTGTTGAAAACTGATTTATAGAAACGGGCCAATAGCCTAACGAATATGTTATGGGATTTTGCTCCGTTCGAGTCCCGACAATTTCCTCAGCTTTTTTTAAATGAATTATTATAATTATTTTAAAATTATCTTTTACTAGTATGTAACGCCCGATAATCGGGTGGGTTTTTTTTAGAAACAAATTAAATAAATAAGCAATCTTTAAACGCTAATATCTTATGAACAAATTAACCAATTGAAATTTTTGTAATTTTGTGCAAACGTGCTCATGATAAGCTTTCATTTGATACACATTTCATTTATGTACGTATTGTAGTTTAGTCTAGCTAAGCGCCTTGTTTTAGAATAATACTATAGATGATAAATTTTCATTTGGTGCGATAGGAGTTAAAGAACTAATTTGTGGTGTGGTGCTTGCAATTTTTTATGCAATCTCCATCTGCAAAACAAACCGTGTGCATTTTTTCTGAGAAACCTTGCATAGCACCCGGTTTGAAAAACCTTTTAAAATCACATTTCATGTTGCCTGTAGCGGGGTTCGAACCTAGGTCCTTCTGTGTGGTAGGCCAGCTGCACTACCGTCACACCAAAATGCCCATATAACAAAATCCATATATGTAAATGAATCATGTAAATTTTAAAACATTATTTTTGAAAAATGACAAATTTTTCCCTCGCTGAGAGTTACCTCAAGTTACTTCTCCAAGGAAAAACATATCCAAACGATTGTGAAATTTCTTAGACACAAACTCGTGTGTAAAACATTGACTTTAATGTTTGGAAAATATTGTTTTATAAATTAGCTTACTTCCTTGTTTATTGGGTAGTTTTTCTGAAAAATATTTTTGTTTTGAAAATAATATACATATGTATATGTTTGTTTACAAGAAGAAATGTATTTGGAAATTTTAAATATTGCAACCAATTGCTTGCTAAATGCTTCCGTTTCACAAACTATCACCTCTATTTATAAGGTGATAAACATATGCATCTTGCCATTGAAGCTCCTTTAGTCTTTTTAGATTTTAACAGGAAAAATATCAAAATCAAATTTTCAAATTAATATTTTGTTTGTTTATTTTTGAATTTGATTTTTGTTCAGCTTTCAACTAAACGTCAACCCAATTGAAATTACAGGCACTGTTTTTCCCTCTTCGACAAATGCGAAATTGTTTTTGCAATCTGATTTTCGATAAGTTTTCGTCAGTATTTCAAGCATTAAATACACGAAAAATACAAGAAAAATACGTAGTGTCATATGGGCATAAGTACCCTACTGGTACATATGTGTTAGTATTCGTATATCAGTTAGTTAGCAGGTAGATTTTCGAAAAGTTATTAGATACAAAAAGCTGTTATTGTCGTTTTCTCAAACCTAGGTACATTTTAAACAAGAGCGGAGCAGAATGTAGCCTTTCAAATCGTCGATCATTTGCTGCCCCTTCTCAAGGAAATTGTGCCAGATTCAGACATTATCAACAACGCTAAAATGTGCAGACAGAAGTGCGTCAATATTATTACAAATGTTTTGGGGAAAGCTGAAAATGAAGAACTAGTCAGCATTCTTAAGAGTACTCAGTTTTCAGTAATGATTGATGAAAGTACGGGCATTGCATCCAAAAAGCATATGTGTGTGCTGGTAAGATTTTATGATGCCCAGGTAGGGAAAGTAGTTGTTCGTTTGCTGCAGGTGTTACCTATGGAGATAGATTGTTCAGCTGCTGCGCTTTTTAAAACGTTTAAGGACTTCTTTGCCTCTAAGGAAATGCCTTTTGAAAACATCATAGGTTTGTAGAAAGAAATAACCCATGGAATGTTAATTTCAACCCAATATAATATATATACATATTATGTATATCATTATAAAGGTATGTGCAGTGATGGTGCGAGTGTGATGGTTAGTGGATGAACTTCCAGAAACGCTTGTTATTAAATTTATTTGCAATTCGTCTGCTATTACAGCTAATAAAGCGTGTTTACAGTTGCCAAGTTGCGAATTACGTTTCGGGAAGTGCAAAGCGTTGCGCGATATTAGAGGAATATCAGTACATGTTAAATGAAGAGCGAAAAAAAAGTTTACGGCCCAGTACTACTCGATGGGTGTCACACCAAAAATGTATTGTTCGCATTTTAGAAAATTGGGATGTACTTGTACAATATTCACTTATGCAAGTGCTTAGGACCAATTGAAATCAGCAGAATTTATATTAGGAGAACTTGAAAATGTATGTAACAAAGCATACATATTTGTTGTTCTTGAAATATGTACTCGAATATTTTAATGTTCTCAATGCCCTTTTTCAAACAAAGAAGCCTTTAATACATGAGCTTTATACAGAGTCTGTCAAAATATTTTTTAAAATTGGTCAAAACTGTATTACAAAGTCGGAGCTCCGAGTAGACTGTAAGGTTAGTTCACCGCATATCACGCTACCCATTGAAGAAGTGTATCTTGGGCCAGAGTGCACGGACTTAGCTGCTCAAATGCCTTTTAATTTGCCGTAATAAAATTTATTCAGATTGTCTTAAATTTTATATAACCGCACTAGAGGAAATCTAAAATAGGTTACCCCTTAGTGAGAATTCTATATTTAGAGAAATGGGTTTTATAAATCCACAGATTGCTTTGGGCTCTGATTCTTTAAAGTCAAATTTTACCCTTGAAAAATTAGCCCGCAAACTGTCATTAAATTTAACAGAGGTGACTCATGAATGGCGAAATTTAGAATATAATTATATTAAAGAAGAGGTTGAAGTGCTAAACACTTTAGATGTTGAGGAGTTTTGGCAAAAATTGAATAAAGAACAAGATTTTAAAGAAGATTTATTGTTTCCAAATTTGTCAAAAATAGCAAATTATGTACTCAGCTTACCTTATGCAAACGCTGATGCTGAAAGAATATTTTCTATTATAACTGATGTACGCACAAAAAAGAGAAATAAGCTACATAAGTGAAAAAAGCATAAATACCATTTGTCTAATAAGATCGTATTTAAAAGATGAAAATTTGAATTGTGTTACTTTCAAATGTTCTGCTGTGCATTATGAATGCAGGCGGTTCTTATATGTATGTTTGAGTGTATTAACGAATTGACAGTAAAGTACACATGTATCATTTAATTCATTACTTATATACATATATGAGCATTTCCGTAGAATGGTCAACCAGAGAAACAATTTAAAATTTTTATAAAAATAAACTCTTTTTTAACCCTGTTATATAAAATTACCCAAATTTTTATAAAAGGCCTGTTTCTTTTAAATTTTTTCACATGTACGAATTATACTAGCGATAATTTTTTGCAACAAATTACACCTATGAATATCAATTAAGATTATAAAAATGAAAGAAGAGTGAACGACGATGTATTAACGGTAAATTTTATTGAAACTTTTACCTCTGCCTGGATCGTACGTCGCGACCAAAAAAATAAATTTTTTGTTACCATTTCTCAAGGAGTGTAAGGAAATGTCTAGAACTACATTTCTAAAGCCAGTTGAGTGCACTTAACTCTTGAAGGGTTTACCAAACCTTTTTTTTTAATTCTCAAAGTTGGGTACGTTCGCGAACGTTTTTCATTTTGATATAGTTTTGCCTACCAAAAACTGAAGCAAGAAAAAAAGAGGTTGTAATATACTTTATTTCCATGGTTAATAATGGATCATAGGGTTTTGAATAATTTTAATGAAGTTATTCATAAATTTTACAACCATACATTAAAGTGAGTATACTTTACGTTATGCAAGCCACTTTAGAGCCTTTCGGTGTGAGCCGCGGGATTTCAGTAGAGTCTTATAACTTATGCTATCTTCTTTCTTTATAAAAACAACATATACGATTTAAACTCGTGAATTAAGTGTTCCTATTCACATAATTTGTAAAAAATTATGCCGAAAATAGGAAAAAAAATTGTATGGAAAAATCGTACGTTCGCAACCGGTATTTAAGCGTATATATAAAAATGTACTGAAGATATTTTAACGTGAAATAAAGGTAAAGAAAGTCACTTTATGCCACTTCAATATGTTATCAACCGTTTTGAAAAAATCCATTCCATTTCGCTAAATTTTGAGTTTTTCCAGTTGCACAAAAAAGTCACTTCCATTTTGCGTACGTTCGCGACCACATGTTTATTGCCCCAACTAGAGGTGGAAAACTATCGATATTCCGGACCATCGATAGTCGACGATAGTATCGAGGGATACTATCGGATTTTTTTTTTAATCTCAAAAGTACCAGCACTTCAACTACAAAAATAGATGGTTAAACCAGAACTAAGCTAATCACAAAGTACTACCAATGTTCAGTTACCACACAAATATGAAATGCATAAATAATTGGAAGATTTTTCAACTAATATACTTCAATAAAAAAATTTATGTATACTTTTTTGAGATCCAATAGACGGAACTAATGATCAACAATCACGAAGATGAAACTTATGCAATGATATTTCTTTTGCGTCATTTACAAAATCCAACTGCATTAAATAATTTCACATACATATTAATTTGAAAGAATTTTTATGTATTTATACTTTTTGTATACATATATCCATAGCTTCCTTAAAAACTAAATCATTTTTAAATTTTAACATTTGGTTTTATGTTTGTTGTACATATGTATGCAATTTATAAAAAGTTGAAGAATAGAAATACATTTGTTCTTGTAAAAAGCAATTTATTGGTTTTTTGTTATTACATATTATCTACAAATATAAACTGAAATTGAAGATGTGCAATGGGATGTCAGAGTTAAATTTTCAATCTTAAGTTTTACCCACCCAGCCTTTGCTATCCCTGACCAATTATTGCTCACAAAATATACCGGAATCTTTGAGGAATGGCAAATTAGTGAGAAACTAATGCTGCTTCCATGATAAAATGCGTGAGATTTTAGATAAACCACCGGATGCACACGTTTCAGTTTGCTTATAGCTTGAGCAACGCTTAAGGTGGTCCCATAAGTTGCCGTGTTACCACTGGATTTAAACACTTTTTTGCAATAACAACACACTGGCTTATTATCAGCCGTTTTACAAAAATGGAACCTTACTCCAGATATTTTAGCTTTTTTATTTTGCACCTGCGCCATTAAACAATTTTTACACACACTTCTTTACTTTTCACAATACCGTTTGTTCTCGCAAAATTGAAAATGAAGCTAGGAATGGGGTTTCAAAAGTTAGGCGATAGTATCGATAGTCACAAACCATCGATATTAGTATCGATAGTCACAAACCATCGATATTAGTATCGATGGTGGAAAACCATCGATATATCGATACTATCGCCGATAGTTTTCCACCTCTAGCCCCCACAGTCTAAACTAAAAATCGAACAAACCTGCCCCTTGCACCTAAAATTGACCTTCCAAAATGCTATCGAAGTAGCAAACAAAAAAAAAAAAAAAACCTATGTTTACTTTATTTTTTGGCCTATAAAGCGTACAACGTACTGTTCTCGACCGTGGAAACACCCATATTTAATTTTTAATGAAATTGTAGGTAGAAAATTTAAAATTGTAGGTAGAAATTTTTTAGTGTAGGGGAAAGTAGGGACTTTTTTCCGCCAGTGTAGGGATTTTTGAAAAAACTTCTAGCATCACTATTTATCTACATTATGTATGTAATGACATACATATCGTCGCTGGAAAGGCGCGTAAGCTACATTTGAGTCAAAAACTTATAGGGGCCTGCCATTAAGAAAACTGCATTTTGGCTTGGAATTCAATGAAAAGAATCGACCTTGATTCGAACTTTTTCCACAAAGTCATTATTTGTCTTTAAATTTACATTGGCTTACATTGCCACTGACGATAGTATGAGTAGATCTTTACGAATTTAAATTTACTTAAATAGTTTTCTTTAACTGTAATACACCTTGAACGGAAAGTTTTCCGCTTTGGTTAATATTTTTCCCTAAAATTTAGTCGCTAATTTGAACGAACTATTTTTGAAAATGATTGGAATGGCAAATTCAAAGGAAGTGAAAGGCAAAAGACATACTGACCATATTGAAGCAATCTATGAAATCAACATACTAATACATTACATACACCTACGTATGAATACAGAAATAAATACCCTGTAGTCTTGCCAGTTATAAAGAAACAGTTACTGCATGGTATGTATGTATGTGCCATAGCTAAATGCTGTGCAAAAACAACGGAAATTCCTCAAGTACATAGTACATAGTTACATTAGTCCACTCACTCCTTTATTCATGACCATCAACTGAAAATCAAAATATACGCAAATACATAATTGCTTGGATAGTGGGCGTTTAGATTTCCTTTTAGTTGCAAAGTATGTACCTAGATTGACTTTTCAGTATTTGCCATTCCATCCACGTCTCTCGATATCACAGTTGGTATAATTGAGCGTGGATTGGCCTGATTAAATTGTGGTGTTTTATTTGCGCGATAGTGGAAAAACGTTATAATGCTTATTGACTTCATAGTTGATCTATTTACAAACTGCTCAAACATTGCAGCAGGTTTTGTAAAGTTAAACCAACTATTGTGCAATATGTAAGTTAAGAACTGCAAGTCCTTATACTCTAAAAACTTAAAGGCCAACTTGCCTTGAGTTAGGGTGTTAGGTTGTAACTAACTGCAATTATGCTGACATGGCGGCATGTGTATTGCTATAGTGTGGGAACGCAACATGTTTGGTGCGGCAGTGTGTTAACTTGTATGTACTCCCTCCTAACTATTATCACGCAGATATAATAAGAAATTACAATTGCGATATTTCGATCAAATATGTTAACATCGCATGCAACCAAACTCACTAAAGCTTAGAGAATCCTGTTATACATATGAACGGTAAAGATTCTTACATGACCACGGATATAAGGTCTTTCACCTCTCAATGTCACTTTTTGTTCTCCCAAATAAAAAGAGTGAAGCAGAGGACAGTCCCTGTGGCAAGACTCCTCAAAACCACAAACACATAGCAACGTTTAAGTCGTCACGCTTTGCTCACATTATATCATGTTCGTAGTTAACAATACTAGATATCGTAAAGACAACGCAGGACATTGATAGTGAGTGAGTTGCATGGCGCTGACCTTTGCAGCATCTATGTAAGTCCATCTTTGAGTCTTGCTCTGGCTAGAAGTTCAATATGGTTAAACCTGTTAGAATATAAATATGTATGCATATGCATTATTAAAACAATATTGAATGACGATTACGATTACTCCTTATCAGGTTTTACATATGCGAATGCAATCAGTTGAAGTCTTATTCAATGACTTCAAATTTCGAATGCACTCATTGACTCGCTTTTTGACTAAAGAATCAAAAAATTAAGTCTAAAAACTTTTTGAAGTCACGACTTTGACGTCATTTAGAGAAGTCACTTACTGACCTCAATTTTTTTAGTGAAGCCACTTACTATTTGGAAAGAAAATAGTTTACGATCATGTCTCGCATGCCACAAGTAAATTGACTTCAAATGACTCCTTATGACTCCAAATACCTTCAATTGACTTCAGTGAGACTTTTTATTCAATGAATGCATTCCATGAATAACCAAAAAATTAATGAAAAAAGAATTCGAAGTCGCAGAATGAAGTCTGAATGGTGACTTAATTTTTTAAGTCCCAGTCAAAGAATTCAAAAAATGGCTGAAATCATTTTGCAAAAATCAAATGAATAATTATTCCCAAAGTAATGCAATGACATCTCTGCTCCTTATCACGTTAGCTAAACGCTAAATTTGGTCGTGTTCAAATTGAGCACGTGGTACCATAATCCGTAACAGAAGAATGACGGCTTCCAGGGGGCTTCCTATCACAGTCATTTAAGCCACATATGTACAGAAGATGTTTGGCTCTTCGACCATTACTCCTGAAAGTAACTTCCCTGTGGCACTCGTCCCGATGAAGCTCCACAGAGAGCTAAAAAACACTAGGTGATAAGGGTCGCCCAAACCTGGCCATCCCGTTAAACCCCGGAGGTCCAGGGAGTAGTAAACACTGTACTAGCACTTTTTGGTTAAATCCCGACTTTCATGGGAAAGTTTTTCTTCCGCTTGAAACTTCGAGTTGTGGATTTCCATCGCCTACAGTTTTATTTTTTGCAACATAACTTTCTCTTTTTCGTGTATTTATGAAGCTTTAGTCGAAAAATTAAAGTAAATACACAAACGCATGGATCCTGGCTTTTGCGCCTTATAGGGTACAATAATGTTTACATCAATTTGTTATGAATTTATCAATTTTAAAAAATTTAGCACATCGTTAGTATACGCCAACAAATTAGATTAAGATACATGGACATACATACATGAAACTACTAAGCTTCACTCATTTTAAGTCGTAAACAAGGTGGAAAGTGGCTATGCAATATGAAGCATTAATGATTAGATTTCAGAAGTTTCTCACCTCCATCATACCCCGTAAATTCATATATTGGTGGAAAAACTAAGCACTCCGCTTGCCAAAAGCAAATCAGCCTTTTCCTGCACGGACTACCGATTATTCGTTGCTGCTGACAGTGTCCATTGTGATATACAATTTCACGAAGGAACAGAAATAAAGAAATTTTTCAATGTGTTCGTTCATACATACCCACGTTAGGGACACATCAATGTTGCTCATCTCGTTATTCACTGAGTGGCGAAAGTTTATTGTCCTGCAAATTGAGTTTTCAGAGCTGTTTAACTGAAAGCTTTAATGGGTTTTCAAATAGCGTGGTCGTAGTAATTGAATAAAATAAAATAGTACAAAGACTCAAGACAAGTTTACTGGAGTATATGTTTCTTATACACTGATTTACTAGTACAGAAAGTTTGTAACGGAATAAACGAATCGGGAGACTATGAGGAAGAATTCAGAAACTTATTGAGCTCCTTTTGCTTGTCTCACATGATACCTTGAGCAATAAACTTGACCTTATTTTCTGTATGTATGCATTTGATTCTGGTTCAAAGCTATTCACCCTTATCGCGAGTTTTATTTTCACCCGAAAAGATTCACATTTTTTGTTCGCCTTATCGCAGACGGGGGCTAACAAATTTTTTTGTGTTTGAAAAACATTCCGCGCCTACTCTTTATTCGGGCGAAATAAACAACAGAAAATGGCAAATTTATTCACTTTTATTTTAGCGGCGAACAAGAACAAATTGTAGGTACATATTTGTATATTCTTTTAATTAAATATACTTTTATTTTTAAGAGTAAATCAATAAATAAATTCCAAAAAAGAGCACGAAATGATTACAAAAGTGCAGTTCAACATTCGCCATTTCTATTGCAGAATTGATTCATGTGCGCTGAAATCGATGTTTTGTTAACGTTATCGTCATAAGCGCATTCTAACACTTCTAGAATTGGCAGCTTCATTTAAAAGTCCTAAGCAAATTGGCGCTTCTCAGGGAATGTAAGCTGTCCTGGACAACAAGGCGCAACGTACGTATCAGTCCATAAATTCCTGTTTCTAGCTTCAGAGCATATGGGCAGGTGGCAATATGTATGTAGCAGCATTGGACTGATGCCGCCGGTGCATATAATCTCGCCTGACAAACAGTGCACGTGGTGTAAGGGACAAGGAGCTGGTGGCCATTACTTACATTCGTTCTGGTGCTGGAAGAAGAAGGGGAGATTACTAAGGGGTGTGGCTGCGCTGACGATCAGCAATGCTTACATCCAAGGTGGACTTGCTACGTAATAAGTATCTGTGGTCAGCCGCGTGAGGGAGGCGAGCGACAGCGGGAATAGCTCATTTGCTGGGCAGTATTAGTTCAGGTAGTCGTGGGGACTGTATCTGGAACATGTGGTGGTGCGATGCTACTGAGTTTAAAAAATTGTGTGGGAATAAATACAATTTGATTACAGAATTTTTGAGGAAATTTTTAAATTTTTTATCTAACAAGTGAAAATTGCGATGAACATAAAATATCGCATGACTATAAAAGAATACGTAAAATATTAAATACTAGCTATTTAAGAAAATAGATCCAGAAAATATCTGTAGAATTGGTATTGGTGCAGGCACGTACGTTCGTATCCCAGTGTCCGAAAAGAGGTCAGATGAGAAGTTGGGTACTTCGAAACATCTCATCCCATCCAGCGCTGAGTGAAACTTTGTAATTTTTCTCTAAATATAAATTTTTCCTTACAATCAAATTATTATCAACTGGTCTTCACACCAAAAAATTTGCAAAAGAGGGTATAGTTTTTTTAAGGATTTGAGTGGCATACAAGGTTTAAAAAATGCTAACGGGTTTTCTTTTTGCATTATATTCAAATTGTAATTTTAATTGTTGAATGTTTAATAACACTCTACGAATATCTAATTGTTGAAGAAAATACAAACATGCTTTTGTTCTTATTTCTAAATGTGAAAACTTTTGTATGAAAATTGTTCGTCTTAAAAAGAACTGCAACAATCTCCAAACTTAATGGCGAAAACAAAACCACAGGGAAATTTAATATGGAATTACTGCTGATCAAGGAGGATTTGGGGAACATAGTTTCAGCGCCGAAGCCAGCTCAGCCCGACGCAAACTGGATCAAGCAAGATGTACAAGCTCGTGCGACTATTGGTCTTATGGTGAATGATGAGCAGCTGGTTCATTTCAAAAATGCGGTTACAGCAATATCCTTAAACATTTTTATGAAAAGCCATCTCTTAGCAGTCGCGTGTTTCTGATGAAGACAATTTGTAAAATGGAGTTGTTCGAGGATGAGAAAATGGAGTAGCATATTAACGAGTTAATTAGCTATGTATGTGGAGAAATGATCAATTATGGGTGATCTATTAAGCAGTTCATGGACTGTTGCTATGCTATTGAGCAGTCTTCCGGATTCCTATCATCCGCTAGTTGTTGCATCAGAAGCAAGAGATGAGGTCAATCTGAACATAAATTTCGTCAAGGGAAAGCTTTGGAAGGGGATTAAAGGAAGGTACACAAGCGGAACACTTCGGATGCGACCGTTATGAAAATTGAAAAGAAATACAATCAACCTAAGAAAAATTTAAAGAAATAAAATGTTTTTATTGCAAGAAAAAAGGTTATATAAAGAGAAGCTTAACTTTTTTCAAGGATAAACAGAAAAATCAAATCAATTTGGCTGGATCTGAAAAAAGGAATGATGATGAGGCAATGTTTTTGGGTAAGCAACTCTACAAAAAATGATTGATACATCGACTCAGGTGCAATATGTCACATCGCAAATCATTGTGAATTTTTTGTCACGCTCGAGGAGAATGTCTAAGAAGATGTTAATGTTGCTTTCGGTGAAGAAGTTAACTGAGAAGGGGTACAAAGTTGGTTGAAAATGATTGGGTAGAGCTCAAAAGGATAATTAAGTCTTTGATTGGAACGAAAGATTTGAAATTAAAGTTTGAGAGTAAGCATTCCGAAATTCTGGCAGAATATGCTGATGCTGATTGGGCACAAAATCGTGAGGACAGAAAATCAAATAGTGGCTATATCTTCAAATACATTGCATTGGCTGAAGCTTGTCAAGAGGTCCTGTTGTTACAAACACTAATTCTCGATATCGGCTTATGAAGCTTAAATTGTATTACCAATTTTGAAGACTATCAAAGTTGTACATATGTGTAAGGCTCGTTGATAATAAAAAAAGAGAAGGGAGACCGTTTAGCATACCTAAAGGTACAAGACCATCTGCAGAACGACCACATACATTATTTTCCGCCTCTAGCTAGTTAGAAGGGCAAAAGGAAAAAAGCAGAGGAGTTACGAAAAAGCACTGACTTGGCAGTGCTCACATTCGCTAGGTACTTGTTTCAAATTAGGCGAGCAAGGAAAAAAAGATGCGTCATTAGTGCTTAAGGTAATAATTTCATTACCACAAAGAGCGACGATTTCGTCGAAGAAGATTTTTAGTAAAAGTCAAGCAAAAGTTAAAGAAAATGTAAGTCCTCAAAGAGCTTTGTATATGTTTATAGAAGCTGAACTATCACGAAGCCAGTACGAAATCATTAGCTTGAACCCTGACATTCATCCTTGCTACACCAAAGCAATCTTCTTATTTGCACTGTATGTATTTATTATTTAAGCAAGGATCAGAGACTAAAAACAGTCAAGCGTATATATGAAAGGTGAAAGGGTCCCCATCGTGCGATTTCTTTAATTTGATGTTGGAGAAAATACTACAAGCTGCAGAACTTAACCGCGCTGGAACAATCTTGTAAATAACAAGTAAGGAAGTCTAAGTTCGGGTGAACCGAACATTTAATACCCAGCGTTAGTTTCCAGAAAAAGGGGGCGGGTTTTTCGGGGGGCGGGGATTTCGCCCATTTTAAAAACCAATCTATTCCCAGCCTAAACAATAGCGAATTTGGTGGGCGCGACTACGGCCCTTGCTTATAAAGCATTAACCGCTTACATGAGCCAAAAGTACTCAATCAATCTTTTCAATGGTGATACCATGTCCTATATATAACTTTGGAAAAGAAGGCGTGCCATGCCCATAACTTTTAACGTATTTTGTGAAATTTTTCGATGTACGGATATATGTGTCCATTAATCAATATTTACATAATTTTAAAACAGTGGGTGGTGGCACGCCCACGGATTTTATTATGTTGTTTGTCCCTATTTGAAGATCAGTTTTCATTGCAGATCTTTATGATACTTTCACAGTGGCTTGTTAATAGTGAAATGTTGATATTTTGTTTATTCACTTGTAGGCGGTGCCACGCCCATTTTCCAATATATTACCAATAAACCTTTAAACAACACTAATAACAGCATCAAGTGAATGAGTGTACTAAATTTTAGCATTATATCTTTATCAGTTAAACAGATATTGCATATTCCGGTTTCCTAACTCTCGTTTAGAGAACTTTAGTCCAAAAGTGGGCGTGGTCGTTCACCGATTTTTCTTATTTTCTATAGTAGTACTCTACATAAACATAAGATGCCTGGTACCTAGTTTCGTAAATCTATCTCACACCGTTCTGAAGTTATTAGCAGTCGAATTTGAAAATTGCGTGACTCATAAGTGGGCGGTGGCACGCCCACTTTCCAAAATTTTGCAAAAATAATGTAATATGAAAATTGATGTATGTACCAAATTATATTATTATAGCGGTATCACTTAATTAGATATGGACTTTTCAATATTTCCACCTCCTTTCAATATAACTTTTATGAAAAAGTAGGCGTGGTCGCTAAGCGATTTCGTTTATTTTCTATATCTGAATTTAACACAACAATAGTATGCCCTCTACAAAATTTCGTTGTACTAGCATAAACTGTGCTGAAGTTATTGAGAGTCAAAATTTGAAAATTTCTTCAAATATATGTGGGCGGTGCCACGCCCCTTTTAAAAAAATTTGATAAAATCGGCCTTAGAACATCTAAATCAATACATATTGCAAATTTTATCATTGTAGCTGCTTCTGATATTGAATTAACCCGTTTTATACGTTTTTCGAAATTTTCGATATCGAAAAAGGGGCGTGGTTATGGTCCGATTTTACCCATTTTCAATAGCAATCTATTCTGAACCCAAATAAGTACGAATGCCGAATTTGGTGAAGATATCTCATTATTTGCTCAAGTTATCGTGTTAACGGACAGACGGACGGACAGACGGACGGACGGACGGACGGACGGACGGACATGGCTCAATCAAATTTTTTTTCGACCCTGATGATATTGATATATGGAAGTCTATATCTATCTCGATTCCTTTATACCTGTACAACCAACCGTTATCCCAACAAAGTTATAATACCCTTGTACTAGTACTAGTACGCTGGGTATAAAAATGAATGTGTGTCTGTGTGTCTGTGTGTCCTTTATGGGCGTCCAAAGTACTCAACCGCTTTTTATGAAATTTTCACAGTATATTCTTGAGATCATGGGTTAAAGCATAGGCTATATTAATTTTTGGAAAAGTGGGCGGTGCCACGCCCCCAGGCTATATAAAACTACAATTCTTCATAACTCTGAACATATTTGGTCTAAATTAATGATTTTTGGATATGTGTGTCCTTTAGTCAAGATTTATGTAATTTTGGAAAAGTGGGCGGTGCCACGCCCACATTTTTTGTGTTTTGTTTGTACTTCAATAATGTCCAAAGTTTATGGTCGATCTCTTTTAAACTTTCAAGATTGGTTCAGAAGATTGTTGTGTACGATTCAGGCTATATCAATTTTTGGAAAAGTAGGCGGTGCCACGCCCCCAGGCTATATAAAATTTAAATTCTTCATAGCTCTGAACATATTTGGTCTAAATGAATGATTTCTGGATATGTGTGTCCTTTAGTCAAGATTTATGTAATTTTGGAAAAGTGGGCGGTGCCACTAACACATTTTTTGTGTTTTGTTTGTACTTCAATAATGTCCAAAGTTTATGGTCGATCTCTTTTAAACTTTCAAGATGGTTCAGATGATTGTTGTGTACGATTTAGGCTATATCAATTTTTGGAAAAGTAGGCGGTGCCACGCCCCCAGGCTATATAAAATTTAAATTCTTCATAGCTTTGAACATATTTGGTCTAAATGAATGATTTCTGGATATGTGTGTCCTTTAGTCAAGATGTATATAATTTTGGAAAAGTGGGCGGTGCCACGCCCACATTTTTTGTGTTTTGTTTGTACTGCAATAATGTCCAAAGTTTATGGTCGATCTCTTTTAAACTTTCAAGATTGGTTCAGAAGATTGTTGTGTACGATTTAGGCTATATCAATTTTTGGAAAAGTAGGCGGTGCCACGCCCCCAGGCTATATAAAATTTAAATTCTTCATAGCTCTGAACATATTTAGTCTAAATTAATGATTTCTGGATATGTGTGTCCTTTAGTCAAGATTTATGTAATTTTGGAAAAGTGGGCGGTGCCACGAACACATTTTTTGTGTTTTGTTTGTACTTCAATAATGTCCAAAGTTTATGGTCGATCTCTTTTAAACTTTCAAGATTGGTTAAGAAAATTGTTGTGTACGATTCAGGCTATATCAATTTTTGGAAAAGTAGCCAGTGCCACGCCCCCAGGCTATATAAAACTACAATTCTTCATAACTCTGAACATATTGGGTCTAAATTAAAGATTTTTGGATATGTGCGTCCTTTAGTCAAGATGTATGTAATTTTGGAAAAGTGGGCGGTGCCACGCCCACATTTTTTGTGTTTTGTTTGTACTTCAATAATGTCCAAAGCTTATGGTCGATCTCTTTTAAACTGTCAAGATTGGTTCAGAAGATTGTTGTGTACGATTTAGGCTATATCAATTTTTGGAAAAGTAGGCGGTGCCACGCCCCCAGGCTATATAAAATTTAAATTCTTCATAGCTCTGAACATATTTGGTCTAAATTAATGATTTCTGGATATGTGTGTCCTTTGGTCAAGATTTATGTAATTTTGGAAAAGTGGGCGGTGCCACGCCCCTTTTTGTGTGTTTTGTTTGTACTTCAATAATGTCCAATGTTTATGGTCGATCTCTTTTAAACTTTCAAGATTGGTTAAGAAAATTGTTGTGTACGATTGAGGCTATATCAATTTTTGGAAAAGTAGCCAGTGCCACGTCCCCAGGCTATATAAAATTTAAATTCTTCATAACTCTGAACATATTAGGTCTAAATTAAAGATTTTTGGATATGTGTGTCCTTTAGTCAAGGTGGATATAATTTGGGAAAAGTGGGCGGTCCCACGCCCACATTTTTTGTGTTTTGTTTGTACTTCAATAAGTTTAAAGTTTATGGTCGATCTTCTCTAAATTTCAAAATTGGTTCAGAAGATTGTTGTGCCACGCCCCCAGGCTATATAAAATTTAAATCATCATAACTTTGAATATTTTTGGTCTAAGCTAATGATTTTTGGATATGTGTGTCCCTTGGTCAAGAATTATATAATTTGGGAAATGTGGGCCGTGCCACGCCCACATTTTTTGTATTCAGTGCTTTGTTTGTACTTCAATAATGTCCAAAGTTTATGGTTGATCTGTTTTAAACTTTTCCAATACGTTAAAATCTTCGTTGGGTACGACATACATAGGCTACATTTGTAAATTCTTTGGAGAAGTGGGCAGTTCCAGGACCACAAGCTAAGTAATATTTCAATTCGTTATATCCCTGAATGTATTTGCTTTAGTGACATTTTAACGTTCTTAAATCTTAATCAAAGCACTTAATTTTTTTTGTTTGTTATTGCCGTTCATACATATCCAAAGTATTATAGGTAGATATAGGATATAATTAAATAAGTACTAACTATACATCTGCTCAGCAGCGCATAATGGTTTTTGTCATACCCATTGAGTTCAAAAGATCCGTTTTTTGAGTTGGACATCCAAAAAATTTATTTGTTTATACCAAAGACTTTAAAGCCAGAAACATTGTATATCCTAAAGCACTGCAATAAATGGAATGTTAAAAGTTAAAGAAAAATATTTGAAAATGTATTTCTAGGGAAGTCACTGGTCAGGCAGAACAACGTCTGCCGGGTCTGCTAGTATTTTATAAAAGCGTGCAACTGTTAGCATATGCTGATGACATTGACATTATCGGCCTTAATAACCGCGCCGTAACCTCGGCCTACTTCAAACTAGAAAAAGAAGCGGAAAAATGGTTTTGGTGGTGAACGAGGGCAAAACGAAGTACATGCTGTCATCAAGAAAAGAGTCAGCGCATTCGCGCCTTGGCACCCACGCCACTGCTGCATTTTCTTGCATTTTTCACCAATTTCTGCTTCAGCAAAACTATTTCAACTAATTTTTTATAAATAATGTGAATTATTTTTTAAAAGTGTATGCAAAATTTGCAAAAATTCGGAGAATTTTCATCAAACTTTTAATTTGAAGTATATGGATTTGTATCGATTTGAAACTATAATGAATGCTATATTTCCTAAGCCGATCAACAAACGAGAAAAGCGAAGAAATCAACATAGTATCTTTAAAAATTTCAAAAGAAACTATAGAACCGAGAAACTGGATATATGTATATCATGCAAAAGCAAGACAAAAATATTCCTAACATTATCGAAGAATTAGAAGCGGGTTTATATAAAACAAAAAAGTAACAAGCTATGGGTACCAAAGTCAATGAGTTACAAAATTGTGGCGAATGTACAGGTGGAAGTTAAATATCTTAGCGTGTCGTGTTATTTTTGGTCCTAAGTATTTCCCACAGATGAGCATAGAAATGGGAAAGAGAGAATCAAAGGCGCCAAATGTGCAAAGGATATTCATTTCGTTTCCGTTGAAGTGACGGCCCATTTGGCGCCATACGTAAGCAAACTGTTATACATTTGAATTGATTTTGATTCTAGGTTAATGATGGCAAGTTTTCGTATTGGTTTTGACTTTGCTGCAAAGCGCGCATTTTAGATAAAGAGACAAATTAATTTCCACAAACATCGTTATCAACAAACAAACATACAACAAACGATAGAGCATGATGTCATGGTGGAGGAAGTTGATGAGTGGAATCGTTACGGAGTATTCTTGCCAATACTCACATCTCAATAGAAATTTGCCAATCAAGTAATGAGTCGATAATCGTCTTATACTAGCTGTCTAAGTTGATATTCTTGGTAATAAAATACAAAATATGCGTTTTATTTGCCATTCTTAGTTAGATCCACTTCCAATCAGCAGAAATTCGGCATTTGAGTGAATTTTAATTTATAAAATCATTTTTATAAAAAGTTAAGTTAATGTACATGTGAATATTTGATGGAACCTAAGAAAAAAACCCCGAAAACAATTAGGGTACCTAACAAATTTTCCTTTCTCTTTTTTAATTTTACATTAACATTTTAGACGCATTGATAAGTCGATTTCAAAAACTGCAAGTACTTAAAACGTTTTCGACGAAATATGTTTAACATAAGTTAGCACTGATCCATTGATATAGGCATATATTTATTACAAATCCAATTAATCATGCACAATTGCTATTCTGGTATTTATCCGGCATTATCACTCAAACACTCTTCTTTCATTATATGAACTGCAACAATCAACAACAATAAAAAACTTACCTTGACTGCAATATGAAAGGAAATTTAGCATGTACATATTTGAAAACACAACAACACAAATTCCCTGCAAAAAATGCGATTAGTCTAGGAAGGATCCAGGGCAAGTTACAAATGAGATGCTAATACTAGTTTTGGTCCCTTTTATATGGGTTGAAAAGACTAAATTTGGTCGAGCATGCCCTATGAAGAGCATAATTGTACCGTTGTATGCATGCATGAGCATTGTTACACAGATTTCTTGCGGGGACGGTGGCACTTCTTGAATCATCGGCCTAAGGGATGCATGGACAATTAAACACACAGCCATCCGTTTGAACCTAGCATGACTCTCCCGCATTGGAACAAAATTCGTAAGTCTAATTGTCTTTATTATCGCATATTGATGGTTGAAAGTTGCGCACTACACCTTATATGTCTATCAGATTTGTGAATACAAATATTATTGATGTATAAAAACCCCATAATATTTCATCCAAGCAGAATAGGTGATAATGTGTAAGCACTACACCTTTTCCAAGTGTACTTCAGAAACCGTAACATGTACTTCAGAATAGTCAATTGTACTACAGAAATTGTAAAATGAATTTCAGAATAGTCAATTGTACTTCAGAAATTGTAAAATGTATTTCAGAATAGTCAGTTGTACATCAGAAATGGTAAAAGGAATTTCAGAATAGTCAATTGTACTTCACAAATTGTGAAATGTACTTCAGAAACTGTAAAATGTTCTTTAAAATAGGCAATTGTACTTCAGAGACCGTCCTTGGCTGGATATGAACCCGGTTCGCCGCGGTACTGCCCGACTGTCGTGGTGACCAGTGAAACATTCTAGGATCCTAAGGAAGGTAAGATGGGTATTGAGGGCTTAGAGGCCTTGTTTTAGTTGATCAACCATAGGACAATTTTCGATTTCTGAAGTACAATTGATTATTCTGAAGTAGATTTTACAGCTTCTGAAGTACAATTTACGGCTTCTGAAGTACAATTGACTATTCTGAAGTACATGTTACGGTTTCTGAAAATTATTCTGAATTACACTTGGAAAAGGTGTAGTATTTCTCGATGCTTTCAGCATGAATGCAGTTACATGCATACAAAAGTGGTACAAATTTCCGACTGGGATCAAAGTTATCTTCCATTTTACTATGCATCATACTATCCAAGGCAAATCGCTCCCCTTTGCTTGTTTAAAACAACAAAAAATTCATTATCTTTTGTTACAAACAAAAGTAATATGAAACGGCGAATGATGAATTTACAAAGGAAATCGAATGGAAATTGGTTGTAAATACTGTAGGGTAAGTACGCTTGGTCAGGCTTATGTGCAATGTGGGACTTGGCAGTTTTCCCCTTGAATTTGATTGTGTATTTATTTAACTTATTAAGGTCAGTGCAAATTTAAACTGTACCTCCAAAACTCTGTTTTTTATGTCATTTAAATTAAGTTGAGTTGACCAACTTTCCGCCGCTCTCTTTATTTATTGGCCAACTACTGAGTATTCTACATTCGACAAATATCAAGAAATCACAATAAATCCCCGTCAGATTTTTCAAAAACAAAAGTTCTTAAACCTTATTTTCCTGCATTTGTATGTTACAACATTCATGCTTCTGGCAGGGGCGTTTTTTGTACGAGTATTCTCATTGGCCCAACAGGGTTGCGTGATTTTAGAACATCAAATAAGAAATCAAGTTGATTCGCCGTCCACATCAAAGATACCATTTATTTTCGATTGAATCATGATGAACGGTTCGTGGTAAGGATGGTTCCAAAGCTCCTGTTGCTGAACAGTAACTGAAGGCGTAAAAGCTGCAATGTAAAGAAGTCTGGGTTCAGACATTTTTTTAATCAAAGCTTAACTTCGTTTAATGTTTAAGAAAAGTTTGTTACGGTCAAAAAATACAACACAGTTTTGCCTCCTTCGATAGCACGAGCAGCCCTAATTTTGACTTCGTAGATTTGGGAGCCAGTGTCACAACACCAATAGTGCCAGCCTAGAAAGGTACTGAAGAGGATTTAATGACGAGCATTACTCAGACGCCGACATATTTCAGCAAAAAAAAACACAGCGGCTTATCTTGCTCGTGCGGATGTACGAAGACGTTCCAGCCCAGAAGGTATTCTTATCGGCAACGGGAGGTGGGAGCAAAGAAAGAGAGAGACCACCAATCCGACGAAAGGAACAAGTGGATACCGATTTCCGATCCCGCGGTGTTTTCAATTGGTGCAGGTGCCGCAACGAGGAAATTATAATAATTATTAGCGAGCTATGTTGTAATTCTTTGTAGTAATCATTTTAAAGTTTTTTGCATAAAGCCATTGAGTAAAAAAATTATTCAAGTTTACCAAAATAAAGTATGTAAAATAAATACTTATGTATAATAATAACTTCAATTATATATATATGTATCTCAACCCAATTCCGTCGGAACGATAGACTCGATAAAAACTCTGAAATTTTTCGCAGTTCGGTAGGTTAGGTTAGGATGAGCTGGCCGGCCGTCAAGACCTCACATAGACTGAGTAAGTCCATAGTGCTACCAGAATTTTTTCCCCTCAGACCATAGACAAAACACATCTCAAGAGGCAGGGTCCACTTTAAGGAATAACTCCGTCCTCTTGGCAAAAGCTAGAAGCTTCCTAGGTGCTATCCTACTCGCTGCTTCCAGATCTGGTAGTTGTAGAGCTCCCAATAGTTGGAGTCTTAATTGGGCGAGCGCGGGATAGGAGCACCGGACGTTCTCAACCGTTTCCTCCTGTAGCCCGCACCTCCTGCATCTGTCGTCGTCTACGAGGCCTAACTTATGTGCATGCGATGCCAAGAGACAGTGCCCTGTAAGAAAGCCTATCATTAGCCCGCAGTCTTCCCTTTTTAGCGATAAGATCATTTTGGTTGACCTCATGTCGTATGCTTTGCACATGATTTTAGAGACCTTGTAACCACGCGCTTGATTCCACGCCTTTTTTGCCTGGTCGATCATGTATTTCTTTTGCTTTCGTTTCAGCTCTCCCAGTCTGATCGGAACCTCTACCGTGTGTTCGGCCATGGCCGCCCCCTCTTTGGCCAAAGCATCGGCCTTCTCATTCCCATCTATTCCCACGTGACCTGGAACCCAATATAGGTACAGGCTTCTCTCCGTAGCAATCCTTCTTAGCTCCTGCTTGCACTCTCGGACACTGTTAGTTGTTGTGTGAGGTTAAGGCCCTTATAGCCGCTTGACTGTCAATGTAGAAGTTGACTCCGCTGCTGTTAAGGGAGGCTTCCTCCAATAGTTCCACCGCTTTCATTACGGCTACGACCTCGGCCTGAAAGACACTGCAGTGTTCTGGAAACTTGTACGATCTACTGATTTCCGGGTCAGCACAGTATACAGCGGACCCTACACCTTCAGCCATTTTGGAACCATCTGCGTACACGTGAGTTGTGCTGACCGTCATATCCGCACCTATGCCCAGCCGTCTACCTCTATTGTGGCTTCAGGACTAGTTTCGAAGTGTAGAACCGAAACCATGTAGTCTGCCCGTGAAATGCTCGGTTCAGCTATACTACTGTGGCCGTATTCTGCGTTCAAGCTGGCCCGAGGCATTTAGCCTATTTGCAGTTGTCAATGCCATGCTTTTAGCCACCAGGTCAACCGGTGGGATGTGCAGAGCAGCATGTAATGCTGCTGTCGGGGTGGTTCTCAATGCTCCCGTTATATTTATTATAATTAGATAATCTGCACACCCTGTCCAGCTTAGTTACATAACCCAGTTCGCAGTTCGAATCAGTTTATGAGACTTGAAAATATGAAGGTGGAGTGCAATTAATACGCTTTTAATGTTTTGTCAACGGCCGAACTTCCAATTTTTATTTCCAAAAATTATACTGTCACAGGGCTGTGCGCAGGAATTAGCCTTGGGGGGGTTTTTAATTTTAATTTTCATTCGCATACATTTTTCGATAAGATAAACATATTTGCTGAAACAGATACCCAGACCCGTACATCATAAATTTAAATGTTCTGTAACTTTTCTGAAACTGCATACTCTGATGCCTAAAATTAGACCCAAGAAAATTTGTTTGGTTGTACACATTTTTCTGTATTTGATAGAGAATTGGTGGCATATCCCAGCTAACCAAAAGTGTAAACAGAGACTCCTTTCGGAGCCATGAAACGCTCATTTCTCAGACCTTTCCCCTTCAAAATGAGCTGCTTCCAGATCCCAAATGGAGCGAAAAATCGTTCTATGCGGGCACTCCAAACGGAGTCATAAAAATAGTGCGAAATGAGTCGACTCCGATGAATTTGGAAAGTTTTATGAGTCTTTTTAAATTAACTTCGGAGTCTTTATTTGATGCTTTTCTGAAGCTTATTTGAGGACGTTTTTTATTTCTTTTGGGTCATTTTGGAGGCCTTTATAGATATTTTTATATTATATTTTTAAAAATAATAAAAAATAAGGTTTATGAAGTTTTATTGACACAATTCTGAAAACATGAAATGTGCTATGTTTATATCTATCTACAGACTATTGATAAACATCCATGAAAAATGCGATCTTTATCTTCTATTAGGTAAAATAAAAAAACCTCAGAAAATGCTTGAAAACATTCACATAATTGCACGTTGTCGATAATCTGCTTTCCAACGTTCATTTTCTCACAATTCTCTTTACGCCTACAGCAAAAAGGGTCAGAAAATACTCGAAATCTCTCATATAATTGAGCCTTGCAGTTCATTAGCTCTACAATATTCATTTCTTCTCTCAACGCTCCGTAAATCTTCATGAAAAAGGGTGTTTTTTTTTATGTTTACTAAATAACACTCCGAAAAGGTTCTAATTACGGGCTCTTTTTGGATGCTTTTTTTGGAGCTCTCCGACTTTGGTAAGCTGGGATTATTCGCACTTTTATGAATACATGGCTATAATTAAAGTCCGTTTAACATTGCAACTCTTCGAGGTACGGAAAAGAATTCTGTCAATACTCATGAAAAAAGTAGAAGTCAGCTGGTCACTTGACACAACCTTAGCATCATTTGGCCATGACATCAATTGTACTGGTACAAATTAGGGACGTGCGATGAACCGACTAAATCATATTTTGACCCCCAAAACCCCCCGTGCTCATCTGCCTGCTGTCATAGTATGCTGAACTATGTCTTAAGTTTCAAGTCCCCAGGTCGACAAGAAGTTAGTAAAAAATCGATCGGAAAATTGCCAATTTAAAATTAATTTTTGAAATTGGTATCCGTGGGCCACATAGCGAAAATGTGTATGCATTGAATGATATGTCGACTGTCAAGTCTCGGGAAAGCTACTCAACAACCGATCGCATTATTGAGCGATTTTTAGTTAACACGATACATGAGTCGTTTATTTGGAAAGTGGTTTAAGTCCATTTTAGGTTCTGAAACAAACTTTATTTTTCTAGTAAAACGTATTTCATTATTAATTCTAAAATGTTTAAGCCATAAGAACAATCTATTATCAGTTAACTATATTTTTGAAACAATTCAATCGCAAACCCTTAAATATATCAAATTAGAAATAATTTACGGCTCATATTATATTATCGTAATATTCTGAACTATAAATAAAGCAGGTAGTTCCGTTGCGTAAGTAAAAAGGTTCAGTAATTCTTGAGCCCTTACAACTAGTTTATACTTACATTTATACATATGTATAGCCATTTGTATATAATTAGCTTTTAACCTAGAACTACCTAAAAATATAAAAACAAATAATTTTGACAGATATCGATAACACAGTGTTACAAAAAAGAAAAAAATTAAAAACCCTGGGAAGTGATACCATTTTTCTTGTAGATCTTGAAATTCTAAGAACTACTGCATATAAGATTTTTCTCGTACAGCTCCAAATCGTGAGTTACGGGTAAAAAACCGGTTTTTTTTACCTTTTGACACTTTTGAGTTCATAACTAGTTTGACTGTTAACTGATTTGGATTTTCTCTCCAGATCTTATAAGAAGAGATTTTGACCTTTCCAATGATATATAAAATGACTGGGAAAACATAACCCAACTGTCAGAATTTCTCCGACCAACATATATTTTTTAACCTTTTTTCGGGTTTCGTCAACTTTGGTGCTGTCTGTATGCACTAAATTATATAAAGACTATACCAACCGTGAACTGCATCTAAAGTGGAATTTAATTGTGAGTGTAATGAGTGTTAATTTTTTTATATACGTTGAAAACTGCCTTAGGTATTTAAATTTTCTTGAAAGTAAAGTGAAAAAAATAATTTTATTTTTTCAAAATTACTCAGAAATATTTACTTGGCCTTTTGTTGTCTCAGTCTACAAACACACTTTGCAGACTAATATGGCTTTAACTTATGTAAGTACCATTCGATTTTAAACCTTTTGCCAGTTTTGGATAGACAAAACTTCATCCTTTAAAATGACGTATGCATTAATTAGCATTTCTTTGGACATAAGTGAGCATTTACCCAACAACCAACATTTTTTAATTTTTGTTTTATGTTTTTCTTTACTGCTCCGCAAGTTTGGGTATAACTAACACACATGTTTATTATGTATGGATCTTAAGCAGTAAAATGTTTCGTGTTCGTGTAGCCACCTTGCATGCCAAAAAGAATCGTCAAAACCTTCAAATCAGCGACGACTTTCCATTTATGGGTAGCATAGTCCACTAACCGAAATATTTTCTCCATTACTTCGTACGTTTCTTTAATATGGGTTCCATATGCTATTGGAACAGATGGTAGTTGATTTTCATTGTGTAAAAGTACAGCTTTTAAACCTAAATTGAACAATTCAGATCTCACTTAAAATAATAGAAAATTTATTTAGTAATTACTTTTGCATGAACCATCAATAAATAGCCTCCATTCGTTTGCATTGTAATTGTGGTTCAATGCCAAAAACAGTTTGGGTATATTAGCACAATATACCAGATCGCTGTCAGTTTCATTAGTTTTAAAGCATTCTTTTATCAATGTTATTCGGCTACTGTTTCTCTCAGAAGTAACTTGGAAAGATTTGTCCACCAACTTCCACTGCTTTAAACGCGAATCTAAAGTTTCTGTTTCTCGTTTAGACAAATGTAAGTCACGCACTAAATCAGCGAAGTCTGCATTTGAGACAAGGTGCCGTTCCCATCTCTCTGATTCGGGTGGAAGGAACACGTCGTCTTCTAAATCCATTTCAGCTTCATCAGAAATATTTATTTCCGTTGGAACTTCTTCCATAAATATACTTTTGTCGTTACAAAAATTCACTGGTTTCGTTACAGTGGTAACATTAGCATATTCAATTAATTTTCTAGATTTGTAGGTGTGCCCAGAAACATTAGTTTGGCAAAAGTAACAGTCCCTTTTTTTATGATATGGCTGATAATGCCAAGTCATAGGCACCGAAAAAGGCAGGGTAACTCTTGATTGGGCGTTCCACTTTTTAAGAGCTGAACAGCAATATTCACATACAACTTCTGGCTCATACCAGCGACTTTTATCATAGGACCGTTTGAAAACTTTATTGTATATTTGCACTACTACAAAATTACTATTAAAAACACGTCGATGTCCTATATCCGTAAATAAGCCACAAATGCAGCAGAATTTATTTCGATTGTCGCACATTTCAATTTAATACATGTAACGCACGATTTTTTAAAAATTACACTCTATTTTTCTATAGGCGATTTCAACGTGACAAACAAAATAATTAAGTAAATAATCATTGGCTACTAAACTTGTAAGTTACAGCCATATTAGTCTGCAAAGTGTGTTTTTAAACTGAGACAACAAAAGGCCAAGTAAATATTTCTGAGTAATTTTGAAAAAATAAAAATATTTTTTTCACTTTACTTTCAAGAAAATTTAAATACCTAAGGCAGTTTTCAACGTATATAAAAAAATTAACACTCATTACACTCACAATTAAATTCCACTTTAGATGCAGTTCACGGTTGGTATAGTCTTTATATAATTTAGTGCATACAGACAGCACCAAAGTTGACGAAACCCGAAAAAAGGTTAAAAAATATATGTTGGTCGGAGAAATTCTGACAGTTGGGTTATGTTTTCCCAGTCATTTTATATATCATTGGAAAGGTCAAAATCTCTTCTTATAAGATCTGGAGAGAAAATCCAAATCAGTTAACAGTCAAACTAGTTATGAGCTCAAAAGTGTCAAAAGGTAAAAAAAACCGGTTTTTTACCCGTAACTCACGATTTGGAGCTGTACGAGAAAAATCTTATATGCAGTAGTTCTTAGAATTTCAAGACCTACAAGAAAAATGGTATCACTTGCCAGGGTTTTTTTTCGTGTCACACAGTGTAATTTAGTTTATTTTAAACCATCTTACAAATTAGTTCCATTTTAAGCAATATTCCAAATGGTAGTCATCAAATTTATGTTGAAGACTTAGTAATAGTTTCTAAAAATTAGGAATTATCCATGATTATGTCCTCTTTTTCTGAAATCCTATCTCTTTTGTCATCTTGGTCTATATCAGGCCATCAATTTCTTTTTCTATATCTAAGTGTTACACATTTGTAAAAAAAAATATATTTCTACACTAAAGTTTTAAACAATGAAACAATCGTATGTGAAGATAGTATTAAATTTTTAGGTATTATATTAGACTCTAAGTATTCGTTTAAACAACATTGTAAATATGTTAGAAATTGGCTTTTTACTAGATTAAATAAATTTAAATATCTAGCTTGTAAACGCTTGCTCATCGGCACGGCTCTTCTGGTTAATGTCACCAGAGCTGTGATGTTATTTATCATCAACTAGCAGACCCGGCAGACCTTGTACTGCCTGACCAGCGACTTCCCTAGAAATAAATACAATATTTCTGGTTTTCCCGTCTTTGGTATAAACAAATAAATATTTTGGATGCCCGACTCAAAAAACGGATCTTTTTAACTCAATGAGTATGACAAAAACCGATATGCGCTGCTGAGCAGATGTATAGCTAGTATTTATTTAGTTCTATCCTATTCTATTTAGACTGTCTTTAAACATTGCTGTACACACTTTAATACTCCAGATATGTACATATAAATTGCAATACAAACAAATATAAATGAGGTGCATTCATTAAGATTAATGAACATATGTACGTTAAAATTTCACTAAAGCAAATACATTCAGGAATATTAAGAGATATAGCGAATTGAAATATTACTTAGGTTGTAGGCTTGGAACTGCCAACTTTTCCAAAAAAATTTACATATGTACCTACATATATAGCCATACCTAACAAAGCGTGTAACGTATTGGTAAAGTTTAACAGAGATCGACTAAATACTTTGGACATAATTGAAGCACAAAAAATTTGGGCGTGGCATATCCCACTTTTCCAAAATTGTATAAATGTTGACCGAAGGACACACATATCCAAAAACCATTAATTAAGACCAAATATGTTAAGGGTTATGAAGAGTTAAAATTTTATATATCCTGGGGGAGTGGCACCGCCCACTTTTCCGTAAACTAATAGAACCTAAATCGTACACAACAATCTTCTTAACCGTTCTGGAAAGTTTAAAAGAGATCGACCATAAACTTTGGACATTATTGAAGTACAAGCAAACACAAATAATGTGGGCGTGGCACTGGCCACTTTTCCTAAATTGTATGAATCTTGACCGAAGGACACAACTATCCAAAAATCATTAATTAAGACCAAATATGTTCAGAGTTATGAAGAATTCAGATTTGATATAGCCCGAGGGAGTGGCGCCGCCCACTTTTCCAAAAACCATTAATTTGGACCAAATATGTTTAGAGTTATGAAGAATTAAAATTTGATATAGCCTGGGTCGTGGTACCGCCCACTTTCCCAAAAATTAAGATAGCCTATGCTTCAACCCATGCTCCCAAGAATATACTTTGAAAATTTCATAAAAATCGGTTGAGTACTTTGGACGCCATCTCGCCTAAAGCATGTGACTTTGTCAAATGGTGTGAAAAATATATACTAATTCATCAATTGAGAACGGCTGGACCGATTTCTCCAATTTTCCGACTTTTCCGCAGGGTCTTCCCAAAATTTTCTTTCGTAAAAACCTTCTCCTAGCAATTACGAAGAACTGGAAAAAAATTTAGCCAAATCGGTCCAGCCGTTCTCAATTGATGAGTTACAATACATTTTTTCCCACCATTTTTATATATGTATATATGTAGATGTAGATTAAGGGCCTAAAATACGAGTACATGGACACCATTCAAAGAACCAGATTATTGCTGCTCCCTGCCATTCTGTAAACTTCACCCAAAGCTCATTCTCAGCTCCAATACTATTACTTCAAAAGATTTTGGTGCTGCTCTGTCTCGAAAACGTTCGCCGAAAATTGCTTCAGCTATTCATATTTGCTCAATATTAAATTAAGTCGCCAAAGTAATAAGATTATAATTAGAAATAGAGGATTAATCGTATTAAGGTAATTTGACCTATTTGCGAAAATCAACCACTCCTAACATCGTATACCAAGAACGTTCTTTGGAATTATATACTAAAATAAAGTCTTCTGGATGGCAATTTATTTTTACTGGTTGTTCTCAAGGAACCAACACTATTGCTGTAGTTGGAGAGAATGAATCCCTAATATCTTATGGTTTACTATTCCCGTTTCGTTAGGTATTTACAGCTAAAGCTACTGCGTTACTCAATGTCTTCAAGGATGCTGATAGCTTATCTTGTTTTCAAGCTGTACAAAATTGCCGTTCCGGACTCAACGGGTAAGGAAATATACTTAACTCCCACTGCATACTCAAATTTGTTTTCTAAAAGTGATACATACATATTTATAAACATATTATCCATCAGAGAAATACAAAATTGGCTGAATTTCGGATAAATTATAACCACCACTACTCAACGATAAACCCAAAAAGAATCAAACCAACTTATATCACTCCGTACATAAGACATTGTATTGACCATACAATCATTACTCACGCTCACCTAAGGAAATTCTTCAAATCAATTCAATTTTTGTGAGGCACAAGCTATCAACGTGTTAGGTACATTTTTTAGTAGATGGTCAAATTAAGCACATGCACACGTGTATTCTTTTATGTA
The DNA here is from genome assembly GCA_951509765.1 of Sphenella marginata. NCBI lineage: Eukaryota > Metazoa > Arthropoda > Insecta > Diptera > Tephritidae > Sphenella > Sphenella marginata. Next base: position 55,671,311 of record OX608082.1, read on the forward strand.
AAATATTTATGCACGAACTCTCGTGCTGGGTGCCCCCCATAAATTCAGAAAGAAAAAATTCAGAAATACTGTTTTTCAGAAACATTTATTCAGAAACAAAAAGTCAGAATGAAAAATTCAGAAAACTTTTTTTAGAAACAACAAATCAGAATGAAAAATTCACAAAATCTTTATACTCCTCCGTAACAATAATCTGGAGGGGGAAATCCGATATTTTTAGAATTTTGCGAGATATCTGCAGTTAAAGATCACAATTTTCTGTCATTTTCATGTGGTTGTTGTAATCACATTACCCTGTGAGAAAAGAGTGGCACGCGGAAGGACATCACCGTTTTTTTGCACGCGTGTGTGTGCCGTGTGCGTGCGTGCAAATTCGAACCCTGTTTGGAGATTCATCGTCAAAATATTTTAAGTAATATTCATCCAATGATCTTCTAATAGATCCTACAATGAACAATATTAAGCAAATTTATAATTTTGTAAAAGAATCTGACCATCGCCGTACATATCTAATTTGTATTAACCAGTCAGGCGAAAGCTCATGCCGCTAGCGCTGCGTTATTTAGTTTGTATAATAATTTGTATTATTGTGTAATAAATAAATAAATAAAATTCAATCAAACTCAAAACATGTGTTTTTACAATAGTAAAGTAAAGAGACATCAAGTATTGGCTCCATATACATATGTACATACATATGTAAAATATTATCTGAAGTCAAGATTTACCAAATTCTTGGCAATACATATTTAAATAGGTTTTCATGATAAGATCACTTTCCTAATCCTCTGAGTTTAGATTAAGGAACGGAAAAGTAGTATTTACTGGTCGATTCTGAGCGTAACTTGCAGTTTTGTATCTGGAAGATTAGCTAACCGAAAATCGTAACCGTTGGCAATGCATTGCATGTAAACGAAATGAAACGCGAACGAAACTTCGAGTAGTTCTTATTAGCTGTTATGTATGTATATTACCTATTTCGATAGTTGCAAAATTGGACTGCAACTCAAGTTGGCAGAATATCAAAAGGGTGTAAAAGTTGTAAATTTTTGTATTTGCCGGAAAAAATAATGAGCCCGATTCTAAATATCCGCACGGATTTCTTTCAGGAAAATTTCCGACAATTCTCTTTCACTAGTGAACAGCAAATTGACGAAAGGAATTTCGAATTTTCGAAATCAGCTGTGCTGCCAGTTAACTTCTGATTTTGGTACTACTTTTTCTGCAAATATTAAAATTGTTGATAAAAAGTTTTTAAATTAGATAAATTAAGAATAAAAAATACTTTCGAATGGTAGCATGTGTATAAACGAAAGAATCTTTAGCAAATTGATTGTAACAAAGGTCTAAAACAAGAAGGTTGCGTGATGATGCGAGCCCACTTTAGTTGCCGGAATCATTGTAAGAGCTAACAAAACTCTTTTTAGTGATTTTTATTGATTCAATTGTTTTGCAGATGTATGTATTTAAAACTATTGGATAAATAAAGGCGCATACAAATATTTGTTGGACATTTTACCTACATTCAACAACCCTAAAAACAGTTTGCGCCATCACCAAAGAAACCCATCTTGATGAAACATGTGTTATAAATAAGATAGTGATTTTGTCGATTCCACAATACATTCTTCTGGTGGTCCGGAAGAATTTACCTCCTCCTCATTCTGCCAACATCCTTTAAGAAAGACGCAGAGTTTTCCAGATGCCTTTGAATAAAGCTTATTAAAGTGTTTATTGGCAGATTATTTATACTTTTCGCCCTAAAAATCCAAAAACAATACGATACTAATGTGTATACGTCGTTTTAATTATTAAAAGTTAAATTTTCTTACTTTTTGTTCAGCGTTCACTGTAAATTGGCTGGTGAAATATCTCGCGAAAAACTGTTGTGTATTCTCCCCTTTCTTTTTATTTATGATACCTACTTTACTCGCCAAACCGCTTTCCGCTTTTTCGAACATCGTTTAGAATAGGCGAAGAGCGAGAACCGAACAAATACGTGCGGGTTTTATGTTCAGAATAAGGGAATAGGAGAAGGGGAAAAATACGTGCGGATTTTTCGTTTAGAATTGTGCTGAATATTGTTAACACATTGGAATTGCGGCGTTAATGTTAAGATTTCCGTAATTTTCTACAAATTTTCTTAGCAGCCCGATTAATAGTTCCGAGTGAGCTGTTTTCTGGATAAAATCTCCCATCACTACTTCCCGAAATATTTTATCAGCAATTGAGACATTTTATATATAAATTAACTATGTAATTGTAAAAAGAGCATACAAAAATTTCAAAATCGACAAGGGACTTAGAAGCAGGAGGTTTACGACTGTTAGAACTGTTTCTATCTAGTGAGAAAACCTTATAATTAGCTTTGACAATATTTATAAACATTTTTATGTCTCGGTGCCAAGGGTGCTTAAAGATATTCCTAATATCTATGTATGCACAACAGATATAAAGTCAACATTGGAAACAATAGCAAAGCAGTGAATGGGCTTGAACCAACACATAAAAGCACAAAACCAATAAATCTGTGGTCGTAAGCAATAATCGCCTAAGTCGACTTAAGAACGAAATGAGTTATGTATACTACCATATTCAACTAATCAAACTTTATATTTACGCGAAATCCCTATAATCCTAACTTGTTTTGTTATTTAGATATTAATAAAGTCATTATAGCTTAACTCGCTAGGTAGCCCTATCACATTTACTATACGAGCCAAAGTATACTTAAGAAAGTTTCCAGATACAATATTGTTTTTATTAAAATTACCTTTTTTAACTACTTAAGTTTTTTTGCAGATTCTTTTTTTGTAGTTCGCCACAAATGATAAAGTTTTTATAAGAGCCAACGTAAAGATAAGATTTTATTATACCCAGCGTACTAGTACTAGTACAAGGGTATTATAATTTTGTCCACATAACGGTACTATGTAACGGCGAAAAATAGTCGAGTTAGATATAGAGTTCCATATATGAAAGTTCTTAGGTTGAAAAGAGTAATTGATTAAAGCATGTCCGTCCGTCCGTCTGTCCGTCTGTCCATCTGTCCGTACGTGTACACGATAACTTGAGTAAAAATTTAGATATTTGCATGAAATTTTACAGACAGCTTACTTTCTGGCCAAGGTAGGTTGAAAATGGGCATTATCGGATGATAGCCACGCCCCCTTTTTCGATATCGAAAATCACATAAATTAACATAACTTGCGTAAAAACTGAGATATTTCCATGGAATTTAGTGTATTGGTTACTTTCTGGGAAAGGTAGGTTGCTATTGAAAATGGACGAAATCGAATTATAACCACGCCCCCTTTTTCGATATAGAAAATTTCGAAAATCACATAAATAAACATAAGTTGAGTAAAACTTGAGATATTCGAATGAAATTTGGTACACAGGTTACTTTCTTGAAAAGGCAGGTTGGTGTTTAAAATGGGCGAAATCGGATGATAACCACGCCCCCTTTTTTAATATATGGAAAATTTCAAATAAGATTCTAGGGCCTATATCATTGTCAAGTCATGGTATTTGTATCTCGTTCTGAAAACTAACTCTGGGTATTTAATGTTCGGTTCACCCGAACTTAGACTTCCGTACTTGTTGCTTATTGCGTTTGTAAATTTTGATTCTGCCTACAAAGATCTTCGATGTTTGACATAATTTTTTCCAAATCTCATTTCAGAATTTTTTAAAATGCCTCTTTATATAAAAAGCTATTTATCTCGGAAGTATACTTTTCGACTTAGGCGATTATTGCCTATGACCACAGAAATATCAGTTGTGAATAAATAACATTGTACATACATAAGATTATAGGTATGTGGATATGTACATATGTACGAGCTTCCATAGTATAAAGCCTCATGTGTATGTAAATATGACACGTATGGTAAATATTTGTATGCACTTTTATCCAGAACTCAATGACCATAGTCTCAGTAGACAGGAAGTGCAGACATTTCAATCCTTGGGCACTAGCACAAAGAGCACCTTATGCCAGTGTGGTAACAAAGAATAAACTCCACATAAAAAAACATTCTTGTGGCCAATTTTCTCAAGGTAGTACGCAAAATCGCAGGAAATATAATACGAAATTTTACTACTATTTTTTCGTGAAATTTGAGTACAACACAGGTTTACACAAGAAATTTATCATATGAGTCAGAATTTTTAAAACCGATCACTAAAAAGGGGTCGGTTTGGTTTTTTAATTTAAATGTGGTTAAAGTGTAGCACGTGAGTATTGAAAGAGATTCCCAAAATATAATTCAAAAAAAAAAAATTATTAGCATAACTAATTTGTTGACATTCTTTTTCGTTTTGCTATATCTTATAACCTATTTATTCAAATGAGATGAAATTGTCACAGTTTTTTGATATTTTGTCGTAGTTTATGATGCAATTTTTTTATTGCATATTCTTTTAAAGTTTTTTATTTATAAATTTTTTTTCATGCAAATTTTTTGCAAAATGTCGTTCTGGAGCACCAAAAAAGCCGAAAAAAATGCAAAATATTCCTTAAGCTTTATCCAATAACATATCAAAATTTCAAAGTGTGCGGATTTTTTGTTCTATAGATACGATAAAAAAAAATAAAAATAAAAATATCAACGAGTCTTGCTACCACACAATACTTTCAGGGCGCTCATAAAATTCAAAGTTTTTGTTTGATAAGAAAGAAGAAAGGTACAAACATCAATTTATTGCAATATTACATTTTGAATGAAAAAACATCACATTGATCACATTGATAAAACTTCTTATTATTTATCAGAAGATCGGATTCTCAATAAATGCTTCTGATGCATATTTTCGTTATTATGATAACGATGAAAATATAACAAGAAGCAAATTATTTACAATTCTAGAACAAAGAAAAGCAACTGCTGTCATTCATATTTCTTGATAACTTATACTTCCACAGTTGTGAAGCTGATTGAGGGCACAAAGAATTCGTGCTGGGGGCCTTTCTGGACATTGAAGGAGCGTTTAACGATGTTTTGCCTTCTGTCATCGTACGACTACGACAAAATAGTAAAAAACTGTTAAAATTTCATATCATTTGAGCAAATAGGAAATCTCTTTCAATACTCACGTGCTACATTTTAACCACATTTAAATTAAAAAACAAAACCGACCCCTTTTTAGTGATCGGTTTCAAAACGTCTGACTTATATGGCATATTTATTCAAGGAAAAAGTAAAAAAAAAAAGAAAACACGTTCAAAAATATCGGGAGAGGTATCAAAAGACTCCTTCTGACTTCGGTATTAATAACACGGAATATAAATATTTTGCTGTAATGAAAAGTTATTGGCAAAAAACGTGTATTTACTTTCATTTGCTATGTGCTCTTCTTCTCCCTTTCTTCACTATTCACCATGGATTCTTAGACGTCAACTACTATTGTTTACACAAGAAATATAGCTAAGTTTTTCTTGGGCAATTACTTGATCTCTTATTCCCATACCTACAAACATCGGAAGTTATAATACTATTTCATGTTCATGCAAGGTATAAAAGGTTGAAAAAGTCCGCCCCGAAGTTTAAAACTTACGAGAGTCCGTATACAATTTTAAAGACTGACATCTGAAAATTTTTATCTTGAGAATACATATATATTTACTTCTCATGTCTTCATGAACTGTGAAGTTGTTTTCATATAGTTTCGCAAGCGGGAAAGCACTTTAAAATTCAAGACAATGTTAATGTTGCCTGTTTGACTAAGTTTATAAACAAAGGAAGTTTCAATATTTATTATACTAAGAGTTTTGGTTGCTTTATTTGTGTTTGAGATTTGGTGAGACGTGTAATAGGTTTAGTCCATCAGTTTAAAAGGAACAATGTCTTAAACTTTAAAGCGCTTTCGTGTGACACATTGCGACGATAGATACATATATTTAGTCAAGAAACAGTTCAGCCATTAAACTTGTTTTTTGGTTAGCTTTTCTTTTTCAATTGCCTGACTGCGTTTACGACATACCGAGAAGTTTTAAAATTGATAATTGATTACAACAGTTGGTAGGCGTTAACCTGACATTGAAATAAGCCTTGCAATAGTTGTTATATATGTATCACTATGTACATAACGACTTGCCTAAGTTTAAGGTGAATAATTACTCATAGCTATATGTATTACAAGAGCAATATTAAATAATTCATTATGTGCTCAATTAGAGAGAAAATTCTGGGTATGTATTTGTGTTTTTATTTATTGAATTTTTTCTTAGCACAAAAATTTAACAAAATTATTTTACAGTGCTGTGCCGAATGAGTTCGCACATTTTTTTATACCCAGCGTACTAGTACTAGTACAAGGGTATTATAATTTTGTCCACATAACGGTACTATGTAACGGCGAAAAATAGTCGAGTTAGATATAGAGTTCCACATATGAAAGTTCTTAGGTTGAAAAGAGGAATTGATTAAGGCATGTCCATCCGTCCGTCTGTCCGTCCGTGTACACGATAACTTGAGTAAAAATTGAGATATTTGCATGAAATTTTGCATACAGGTTACTTTCTGGCCAAGGTAGGTTGCCATTGAAAATGGGCGTTATCGGATGATAACCACGCCCCCTTTTTCGATATCGAAAATTTCGAAAATCACATAAATTAACATACCTTCCGTAAAAACTGAGATATTTGCATGGAATTTGGTGTATTGGTTACTTTCTGGGAAAGGTAGGTTGCTATTGAAAATGGACGAAATCGAATCATAACCACGCCCCCTTTTTCGATATCGAAAATTTTTAAAATCACATAAATTAACATAACTTGAGTAAAAATGTAGATCTTTGCATGAAATTTATTATACAAGTTACTTTTTGCCCAATTTAGGTTGCTGTTTAAAATGCACGAAATCGGATGATAACCACGCCCCCTTTTTCGGTATCGAAAATTTCGAAATTCACATAAATAAACATAAGTTGAGTAAAACTTGAGATATTCGAATGAAATTTGGTACACAGGTTACTTTCTTTCCAAGGCAGGTTGGTGTTTAAAATGGGCGAAATCGGATGATAACCACGCCCCCTTTTTTAATATATAGAAAAATAAGATTCTAGGGCCTATATTGTCAAGATATGGTATTTGTATCTCGTTCTGAAAACTAACGCTGGGTATTCAATGTTCGGTTCACCCGAACTTAGACTTCCTTACTTGTTTAACAACAATTCGTTACAATTCATGCAAACTCGTCAAAACAGTTAACTTAAAGATACATAGCCCATACCCTATTTATCGGAATACTTGATTGTATGTTCTGCGTTTGTATGTATATGTATGTGAGCCGTTTATTTTGATAGTGATTTGAGTCCATTTTTTCTTACATTAGCATATGTATTCAAGGGTTTGCGTTTGAATTTTTTAGTTTTGTGACCTTAATCATTTTAGAATATACATATAACGCAATACGTTTTGTAAACTTTACTAGAAAAAGTTTTTTCCAGAACCTAAAAGGGACTTAAAATACTTTCAAAATAAATTGCTCAAAATTGCATATGGGCATATCCCAGAAACTGTCTACCAACCAAAAATATTTGAACTTAATCCAACCTATTTTTTTTTTTTAATGGAGCATTAGAATAGATATCTAATTTTATAAATTTATAAAACAAAAATTATTTCGATGATGATTAATAAAAAAATTATAACCAAATCCTACCCTACCTCAGGTCTTTTAATGTTATACGAAAAAAGTGAAATTTTTTACGTGTTCATATCATTGCTTTAGTAATAACATAGATGGTCCAATCGAAAGCTATATTGTTATTCACTCAATTCTCCTTAAAATTAGTAAAAAAAAATTTCGTTTACTTTTCTGGAAACATTAAAATTTGGTATGAAATGCCAGGTAAAAGCGTTGTAGCGTGCGTCACGGAAAATCGGCTTTTTTTTATATTGTGAGTAGAAAAACTTTTTTTTTCACAAATCATCTATAATTTTAATTTAAATAAATATCCTGCTTTTAAGAAAAAAAACAATTTTCATTCTACAATTAAAAACCAAAAAATTACAGCATATTCATTTCTGTAGCGTGCGTAACGATTTGAGTTCTCACAAAAATTACAATAGAAACCTTTGCAATTTTTATTCTGTTTTCTTATCACTTGGCTTAAATCTTTTCTTCGCCTACTATTCTTAGCCTCTATAATCGTACCGATTGGCGATTATTTTTTTAAATTGCCAAAAATTAATATAAATGGCATTTCTATTTTACATATATGTAAGCAGTACATATATAAAAAATACAACTGCATTTCTTTCGGAGAGATGGGCTAACGTTAAGAGCATTCCGGGAATAAAAAGCAACCATTATTTTTCCGTACTTAATGAAAATGAGCTCGAAATAGCACTAACGGCAGATTCAGCAAAACATAAAACTAATTTATAAACATATATACATCAATAAATTAATTTATAACCATAAATTATGAATTAAATAATCTTATTAAAAAAGAGTACAAATTGTTTTGTTAAAATAAATACAATTGTTTTTATTTATATACTACTGGAAAAAATGTAGCGTGAGTAACGTAGCGTGCGTAACGTTGGGTTCACGGCCATCGTTAAAAAACTACACAATTTTTTGGCTGCAAGTAAGTTATTTTAAAATTCTCTTATATTCATCTTTCTTTAAGGCATTTCATTTGGTGTGCTTTATTATACAAAATTTGCTAAAAATTAAGAAAATATACCTCAACCTTCAAAGCTATTTCCATTTTTTGTAGCGTGCGTAACAATACTTTGAGATCAAATTTTTCGCAGCTTAAACCTGTTACAAAAAATATTTTGATGACATTCGAAAGTACACTCAAATCCCACTAAACACTGTGTATAACTTGAAGGTATGTCTTTTGAAAGACCAAAAAATTGTTATATGTCAATCCGAAAACGCGTGCGAATGTGGCGTTCGTAACGCAGGATTTGCCCATATATATGTACATACATATGTAATATGCACCAAACCAGCAACAAGAGAAACGTCTGTGTCCTTCCCAAAATAAAAAATAAAATAAATATCCGCCTTCCGCCAAAAAACGCAAAACATGAACTTAGTTTTACAACCGGCGCTACTGCAAATTGTTTTTTAGGCTGTTGTGTATGCGCAATTAAAATGTCCAATAAATATTTAAATGCGGGCTTATTTACCCTATAGTATTTGATAAATCTGCAAAACAATTGAATAATTAAAGTCCACTATAAAAGGTTTTATTAGCTCTTACAATGTATCCGGCAATTCAAGTAGATTTGCATTATCGCGCAACATTCTTCTTACAGACCTTTGTTGAGGTTCCTGTGCTACAGAATTGTCCTCCTATTTTTCTGCTACCATGCGAAACGCAATACTATGCATTGTTTTTATTAATTTCTTTAATTTAAACACTTTTATCAAAAACTTTAATATTTTTCATTCACTGATCACAAAAAGTACTACCACAATCAAACGTCAAATGGCCGCCCAGCTGATTTCGAAAATTCGATATTCCTCTTCGCCAATTTTTCTGTTAACTAGTGAAAGGGAATTGGCGGATATTTTCCTGGCGAACAAAAATTTCCGCAAGGAAAGAAATCTGTGCGGATATTTAGAATCGGGCTGAATGTCAAATTTCGGCTAATGACAACTCATAAAGATCATTAAACTACAGGTGTCACCACCCACTTTTCTAAAATTATGTAAAAATTTATTAAAGGACGCATATATCCATATATCATTAATTTGGACCAAACACCTTAAGAGTTATGGTGAATTGTAATTTTATACAGCATGGGGCGTGACACCGCTCACTATTCCAAAATTATGTATAGCCAATGCTGTAACGAATTATCCCGAAAGTCTACCTGAAACATTTCATAAAAATTGTTTTAGTCTTTTAACGCCTGTTACAAATTTGATATGCCCCCGCCTACTTTTAAAAATTAGAAAAAGCCTATAACGTAGCCAGTGAACCCAAATATCCACTTTGAAAATTTCATGGAGATTGGTTCAGTACTTTGGACGCCAAACAAACATACACACATTTTTTATACCCAGCGTACTAGTACTAGTACAAGGGTATATTAATTTTGTCCACATAACGGTACTATGTAACGGCACAAAATAATCGAGTTAGATATAGAGTTCCATATATGAAAGTTCTTAGGTTGAAAAGAGGAATTGATTAAGGCATGTCCGTCCGTCTGTCCGTCCGTGTACACGATAACTTGAGTAAAAATTGAGATATTTGCATGCAATTTTGCATACAGGTTACTTTCTGGCCTAGGTAGGTTGTTATTGAAAATGGGCGAAATCGGATGATAACCACGCCCCCTTTTTCGATATCGAAAATTTCGAAAAACGTATAAAACGGGTTAATTCAATATCAGAAGCAGCTACAATGATAAAATTTGCAATATGTATTGATTTATATGTTCTAAGGCGGATTTTACCAAATTTTTTGAAAAGGGGCGTGGCACCGCCCCCATATATTTGAAGAAATTTAAAAATTTTGACTCCTAATAACTTGAGAACAGTTTATGCTAGTATAACGAAATTTTGTAGAGGGCATACTATTGTTGTGTTAAATTCAGATATAGAAAATAAACGAAATCGCTTGGCGACCACGCCTACTTTTTTATAAAAGTTATATTGAAAGGAGGTGGAAATATTGAAAAGTCCATATCTAATTAAATGATACCGCTATAATAATATAATTTGGTACATACATCAATTTTCATATTCTTTACATTATTTTTGCAAAATTTTGGAAAGTGGGCGTGGCACCGCCCACTTATGAGTCAAGCAATTTTCAAATTCGACTGCTAATAACTTCAGAACGGTGTGAGATAGGTTTACGAAACTAGGTTCCAGGCATGTTATGTTTATGTAGAGTACTACCACAGAAAATAAGAAAAATCGGTGAACGACGACGCCCCTTTTTGGACTAAAGTTCTCTAAACGAGAGTTAGGAAACCGGAATATGCAATATCTGTTTAACTGATAAAGATATAATGCTAAAATTTAGTACACTCATTCACCTGATGATGTTATTAGTGATGTTTAAAGGTTTTTTGGTAATATTTTGGAAAATGGGCGTGGCACCGCCCACAAGTGAATAAACAAAATATCAACATTTCACTATTAACAAGCCACTGTGAAAGTATCATAAAGATCTGTAATAAAAACTGATCTTCAATAGGGACAAACAACATAATAAAATCCGTGGGCGTGCCACCACCCACTTTTTTAAAATTAGGTAAATATTGATTAATGGACACATATATCCGTACATCGAAAAATTTCACAAAATACGTTAAAAGTTATGGGCATGGCACGCCTTCTTTTCCAAAGTTATATATAGGACATGGTATAACCCTTGAAAAGATCGATTCAGTACTTTTGGCTCATGTAAGCGGTTAAAGCTTTATAAGCAAGGAGCGTGGCCGCGCCCACCATTTCGCTATTGTTTAGGCTCGGCATAGATTGGTTTTTGAAATGGGCGAAATCGGATGAAAACCACGCCCCCTTTTTCTGAAAACTAACGCTGGGTATTTAATGTTCGGTTCACCCGAACTTAGACTTCCTTACTTGTTTATATATAAGATTGCCCTATGGCAGTTAAAAAAGTGTTTTACCTCTAGAGGATATACTACCACCACACCAATTTTGAATTTACCACCACCACTTGTACTCAGATGTGGATCTACCCGTACTTAGACTTCCATTCCTGCTTATTATTATTTTTTTACAATGAAGTCTAATTTTTTTTAAAGGCTTCTTCTGTTATAAGAGCAGTGAAAGAAATAAAAAATGTAGTACTACAAAGTACAAAAAAAAAACAGAACGACACATTACTCATTCTTTTGGATTGATATTTCCTTTCAACCGTTTTCGTGTATCTTTTCATTCATGAAAAAGGTAATGCATTCCCCATTTCCCCACTGAGATGTTAAGTATGAAACATATACGTATGTAATTGTGGACATCCTAGTTGTTCCATAGGTTTGCCACTAGGCTTGAGAATTCTCATGCTCGCTGTGGGGGACTAGTCCCTCGCCCGACCAAAAGCATTGTATTTTGTACGCACTTTAGCATGTCAATGCAAGGGCATCCTGCCACACACTGCAGACTATAGGCCCTAAGAAATCTTTAGGGCAACCTGCCAGATACTGCAGAGTTTAGGCCTTGAGAATTCTCAAACCCAAAAGGGATACTTTATGGCAATTTTATTAGAATATGTAATTTATAATTACAGTAGGTATTCCCAGTTAACCAAAAGTGCAAAAAAAACTCCTTTCGGAGCCATAAAACGCTCATTTCTCAGAGCTTGACCCTCCGAAATGAGCTCCTTTCGGGGTCCAAATGGAGCGAAAAATAATTCTACGCGGGCACTCCAAACGGAGTCATAAAAAAAAGTCCGAAATGAGTTCGATTCCGATGAGTTTGGGGCGTTTTATGACTCTTTTTAAACTTCGGACTATTTTCGGAGCCTTTTATTCATCCATTCTAAGAGGTTTTTAGAGGCTTTTTGGACTCTTTTTTTACTGATTTTGGAGCCTTTGATTCATGCCTTTTACTTTTCTATACATTTAGGGCTTGATAAAGGGCAGGGCAGCAAGGGCATGAGAAATTGCAGGTTGAAATGGATATGTTGCCACTGATAGAACTACTGGGATATAATAAACAATCATATGTATGTATTAGGGCTCTAACAACAAATCGACTTATTCGAATAGTCGGTTAATAAACTTTTCGGTTGTAACCGTTCCTACGGTTATTAGTCGGCTTGTGGTTTTCGAATAGTCGCTTAGCACCGACTACTCGATTATTTAAGTTGCTTAGACTAGTCGACTTTTATTAAAACTCGAATACCATCAACCGACTGATGAATTGGTTGAGCAAAAAAAAAATTAAAACTGTCTTATCATATTAATTGATGTACAAAAATCGATAGCCGTTTCTTCTTTTTTCCAACTAGCCCCAATTGAAAACAGCACGGTATCGCAAATCGGTATCCACTTGGCCCTTCCAGGATCAGTGATGGCCTCCCTCTTCCTGTAACAGCTCCCACAGGGGCCGATAAGAATACCTTCTGGTAATTTATTCGCACAATATGGCCGTTGGCTCTTAGTTCGCTAAACTTCATTCATATCCCGCCGCTTCATCGAATGTTGTCAGCGTCCAAGCGTCTGCGTCATTAACTAGGACAGGTACGAATTGTGAATTATAGATGTTATTTTTTTCTTGGAGAGGTTTTTAGTTCTCAATCGGCTCCTTAGTCCGAAGAACCCTTTTTCAAGGGTTTAAGTTCATTACCTTGTTTTTTTTTTTAGATATTTCAAATCCAAAAATTTTGCTTATGCAAGCAGAAAAACTATATTTTTTTTCCTACGGGGCTTTTTCACCTAGGTGTGTAATCATAATTCGTTGCATTCAAGCTAAAGTTTTCTTGTTGGTGAAATAAGAAACCATCAGGGGCTTGTTATAACAAAATATGCTTAAACTTGAGTGGCAACACGAGAGATAATCAGTAATGTTCTTATTCAACTTTCCGATACTTAAGTTTGTTACATAGTTTCTCTTTTACAATGATAAACCCAAATTATTTATGGGGAGAGTTAACATACATTTAATTGTTTGGGGGCACAAATGTATGTATGTACATACAGCTGTGTTCAATATAATAGTAGCGCAATTAAATTGGGTTTCGTTCGTGGTAATAAGGAGAAAATCCAGTTTTAATAATTTGCATTTAAAATATAGCAGATTCCATAACAGAACCCACTTTAAAAAGAATTTCAAAGTTTACAAAAAGTTCAGAAAAGTTAATTAAACTTAAAAAGTTGTTCATCAAAATCTTAAATTTTTTTTACCGAATTTGTAAAAAATATTTGAATATGCAGTTTTGTAGACCAATGAACTCGCCCAAAAATTTCTCTAAGAGCTTTTCTTCGACACATGTTTTCACATATGCATGTATGTAAGTTAGGATTTTGTATCGATTCGAAGTTATAACGAATTGCAATTTCGTATATAACAAGTAAACACATTTTTTGTCACCAGGGCCTACAAATGATAACGTATAGTAAGGCCAGGCAAACAGACATAAATTCTAAAAAATATTGATTTGGCTAAAAATTATCTCTTCTATATATTTTTCTCGAATATCTGCCATGTAAAGACGTCGACCTGTTACAATTTTGCTATATGTACATGTGAAGGTTTCATATAGATCGGTAATGAAAGCATACACCGCCATATATAATTTCAATTCGTAAATTAATGATTAAGATTATTTTTTTGAATTTGAGAAATTAATAAAACCACTGCAGTCGATATATCCATTACCGGAACTATAAACTTTTGGAACAAATGCAGAATAGCTCCAACTCTCTGACATTGTGGTCGTGAAGATAACGGCATATTTTTTTTCTGGGGAAACAACAACAGCAAAAGTTATAGAAGGTCAAAGTTCATATAAAGCATTTCTTAAAATCAAAATTTCTCAAAAACTAACCAACCGATTTCAAAAAAATTTAAGTTGTCCAGATTATTGTTACGGAGGTCAAGACGCGTCTGTTGATGTCTCTCTCGAGTTTTTTGGACGTGTATTAAGAGTTGACTTTCGATGGCAAGCAGGGCCGTGCGCAGGAATTAGCCTTGGGGGGGTTTCAATTTAGATTTGCATTCGCATACATTTTTCACTAAGATAAACATATTTGCTGAAACAGATACCTAGACCCATACATCATAAATTTAAATGTTCTTTAACTTTTCTGAAACTGCATACTCTGATGCCTAAAGCTATACCCCAGAAAATTTTTTTGGCTGTACACATTCAGTGTTGCCATTTTGGTGCTTTTAGAGCTAGATCTAACTCTTTTTTTGCCGTTTAGCTCTAAAATTCTGTTTCAGCTTCTAGCTCCTTTTCTGGTCCTTTCTTTTCATTTTTAGCTCTTTTTTTGGCTACAAATTTATTTGGACAAATTGTATGCAAAATGAAGAAAGTTTTTATTTCTTTTATAACACTGTCTTACAATGATTTTGCACCAAAGCTGATATATTTTTTTTCGTGCTCAAAGCATCGAAAAACATAGAAAAATGTGAAAAATAGGGGGGGGTAAACCGGAGAAATTCTGAGTTATTTCAATTTGACTGTTTTTTGAAAAATTTGCAAAATTTATCCCTGTTTTCTCACATTCAAACCTAATTATCTTCTTTGGTACATCTGCTATATCAACAATCTTTACTTTTTTTCAAAAGGGAAGATTTTGCGCAAATTTTATGCTATCGCTCACTTTTTTTGACTTCCCCATTTAAAAGATATCGTCGAAAATGTCAACAATCAAATTTAACGAAAACCTCATTTTCGTTATATATACCGAGCTTTGACGTCAGAAATCTATAGAACCGCTTAAGACACGACCAATTTTTTCCCTCCTATCTTGTAGGAAATTTTATAGCAAAAATTTCGGTATATATAGATCTTGAAAAATATGCAAACTAATTGTCAATTTCGGCCTTTACAAAAAAAGGGCAAGTTCAGAAAAAATTAGAGTTTTTTCTAAAATACAGTTTTATTGTCTTTTCACGTAGTATAACTTCGTTTCTTTCAAAATTCATAATATTTGTTATTAGATAAGATAACATTTTTTTAATTTTCCTGTTCACAATTTTCATATTTTAATCAAAAACCCCCACTCATTGAATGAATTTTGCAATGTAAGTCTAGGACTGGACACAACCATTTATTTGTTTACTAAAATCAGCTGTATATGCCTATTAACATCTCTGATTTTTGAGGTGCCAAAATCGAGTATTGGCGAAACCCAAGAAAGTTAAATACAAAGTTAAATAAAAATAAAAATTAAGTGTAATACCTAAGACAGACATATGGTGTCTACACCACAATGTGTACTACAATGAAAGCTCAGGAAACCATGTAATAGCATAGTGACACACATTTGGTTTTCTATGACGTTGGCACTTACCAGCTGATTAAACAAAATAAAAAAGCAAAGTTAAAAATAAAATAAAAGAAAAATGAACTCAATGAAAACTCGAAACTGCGTGCTCCTTTGCCAGCTGCGTGCACATCTTTGCATATATATGGCTATTTTTATGTGCCATGCAGCTCATGACTAAGTTGAGCCCACACTGCAATTATTTTTATACCTTTCATGAACATGAAATGGTATTATAACTTTGGTCCGATGTTTGTAAGTATGAGAAGAAGAAGAGATAGACCCACTATTAAGTATACCGAAATGATCATGGCGATGAGGCGAGTTGATTTAGCCATGTCCGTCCGTCCGTCCGTCCGTCCGTCTGTTTGAACGCAAACTAGTCCCTCAGTTTTTGAGATATCTCGATGAAATTTTGCATAGGATTAATCATTTGTCGGAACCAGCAAGATCGGACCAATAGAAGGCATAGCTCCCATACAATCGATTGTTCCGATAAATGGGTTTTGGCCTATAACTCTTGCAATTCAAAAGCTAGGAACGTAAAATTTTGCAAGTTTAGTACAAATTGTATTTGCAACGTGTGTAGTGAAAATGACTCAGATCGGACCAACATGACATATAGCTCCCATATAATCGATAGTTTCGATAAATGGATTTTGGGCTATAATTTTTGCAGTTAAAAAGCTAGGAACGTTAAACTTTGCACGTTTGCTACATATTATACGCGTAACATATGTAGGCAAAATCAGCCAGATCGGACCAACATAACGTATGGCTCCCATACAATCGATTGTTCCGATAAGTGTGGTTTAGCATTCATGAAAGGTATAAAGCCTTCGGCACAGCCGAAGACAGCCCTTTCCTTACTTGTTTTTAATTGCGTCGCTTCCAACGTCCTTTTTTGTATTTTTTTTCTATATCTGATATAAATTTGTTGAATTTTTTAATTAATATTTGTTGTCAAAATGACATAAAACACCTGATTGTGACAGACGAATTGGCTGTGTTCATTGAACTGCATCGTAGTACAATTAGCAACTTCACTCAATTTCAATGGTTTCTTGCCTGCTTTCATGGTACGGAACTCAATATGCTTTCGAACTTAACTATTGAAACTACATTTTCTCAACTCACATCTTGATTTTTTTCCAAAAAACCTTGGTGATCAAAGTGATCGAGACCAGACACAAAAGGAAATGCACGAGTCGTATGATGGGGGAGTATGTCTGGTTCTTGGCACTGTCAGAAAATGACAAGGAGGAAAAGCCAAATCGAAATCTAAGATACACTTTCAGGAAATGTCGGAGTTATATAAAGCATGTATGATTTGAT
Organism: Sphenella marginata; assembly: GCA_951509765.1. Lineage (NCBI taxonomy): Eukaryota > Metazoa > Arthropoda > Insecta > Diptera > Tephritidae > Sphenella > Sphenella marginata. The sequence continues at coordinate 55,688,592 of OX608082.1, forward strand.
CAAATTACTTGTGATAAAAAGAATACGAAGTTATACTACGTGAAAAGACAATAAAACTGTATTTTAGAAAAAACTCTAATTTTTTCTGAACTTGCCCTTTTTTTGTAAAGGCCGAAATTGACAATTAGTTTGCATATTTTTCAAGATCTATATATACCGAAATTTTTGCTATAAAATTTCCTACAAGATAGGAGGGAAAAAATTGGTCGTGTCTTAAGCGGTTCTATAGATTTCTGACGTCAAAGCTCGGTATATATAACGAAAATGAGGTTTTCGTTAAATTTCATTGTTGACATTTTCGACGATATCTTTTAAATGGGGAAGTCAAAAAAGTGAGCGATAGCATACAATTTGCGCAAAATCTTCCCTTTTGAAGAAAAGTAAAGATTGTTGATATAGCAGATGTACCAAAGAAGATAATTAGGTTTGAATGTGAGAAAACAGGGATAAATTTTGCAAATTTTTCAAAAAACAGTCAAATTGAAATATCTCAGAATTTCTCCGGTTTACCCCCCATTTTTTTTCACACTTTTCTATGTTTTTCGATGCTTTGAGCACGAAAAAAAATATATCAGCTTTGGTGCAAAATCATTGTAAGACAGTGTTATTGAGACAAAAAAAAAACTATATATATATATGGCCATATGTATTAATGCCTTAATTTTACAAAAAGATTTAAAAAAAAATTATATTTAGCAGAGCAAAAATATACATGTTTAATGTGTTACATCCATATTGAATCAATACATATTGACGATCCATGCATTTTTGGTGCTAAACGTTCAATATGGATCGTCAATATGGATTGATTCAATATGGACGTAAAGTGTGACATCACTTAAAGAATTTCGTACTTTTGTCACAATGCATTATATTTAATACAAGTTACACATTAAACATGTAGAGGAACTGCGGCAGTTGTGGTATACTATTTGGTTTCCGGATTATATCGGAGCATTTTTTAAGGTGAAGTATGAGGTATAATTAGATAATTAGACTAAAGTTATATACTAACTGTTAGTTCATATTTTATAAGATACAATTTGGATCAACACGAAAAGCCGCTTCCTTAAAAATTGGCTAGAAATGTGGTATAGACAAGCAGTTTAATTTGGTATACTGTATGTTGATGTAGAGGCTGGCTAATTTGAGCCATTCTCTGTAGAGTAGTACAGGGTACGCTAAATTGTTTGGACACCGACAAAATCCTGTAGAAGACTTTGCCCGTCTTCGGCATCTTAATAAAGTAAAAAAAAGGGAAGTTTTACTCCCACACTACATTTAATGGTTTATCATTAAATTTTAATGGGTGGCATAATACCACATTAGCCGTCTCGTAATGTACCACAATGGCCGGTTCGGCGCCCTTTAAGTAAACAACAATTCCAAAATTGACAAGGGACGACGGAAATTCGTTCCAATATAAATCCAGTATCCACCCTGTCGGAAAACACAACAACCAAACAAACACCAATTTTCACTTCATAAGCTCATAACTTGGTGATAACATCACTTGTTTCAGAAAATTTAGTACTTCCTTTTTCACAAATTGATTTGACAAAACAGAAAAATGGCACTTTATTTACGGGAAACGAAACAAAACATAAGACCAGTAAAAAAATTCAAACTCACATAATCAGATGTTTTACTCCACTGGAAGCCAACGGGAGTTCAAAGACAGCTCTGCTAAATATAATTTTTTAAATCTTTTTGTAAAAGTAAGGCATTAATACATTTGCCCATATATATATATATATTTTTGTCTATGTACCCATGAAAAACGCATTTGACATATGTAAGTGAAGTAGTTCTAAATTAAGAATATTGACTCTCCTTTCCACCTAAAAATTTCACGGCGCCCCTGAAATTTTATCTCCCTTTCTCACAGTATATCTGTACTGTAGTGTTTGACGCCCTGCATTCATCGTTACTAGCAATATAAAAGTATTACATACATATATGAGCTAGCCAGCAACATTGTTACATTTCTTAACTTGTTTCTTCATTTTTTGCAGATGGTTTTCAAACCTGAAAGCGCTGATGCTTTCTAAGCTTCCATCTTGGTAAGCATCCTTATTGATATGAAACAAATAATGGAAATTAGATGTTAAAAAGCTTAAATCGTAGAATGAAGGATCTCATTTACAAAACTGTGCAACAGATTTTCAGCATAGGCCTTATTTTCTTTAGCATTTCCCTTTTCTAATAAAATTCGAATTGCTATTGAAAACTTCATAATATTTAAATATTTTTCTTCAGATAAACCAGAATGCAATAAAAAGGGTCCTTAATACAGAAGAAAATGACTGTAGCTTTCCATCTTTCCAAATCATCCAAGGATCGTGGCTTCCTGCCAAATACGAATGGAATACAAGTTTGTAGCTGTATTAGTTTGTCGGAAAGACCACTTATCTGCCAGGATGTGAGAGAAAATTTGTGCCCTTTTCTTTGAACCCATACTTTCAATAAAGGTCTTGCCACTCCAAGACAAACAACGTGCATATAATCTAGTCCAAATTGTTGAACTATATCAATATATAGGTTTTCTATAGCCATTTCATTCTATTGGTTGGGATGATCTGGTTGAGTACGATGTCTAAATGAGTACCTAATCAACTCTCAGTACATCTACATTTGGAAATACAACTCGGTTTTTGTACATTTCTCCCTTTTCAATACATCTAGTACAAAAATATTTACCGCTATGTCCCTTGATTCCCAGTACAAAAGCTCTTGCGGGGGCATCCATTATAAAACATCTTCCTCTTATATTGAATAGTTTGTTTTCAAAATCAAATCCATTTTGAATCAAAGCTTCTAAATCGCTTAAAAAGTCATTTGAATTTACTGGCTTCGAATAACCTTCGTCAACACCTATCGCATACACATCACTGTAATTTGGTACATTACATAGTATGGGCCAAACTTGCTTGTTTGAACTTTTAGATATAGATAAGCCGTCGATACTGAAATCGAGTAAAATTATTTCACAATTATAATCATTAACTATTTAAAAAGCAGTCAGTGCATCTGTTAGGCCATAATGGGTGTATGATCTCTCTCCCATACTTCTTGCTACTAAACTATTTGGAGTTTTCTTTAGCGTTCTACTATCCATAATATTTGTAAAAGTTCATTTATTGCGTTATTAGAGATATAATGTATATTTGACCATAAACTGGGCTTTCGGTTAAGCACAATGCATTCTCATCATCGATATCAATATCACTTCCACTTTCGATCTGGGACTCAACATCACTAACTATAACAGATGCACTTTCCTGTTGTTGTTGTTGTTTTAGCAACAAAATCACTCCCCGAAGGTTTTGGGGAGTGTTGTCGAATTAACAGTCCCTGGCCGTATATGAATCCGGTTCTCCCTTTCGGTACTGCTCGACTGTCGTGGCAGCGATTTGTTATGACCAGTGTAACCTTCTAGGTCATGGGTAATGAGAGGTGAGAGGCATCATGTCCGTAGATCAACCATCGAGTTGCACATCATTACCTTTGTGCATATTAGTCGCCTCTTACCACCGGTATGCCTATCGCGGGCATATTGTAAACCCCTACCCAAGGGGTATGCACTTTCCTCATTACCAACGTTGATTTCACTGCATAGAGTGGATTGCATGGCACTGATATTAATATTTTCATTATTTTCAACAATATCATGACATGGGATATTATCCGCGATGCCGTTCTCTTGCTTTTCATAAATTGATTTTAAGGACATTTTTGAATTTTTTTTTTGTTTATTGAAATTTTTTTATTTATAAAACTAGAAACTCACTTTTTTATCAACACTCACTTTTAAGAGGTACTAATTTTATATTAATTTTTATATTTAAAAAACGACACAATTTGTTTATTAATATATTTAGAGGATAGGTAACAGCTCAACCTAATATAAACGCTTTTGCGGACGCACAGAAGTCTATACGCAATTATTTGAGTGACCGAAATTAAAGTCCGTGCGTTGCTTTTATTGGTTGAAAGATGAATAGTTTTATTGTATATAGACGTCCAAACTTGTGTTTACAATATTTGGTAGACGTTTTGAATTGAGAATTGAGTTCGCTAAAATAACAAAAATGATCAAACAATAATTCGTAAAATGACCAAAAATCTTGGATTTGAGTTAGCTTTTAGCGCACGCAATTCTATTTCGGTTACTCTCATACAAGTTTGATGGGCATGAGACAATTTTGACAGAAAACTCACGCGGTGCGTTTATTTAGGTTGAGCTGTAAGCAGTTCTTACTAGCGAAGCGACAGCAAACCAATTGGGCTTAATGGGCTCTGTAGACAAAAAAGTTTAAGGAAAATTGATCAATTAAATGTTGTTTAAGCGACTTAAACAATTTCTTTCGTTTATTTCATTTGCAACCCCTTTTATAATTCTCACCCAGCTTATGAAATATTCTGAAAATATTGTTTTTGGCCGCCTTACCCAAGGGGGGTTTTTTCAAGCAAAAATGAGGAAGCCAATCTCGTGCAATGCCTCAGAGCCAACAGTGCTCGCCCCCAATGAATACATACAAGGTGTAACATGTGCTCTGCATCCTCCCAGTTCTATATAGGACAAATAAATAATAAAATAAAATAATAATAAATTAATATGAAAAGGGCTCCCTAGTTAATATGTGCTCTGCACGCCCCCTTTTCCACCCCAAATAAATATTATAATATAAAATTTAAATAAATTCAAAAAAAAAAAAACTTCTCGCACCCTCAAAGCTTAGACATAGTCCTTCGAGCCGGATAGATTCGAACCGGCGACTTCCAAATATCACTAGACGACTAAGCCGTCTAGGGGGGCGAGAATGTTTAAGCGACTTAAACAATTTCTTTCCTTTATTTCATAAGCTGGGTTAGAATTATAAAAGGGGTTGAAAACAAAGGGTTGTTTTGACCCGACATCAAAAAAATGGTGCTTGTATTCCTTTGGAGCAACAAATGAAGAAGGATATGCTGATTTTTACTCAAAGAGAAAGGACACACTATCTCTTCAAATAACTTCGGCGGTACTACCCTACATTTGAAATTCGTATATTCTTCACCTTTTAATCGCTTTTCTTTCATAACATTTATCGCCCAAACTTTCTCATTCCTAGTGTGTTTTCTTATTTTAACTGTTGCACTCGGAGGGGCCTGATCCCTTTCGCTTCCACTTTCTGAGCCACTTGGATTACTAGGCACCTATTCCGAGCCACAATTGTCAAATGGGTTAACCTCATACGGGTCTAAAAGTAAAAAAATATAACCTCAACAGATAATGGTTTCTAATAGACATTATTAATTAATATTAATCAATTTCTTACCGATTTTCTTTTAACAAATTCAATTCATGTTTTATTAATAATTGTAATTGTAATAATTCTTTTTTTGTACGCATATTTTATATTGCTATTGTAATTATTTTATTGAATTCTCAATTACTTTCGAACTGCACCAACAGCACGTTTGAATGTCTACATTCCCATATAACCGGCTCCTTTCCACCCACTAAATGGTACACATTTCACGCTTGTTTCGTAAAGACTCATAAAAGTATGACATGCTCCATAATTCTTTCCCTGCGGTCGCGTTCAACTGCAAAACATCTGCCCAAAAAACGTTGCATTCAACTGAAATCGTCGTGCATACATATGTACAGTTACTCACAGAAATAAGTGTGCACCACTTTTTGGCAATTCCCACCAATTTTGGCTTCATCAATCTAATACATAAACTACAAATTATGTATATTTAAAAATTTATAAAAAAATTCGAATTTTCAGAAGTTTTCTGAGTATGCGGATTTTCCATATAAAAAAATGACCTTCATAAATATGGAGGAAAATCTTAAAGTTCCCAGAAAAAAACATTGCCAAAAATCAGCGAAATTTCTTACGGAGCTAAGACTTACATCCTATGATACTGAAAGTGAACGGGTTGCAAATCTGCGTACTCAAAAAAATTCTGAAAGCTCTGAGTAAATTTTTGAAAAAATTTCCAGGAGTTTTGCGATTCTTTCTTACATTTTTAAATTTTTTAGATCGTGACAAATTTTCTTATAGGAAATTAGTTAAAATAAATTAGCTGAACCCAAAATTGCTGAGAATCGCCAACAAGTGTGTACTTATTTATGCAAGTAACTGTATCTCCAAAAAAATAATATTGTGGAGTACGATAAAAACCAACAAGTAAATGTCATTTTGGATTTCAAAAGAGATTTTTATGACGCTTTAGTTCTTGGTAGATTAAACGTGCCCACATCCCCTGAATATGCCTATTGTGATCAGGTGTATTCTATTATTTCACATTTCCAGCCAGCGAGGTCAATGTACAGACCATACCATTGAACTCTATTTGGACGGATGTGGTATCCTCGTCACTAAATTGGAGAAGAAATAAAGCATGTATATTAGCCTCACTTACCAGTGCAAAACCTGCTGCCTTCAGCCCGCATATATTATGCCCAACCACCCATGGCTCCTGAATGAGGGGCATCTCAGCTGCCCCCTTCGTTGCCAAAAGGAGCAGCAACGCATCCGCCGCTGCTTTACTGTGGTGGAGGGTAATCTGTAGCACCCGCACCATCAGGGTTACATCTCTCCACCACCGTAACATTGCCAATGTCCTCGTTCGACATCGGCTCATCTCCCGAGTGCACCTCGCCACACCAAGAAACGATCTACAGTCATTAGAAGAACTTGCATCCTAAGAAGCTGTAAATGGAGCAGTAGTCAAAGTAGCCATGAAAAATATACTGAGGCTGTTGTGGTATTTGTCGGAAAAGTTAGTGTCGTTTGATTTTTTTGACGATCAACTGTTAATACAAGAAAAGAAAAATGTGGTAGAGCCGCTGAGAGTGGAAGGCTTAGAAGACTGTCCAAAAAGAAAACAAATCGACATTTCTGACATGAGTATAGAAGATTTTGTAACTAGCAACTCTTTACAATTTTTTAACATAATGGGCGTATCGTCTAAGTTTTTGAGAAAAGATGTTTAAACTAGGGAGGACGATCCGGAATTTAAAGCTGCGAATAAAATCGTAATATAGCTGAACGTGGTGTCGCTTTAATTGAAGAATATAATAATTTATAACCAATGATGAAGAGCAAAACCAATATCTACTTTTTTGGTGATAGATTACAGAAAGAAATATCCAGATACCAAAAAATTAACTCTTCTTAATAATAGGTTATCTGCTTAATTATTAAAAGTATTTTTATTTTTAGATTGTGTATTTTTTCGAATGCTTTATAATACTAACCAAAAGTTTGTACGTAGATTTTACATATGTTTTTTTTTTCCATATAAGGAAGTTTTATTTATGGTTTTTGATATACATATTTATATGTATACCGGAAGGACCCGGCAGACGTTGTTCTCCCCAAATTTAGGGAAAAAACAAAAAAGTTTGTAATATTTCGGTCCCTGGTCCACTTCCCGGAATTATGAAAAATAGATAACGGCAGATTCTCAGACCTACTAAATAAGCTCACAAAATTTCATGGGAATCGGTAAAGCCGTTTTGGAGAAGTATGGGAACGAAAACTGTGACACGAGAATTTTATATATAAGATAAATATAAATATGTACATATGTATGCACGTTTGCCCTTTTAAAAATTTTCTTTTTGTTTGTAATAATAATAATTTGCGATTAACCAATTCTTTTAAATTTTTCGCCCCGTTCATCACCAAGAAAGATCAAATTATACAGGAGGGTTTTTTAGTTCAGAAATAGACAAAACTTACTCATCACATTGTCTTTGCCTTTGCCTTATTTCCGATACTGTAATATTTTGTGTGATGGTTTTAAACAAACAGTATTATCGATATCTATAAAAAAAAATGATTTGTTCAGATTGTTCACTACGATTAAAGTATTTTTGAAAACCATTGAACTTTAAAAACATAAAAATAAATTTTTTAAATGTAAGTACTAAATCGTAACCCAGTACTAAATCATAACCCAGTACTAAATCGTAACCCACACGATGTTAAATTTAAGTACTAAATGGTAACCCACACGGTGTTATAAATCAAACGTGGACAAACACAGCACTTTAAATTCAGCAGGCGTTTTTTACAATTACACTCAACCATATGCAAAGTTTTCAATGACATACATATATAACTGTGGTGACCAGAGTAAATGCGGCAAATAGATGGCATATAGTACACGTTTTGAATCGTTTTGATATTGACTAGGTATAACAGATAAGTATTGTAAATATTTATGATATGAATTTTGTAGTGACTTTTAACGTTATGCAACTATGTATACAATGCCCATATAATCACAAACTACACATATTGAAGAAATTGGCTTAATAATTTTCTACTGATAACATACATATCTATGTATACATATGTATGTATTTATGTAAAAATGATTTGGTGTCTAATTGTAACGCTAAGACTTGAAAACGGCTGAACCAAATCAAATACTTCTTTGGTTTGTTTGTTGTTACCCCGCGTGGCACCTCCCATACAAACTTAATTTTTCAAGCTGATTATCTCTAAAGGAGTTCCAGGTAGGGAGCTGAAAATTGGTATAGAGATATGTCTAAGCTTTAGAGAAGGCGAGTTGTTTTTTAAGTTATTATTATTTTTCATTTTATTTATTCATTTGGCTCAGGTTCTGACGACCATGTTTGCCTAAATGTTCAAAATTGTTCTTTGGAGAACGAGAGGGTATGTATGTATTATTGGTGGCGAACACTGTTGGCTCTGAGGCATGGCGCGATTGGCTTCCTCATTTTCGCTTGGAATAACCACACTTTGGCTTTCCAAAACATAAACTATATCTTCGAAATATTTTATAAGCTGATTGCGAATTACAATAGCATGCAATGCAAATAAAATAAACGAATGAAATAACCGTAGCTTATGTATGTATGTCGCTTAAACAAGCTATATGATATCAAAACAATTTTTTCCCATAAAGTGGGGGGTATCGGGTGTAATAACAATTTTTGAAATGAAATTAATAAGAACGAAGTTTGCCGGGTCAGCTAGTGTACATACAATTTTCAAAAGGCAGTAAACTTTGAACTTGAATATGAGCATTTCCGTAGAATGGTCAACCAGAGCAAAAATTTTAAATGTTAATAAAAATAAATTCTTTTTTAACCCTGTTATACAAAATTACCCAAATTTTTATAAAAATAACGGTTTGAAAGTTAATTTAAATTTTTTTTATGAAAAATTTGGCCTGAAACCTGAAAAAAAAAATTGTTCATTTCCAGCCAGTTTTAAAGGCCTGTTTCTTTTAAATTTTTTCACATGTACGACTTATACTAGCGATCCTTTTTTGCAACAAAATACCCCCATGAATATCAATTAAGACTATAAAAATGAAAGAAGATTGAACGACGATGTTTTCACGGTAAATTTTTATTGAAACTTTTACCTCTTCCTGGATCGTACGTTCGCGACCAAAAAAATAAATTTTTTGTTACCACTTCTCAAGGAGTGTAAGGATATGTCTAGAACTATGTACATTGCTAAAGCCAGTTGAGTGCACTTAATTAAAAAACAAAACTACTTCTCTTGAAGGGTTTACCAAACCTTTTTTTTTTATTCTCAAAGTTGCGTACGTTCGCGACCGGTATTTAAGCCTATATATAAAAATGTACGGACGATATTTTAACGCGAAATAAACGTAAAGAAAGTCACTTTATGCCACTTCAATATGTTATCAACCGTTTTAAAAAAATCCATTCCATTTCGCTGAATTTTGAATTTTTCCAGTTGCACCAAAAAGTCACTTCCATTTTGCGTACGTTCGCGACCACATGTTTATTGCCCCCACAGTCTAAACTAAAAATCGAACAAACCTGCCTCTTGCACCTGAAATTGACCTTCCAAAATGCTATTGAAGTAGCAAACAAAAAAAAACAAAAACCTATGTTTAGTTTGTTTTTTGGAAACACCCATATCTCAAATCAATTTCGGAGTAACTTAGATCCTTTTGGTTCTGAGCCCTTCAAATGTAGTCATAAATCGCACCTTTCTACAACCGTCCAACCCGACCCTGTCAGATTTTGATGAAATTGTGCATGCGGCTACACTTTTATTTTTGAGAAATTGTGGGCCAAGATATTATTAGTACGGAATGGCTCAACCGATTTCAAAGGTTTGTAGACCATTAGATGGTATTTAAATTCTCTTTAGGAAACATACGATGTAAAAATAGTATATTAAACTCAAACACATTTTTCTTTTGTTAAAATGTTTTCTAATTTTAAAGTTTTAGTTTTATCAACAAAAATTTTTCAGGGTAGTATAAAATCAAAATCGGTGAGCTGTTCCGTAGCAATAACATCTTTAACTCGCCTATTAAGTTCATTTCGAGAATGTTTCGTCGCGTTGCCACGCCCACAATTTTTCAAAAATGCAATTTAGAAAACTGAGGTAGTATTTATATATGTAAAATGAAGCTGTATGTAAAATTTCATCAAAATCCGAGAGCGTCGGATTGGAAAGTTGTACAAGATGGAGGTTGCAGAAAGACGTTTTTGTAGAGCATTGAATTCTCTATGAAACTGTAAAAGAGTTTGATTTAAATCCATATATATATATTAGATCCGCATATACATATATATTAGATCGCATTATTTGTATGGATATTTGTGCAAAGAGTTTGTACTTACATAAAGTATGTGATTATCCATACTTTCAAATTGGATAAGTAATTAATATTTTTTTTGGATAGGATTATAGAATAGTATTAATTGACGTAGTTTTTGATTATTAGTATATTTACATGTAATAATTGATTTGGGCTACGTATTTTGAAATCAAATTTGGAAACATATAGAAGAATAGAACTTTTAAGAAATAGTAGATATCAAAAAATAGTAGGTATATTCAATTTAAATAAAAATCAACAATTGCCGTTTAGTATTACCTAGATACATACAAATGTAATGTACGTAGAAATATTCGCTACGTTTTTTGTGGCTAGTACGAGTATGTTAGCATTTTTAGCAAAATTGCAAATGGGCTATTCCTTCGTATCGGGTGGGACAACTTTTCATTGAAATTTCACTTTTAGTTAAAGATGTCAATTAAACTAATTATCGATTTCCGGTTTTAATAGAGATATTGCCAAATTTTGCACTTAATTAATGATCCCATTAGGGGAAAACCGGAATATATGTAATATGTTTGGAAATAATATAATGTAACAAAATAAAGACGCTTTCCGGCAGTCCAGGTGATATTACTAAAATTGTGCTAATTTATGAAAGTAGTTTATTTAACTTAAATGCGGTTTTACGACCAGACAAATGTGGTATATATTTGTACAAACATTATTTATTTTTCTCAAATATTTTTATTGCCATAACTTGAAAAGTTAGTAAAGAAGTGTAACGGTCGGGACATGTGAGTATTTGAAGTGTTGAATGAAGTTATTTATAAGAAATCGAGGTAAGTTTATTTCACAGGCGGTTTTAATTTTCGTTTTACTAACTTTAGTACTTACTTCTTAAGTATAATTTTTTCTTTTAAAATTTTGTTCGAAATAACTAGTATATCTATTTATGTAGTATTATAAGTAATGCATATATGTACATAAGTAACATTAACCAATTTTTAACCACTATTTCACCATATCTGTAACGGGTGGGACATGCTTCGCGGTTGAATATTTCGTAACTAATTTAATAGAAGCTAAAATGCAGTTCAGGTATATATTTGAAACAAAAATCCAGTTTTGAGAAACTAACATGAAATACCACGGTAACTCCTATAGAGGACAATAACAACTTTTTGACTTTTTTGTATCGGGTGGGACAAGCCCAAATACGTTTATATATTCGATTCATAAAGACGGGAAAGCTAAATAATTTGGTATATAAAGCACCTTCATTGGATAAATTTGAGTTCTGTTTGTTAGTTTTATAATCAATAGTTTCATAAAGGAATTAAAAACCATTTAACAGCCTTTTCAAAACAAGGCAAATCAACCTCATTTGAATACATATGTAGCTATTAGAGTGCCTGATTTTAAACAGTGAAACATGTTACTAAACATTTACTTAAAGCTTAAATTTATTATTTTTTGGCTAATATAACGTTTCTATCATTTATTTATCGATACATTTGCTAATTTTATGAACATAATTATTTGCACAGCAAGGCTCATTTCGTCATGGAATCGCCCAAATAGCAATGCTTTGTAGACTTGTATATTTCACATATGTATGTATGTACATACTCGTATATCAAACGCTATTGCATTAGTTAATGTAGGTATGTACCTACTTAGTATGTAGCAACTGGACTAATTGATCCTTCAATTAATAGTGGTTTGTACATGAACCTATGTACATACATGCAATGTTGTTTTTATGATGTAAGTATGTAAATAAAATGAAAGAGAATTAACTATTTTTCTAAAACTACCGTTCTATACTGTTTTCAGTGTAAGTAGAAAGCCAAATGCAGACGGTAAAACAGCATCCCACACGCATCTCTTATCAACTCTACCATAGTACATACATTTTTTTATCAATTCTGTTAAGAAAGAATTGATAACAATAAATTCTGTTAATTTAACATGCTCAACCAGCCAGCTACGAGTTTTGACAATTACATTCAAATTCGTTCATAGACCTTCTCTGTATCATTACCGTTCTCTGACTGCTTTGTTGATATGTTCTTTTTTGTGGAGTTGCCCACAATATTATGTTCCAAAATAAAATAAAATACAAAGGAATAAAATAAAACAAGAAAGGGAAAGCTAAGGAGAGGAGAGGAAAACAATGAAAGTAAAGGAACAGAAAATAATTGAAATATAATAGAATTTTTGGTTGAACACTAACCGATATCTAGTTCTAATGAAAAGTGAACACAGCTTTTCTTATAACCGATTGCATTTACAAACATCATTATAAACCAACTTACTTCAACATAAGGATAACAACTGGTTTGCTGCTACTAAGTCCAAGCCCTCCTTTATTAAAAAATTTTGCTCTGGGAGCTGTTTTGGAGTAAAGACATTTTTCTGGGGCATGCGCACATTAGATGCCGATAAAACAGTATTAGAGAGAAATTACGATAGCTCTTTGACTTTGAATATATTTTTACTGGCAAAAAGTAACAAAAGTGGTAATAAACATTAACACTTTCAGCGATTGTACATATAGCAGAGGTGAGTAAATGTTTATTTTAACTACGTAAAGCATTAGGCTTCATTAATGATTGAAAAATTGTCACCACTGTCCAACACGAAATGTAATAACCTATGCTAGTCAGTAGCATACTCATGATTTGGAATAGGGACGATACAAAATTTGCATCGATAACTGAAATTTGAGACAGGCAAGGGCTGGAGGCTTCTTCAGTGCTTCCTGTCTACCCGCTTATTTCATGAATAAATAAACCTGTTGGCCCATAATCATAGTCAAATTAAAATAGAGTTTTATCTACTTAACATATGATTTTAAAATCAGCACCATTTCATGCCTGTCATAGCCAACTTAAAATACTTTTAATGTGTAAGACGAAATTTTAATTTTGAAATTACGAAGATGTAATTTTAACATTTTAAAACTATGGGTTGTATCTATAGTTATGTGATGTGACAGCGCTTACAACTATAACATGGTTTTGTGAATAATATACATAGTTGGCACAAGGTGACCTTGCAAAACATTAAAAACCAACTTAATTTTTTGTCATAAGGAGCACGTTACTTTTCTTTTTTTTTAACTAGCAGACCTGCATAAAATTTGACTTGTCTACAATTGTACTGAATTCCTTCCCCGCATGGCGCATCCTATTTATTTATTCCTTTATCTTAATTTTTCTTTCTCGTTTTGTTCCTCCCATTTCAGGTTGGTTTTCTTACCCTCATAATTTTCTTCTTAAAACTAATTTTTTATTTTTATTTATTCATTTTAATAGCTCACACGAACATGACATGGAATTATAACTTTGGTCCGATATTTGTAAGTATGAGAAGAAAACGAGATGGACTTACGAAAAGATCAACGCGATGAGGTGAGTCGATTTAAGCATGTCCATCACACAAACAAACCGATTAAAGATTAAAGAACATACATCAAACTATAATTTATTTAAAGCAATTCAGAGCCTGTAGGCGCCGAACCGCCCACTTTTCCAAAAAATATACATTTCGATTTGAAATTTTATAGATTTAGGCACCAAAAATAAATATAGCCTTTGCCGTACCACCAAACTTCTAAAGGTATTGTGAAAGTCTCATAGAGATCAACCATAAACTTTGGACGTTGTTGAAGCAAATCGGTTGAGTACTTTGGACGCTCATAAAGGACACACACATTCCTTTTTATACCCAGCGTACTAGTACTAGTACAAGGGTATTATAACTTTGTTGGGATAACGGTTGGTTGTACAGGTATAAAGGAATCGAGATAGATATAGACTTCCATATATCAATATCATCAGGGTCGAAAAAAAATTTGATTGAGCCATGTCCGTCCGTCCGTCCGTCCGTCCGTCCGTCTGTCCGTCCGTCTGTCCGTTAACACGATAACTTGAGCAAATAATGAGATATCTTCACCAAATTCGGCATTCGTACTTATTTGGGTTCAGAATAGATTGCTATTGAAAATGGGTAAAATCGGACCATAACCACGCCCCTTTTTCGATATCGAAAATTTCGAAAAACGTATAAAACGGGTTAATTCAATATCAGAAGCAGCTACAATGATAAAATTTGCAATATGTATTGATTTAGATGTTCTAAGGCCGATTTTATCAAATTTTTTTAAAAGGGGCGTGGCACCGCCCACATATATTTGAAGAAATTTTCAAATTTTGACTCTCAATAACTTCAGCACAGTTTATGCTAGTACAACGAAATTTTGTAGAGGGCATACTATTGTTGTGTTAAATTCAGATATAGAAAATAAACGAAATCGCTTAGCGACCACGCCTACTTTTTCATAAAAGTTATATTGAAAGGAGGTGGAAATATTGAAAAGTCCATATCTAATTAAGTGATACCGCTATAATAATATAATTTGGTACATACATCAATTTTCATATTACATTATTTTTGCAAAATTTTGGAAAGTGGGCGTGCCACCGCCCACTTATGAGTCACGCAATTTTCAAATTCGACTGCTAATAACTTCAGAACGGTGTGAGATAGATTTACGAAACTAGGTACCAGGCATCTTATGTTTATGTAGAGTACTACTATAGAAAATAAGAAAAATCGGTGAACGACCACGCCCACTTTTGGACTAAAGTTCTCTAAACGAGAGTTAGGAAACCGGAATATGCAATATCTGTTTAACTGATAAAGATATAATGCTAAAATTTAGTACACTCATTCACTTGATGCTGTTATTAGTGTTGTTTAAAGGTTTATTGGTAATATATTGGAAAATGGGCGTGGCACCGCCTACAAGTGAATAAACAAAATATCAACATTTCACTATTAACAAGCCACTGTGAAAGTATCATAAAGATCTGCAATGAAAACTGATCTTCAAATAGGGACAAACAACATAATAAAATCCGTGGGCGTGCCACCACCCACTGTTTTAAAATTATGTAAATATTGATTAATGGACACATATATCCGTACATCGAAAAATTTCACAAAATACGTTAAAAGTTATGGGCATGGCACGCCTTCTTTTCCAAAGTTATATATAGGACATGGTATCACCATTGAAAAGATTGATTGAGTACTTTTGGCTCATGTAAGCGGTTAATGCTTTATAAGCAAGGGCCGTAGTCGCGCCCACCAAATTCGCTATTGTTTAGGCTGGGAATAGATTGGTTTTTAAAATGGGCGAAATCCCCGCCCCCCGAAAAACCCGCCCCCTTTTTCTGGAAACTAACGCTGGGTATTAAATGTTCGGTTCACCCGAACTTAGACTTCCTTACTTGTTATTTATAGCCCTGTCATAAATCATGTGACTAACCTCTAAAGAGAGCTACCCGGGATCGATCACTTTAGTCTACAGTTTGCTATAATTCAGTTGTTAATAACTCACTGTGTGGCACGCTCATGGGGGTGTAAGTCCATTTTAGATTTTGTTGCATACTTATAGGAGTTAAAATACACATTTGGGTGGAAAATGGATTAGTCCCTTAGTTCCTGGTAGATTATAAACGGGTACAATTAAGCTGGAATTATTGGTGCGTTATCGGTAACTTTATAAAACAGCTGATTCAGCCAACCTTATAAGAAACAATGCAAACGATTATTGGTGCTTTATTGTAATTCGCTATCCGTAACGTAGCTTACGATCACTTAGGTTTTTCTCTTACGTTAAGGATACGACTACGGCGAAACTACAAACGCACCAATAACTCCAGCTTTAGTCTCCCCATTGGACATGCTCAAACGAATTTGAAAAGTTCTGACCATACAAAGTGCTCAGAACAGGTATTAGTGGCATCCTCCTATGTGACTCGGCCCGGACTGCTTCTAGCCTAGTAGCAATATTTGCATTTTACTTCAATGCTTCACTTTCTCACCCTGTAAATTGCCGTGTTGGAAAAAAATGTTTATTCGGGTTGAAATCAGAGTGGTGCCGTTTTTAGTAAGGCTAAACATTGAACTCAACGAACTGCAGTTAATCACTCAACTGATCTGTGGTTGTTAAGCCAACTTCAGTTTTTATGCCTGGTAAATCTATTAATAATTGGAGGTTTTAAATAAAAAAATTATTGAAATCGGTGAAGCAGTTCTTGAATATTAGCATACAAAATTATTATAAATTTTTTGTTTGTGGGCTGCCTAGAACCAGTTGACAAATCAGTGACTCTTTTTTTGAGACTAGAGACAGTTACTGAATGAAGAATTGTCTAAAAAAAAAAAATTTACCACAAATGTCTCTATTAGTGACTAGCGACAGCTTACAGAATTCTCCTATGTTTGTATGCCATTGGTGGAATTCTCTAACTTCCACAGCGAAATTCGCAACCGACAATTTATCTTAACGATGTCTATAGTATCACTATAGCCCGGTTTCACTTACTTAAGTCGGGGTTTTCACTTTTTCAGTTTCGCCATCTAACTTAACTAAAGCTGACTGATTCTCAACTAAGTCGGTGTTGCTGGCGTTCGAAACCCAAATGCCAGTAATATTAATAATTTGTTGTGAGCAACGTTCCAGTCGGAAACTTCGTTATACATAACTTTAACGGGGTACGCGTAGATACATTTAAACGCTTCTTTTCAAGCGTGCAACCATTACTAAACTGCCGTTTTCAACTAAGCGCTCTTTTGTCACCTTCCAATTCACGGTTATCAATTATTTGAATGTTTTCAACATTTTCTGAGGTTTTTTTTTATTGTACCTAACAGAAGATAAATATCGCATTTTACATAGCACATTTCATATTTTCCGAATTGTGTCAATAAAACTTCATAAACCTTATTTTTTATTATTTATGACCCCAAATAAGCTTCAGAAAAACACCAATAAAAGGCTCCGAAAGGAGTCTGAAAAGGCTCCAAAAACCCTCAGAATGGAGGAATAAAGGGTTTCGAAAAATGTTCAGAAAAGCACCAATAAAAGGCTCCGCAGTTCGTTTAAAAAGAGTCATGAAACACTTCAAATTCATCGAAATAAGACTCATTTCGGACTCTTTTTTATGGCTTCGTTGGAGTGCCCGCGTAGAGCGATTTTTCGCTCCATTTGGTCTCCGAAAGAACCTCTTTTTGGAGAGTAAAGCTCTGAGAAATGAGCATTTATGGCTCCGAAATGAGTCTTTTTTTGCACTTTTGGTTAGGGATATGTCATCATATCACCAATTCTCTATCAAATACAGAAAAATGTATACAGTGTTGCCAGGATACAATTTATTTTGGAGATAGATTCGAGAAAAAAAGAGCTAGAAAAGAGCTAGATTTGTTCAAGAAAATCCAAAACATGTAAAAAAAGGAGCTAAAAAGCACTTAAGTATTTTGTATGTAAGTTTTTACATTTACTTCTTACTAGCAAGGTACCCAGCTTTGCTCGGTATGTACATAAGTAGTTAATAAATTCTTACTACCCTCAATTGCGAAAACAATTTACAGACTGAGAATGTTCAGAACAATATTTTTTTCCCACATTATATCCTGTTTATGTATACGGCAACCAACTAAAGTAAAGGCTGATACCCCCATAGGACGGCAGTGTACATATGCAATTGATTTTTGATTTAGCTGAAATTGAAAAAAAAAGCGAACAAAAATTTTAGAGAGGCGCGCTTAGTTTTTTGTTTTGACAAAGTAAGTGAATTTTTCTTCATATAAAATTGTGTAAGAAAAAAAATTTCATAGGTACATACCTCCCTAAAAATCAGTATACCTTTTTTGTTTGTCGTTCGGTTTTGATAAAACAAAGTGCAGGTCCCTTTCTAAGCTTAAAGCAGTCCTTTAGTGAAACTCTCATCAAAATCCATTCCTTAGTTTCCGAGATCCTTAAGATCAAACAGACAGACAATAATTTTAAAAATCATTTTTTCAAAGAAATTTTTAGTTTACGACTTTTCTAGAAATTAATTATAGTATAGATTTATGATGTTTAAAACGTATAAAAAGTATACATAATTAACTCAACAAAAAAAAAAAAAAAATGAGTGTGTTCTTGAAAAATTATCAAGCTTCATAAATAGTTAAGAAAAAAATATTTAATTTTTAATAAATAAAACTCAAAAATAATTTTTATTTTTGCGTTAAAGCCAAATGAAGTAATTTTATTTCTGACTCAGAAATCAAAAATCTTGAAATATTTTTCTGATTATTTGAAGACGTTAGTGCAAGAAGGGGCTATGTCGCAAAACCACTCAAACTCTATTTCTTGCATTGGTGGATAGTCTTTATGCATATAAAGATTTCTGGCTTATCAGATAACCGCTATCATGAAAATTGAAGAAAATAAATCATGGATGAAGGGGCTATGTACACAAGTTTTCAATACGAATTGTGGAAGAAGGTGCTATGTAACATGTTTATGTGTAAATTTATGTGTTTTATTTCTCCCCTGATATGAAAATATACAACGTCTTACACTGATTTACCTAATTTTCATGCGAGTTCATTTTAACAGTTTTGATAGAACTTCAAATGTTTTTGCTAAACTTTAAAGTCGATTTTCTCGTTTCACTCAAAGTGCGACATAGCCCCTTCTTCCACTAACGTCTTCATTTATCATGAAGACAGAATCGGGGGGTAAGGTTGTTCAGAATCTTTAGCAAATTAGGAAAGTGTTTTTACACACAATTTACTTGTACTTACCTTTCCATTTTGATTCTTGTTCGCAAAATAAACGAATGTTACACGACCAAGTTAACCGATTTACATATGTAGGTATTTGTTATCGGTGAGGGAAACTGAGTTGCCACATGGTACACAATGAAACTAATATAATAATTTCGACATCGATTATAAAAGAAATAAAAACTTTCTTCATTTTACAATACAATTTGTCCAAATAAATTTGTAGCCAAAAAAGAGCTAAAAATGAAAAGAAAGGACCAGAAAAAGAGCTAGTAGCCAAAAAAAAGAGCTAGATCTAGCTCTAAAAGCACCAAAATGGCAACACTGAATGTGTACAACCAAAAAAATTTTCTGGGGTATAGTTTTAGGCATCAGAGTATGCAGTTTCAGAAAAGTTAAAGAACATTTAAATTTATGATGTATGGGTCTAGGTATCTGTTTCAGCAAATATGTTTAACTTAGTGAAAAATGTTTGCGAATGCAAATCTAAATTAACCCCCCCCCCCCAGGCTAATTCATTATTATTTGAAGTTGTTAAGCGAAAAATAAAATAAATTTTTATTATATTGATATTCTCATTTTTAAATAGCATGGTTGATAATTGGTGACGAAATCGGCTTGAAAAATCGCGCCGTTATAAGTTAGTAAATTTCAAAACAGGTAAAATGTATTCATAATTATAATAATTGAGGTTTTACAATTATTGAAATCGGGAAAATTCAGAAAAAACAATTTGTCTTGAACTCGGAACTTCTCGCTGGTTAGGGCAACGTCATGTGTACTAAGCTATTGAGATCATTGCGTACCGTGCGTCAATTGTTTTATTTGGTAACTAGACCTTTTGGCGTATCATTTATCGTTTTTACATAACATACCATGAACATATCGCAAGGTCAATTTTTCTTCATGCAGAAACAATTTTCATAACGCAATCGTTACGAGCCTTGCGATACAAAATCAGTCTTAAATATAACGCAAAGTTACAGAAATGGGCTATAGAACAGGTATTAGTCGGATACTCGTTTGCGTTTCGTCAGAGACTATTCCTGGACTAATCGTATTTTTAGTAAAAATTTGCAAATTTTTGGAATCAGGGCCCTGAATCGCGGCAGCCGCAAACAAACGAAATTTATGTGAGTTTGTGAATTGATATCAGAGAAAAATTACAACGATTATCACAACGATGGTAAGCGGTGACAGGTTTCGAATTCAACATCTTCTCATCAGACCCCTTCTCGGACACTGAGATACGAACCCAAGTGCCTGTACCAAAGCCGCTGTTAGAATGCTCTAACAATTAAGCTATAATGCCCTGTAGCTTCACGATGCATTTTTTTTTCTAACCTGCCATTTTTACATTATTCCTTTTTTACATTATTTGGTAGATACATATATTTTAAACATATGTACATATGTTAATTTTATTAAGTATTTCAAAATTTTCCATTAGATAGCAAGTGTATATTCATACGAATCAAGGGAAATGTAATTAGTTTTCTAATTGCCATTCGAGCTATAGGCTGTTGGAGACAATATTTAAAGAAAAAGTAGTAATTAAGGAATATATACATATAAGGAGAAAGGTTAAATGTAAGCAAAGAACGTAACACGCAAAGAAGGTCCAACGCAACGAGTTGTGGGAAACATTAAACCATCAATTCGCGGGTAGGTAATTCACCACTGGGAAAACGGGAGTTTAACGTGTTGATTCTGCGAAATAACTGATTATACTATGTTAAATTTATTTTAACTCAGAATACGCAACACGGTAGGTAATTTGTTTTATTTGTGTAATCTTTGTAGTTATACTTATGGAATGAAATGCAACTAAGGTAACATACAAATTAAATTAAATAAATCAAAATTATTTTTTCCTTGCCGGCTTGAGGTCAGTTGAAATAAAGTAAAACGAAATATTTCTTAATTTCAACTGACCTCAATAATTTAAACAGAAAGGTCGCAGAAAAATTGTATATCATAATTAAAGTAAAACAGGAAATGAAAGGATAAGCAAGGAACGACAGAATACAATAAAATAAACACATGTTTCTAACTACGTATGTACGGCTCACTCACTAAGACATGCTTTATTACCTTAAGGTCTTATTTCCTTGGTAATATAAAGATATTAAATGAAGTTACTTGTAAAACTTATTTACAGAATTTATATGTATACAAAAATATTTACCAAATTCTTTGTTTTATTTTATTAAATTATTGACAAATTATCTCTTGCTCAAAAATAAAAATGTATCATACAAAATTTCATTGGGGTTTTTTTGAATTTATAACTAGTTGTCACACTTAGTATAATCATATAAGATAATTGGGAGCAAAATAAATGGGTATTCCTTGTTAGTTGGGACATTCCAGCCAAAAGAGGAAAACGACATAAAATTTTAAATGCTACTAATCATTCCTATTTATTCAGTTATCTGTAACTAAATGTGTATATTTTCCTAATATGATAACAGAAATATAGAAAAATATGTAAAAACCCAAAATGTTTGTCCTTATAACTTTGAATTCACATCTTACTATTTTGCCCAAAAAGTTTGGTCATGTTTGCATTGTTGCATTAGCTATATTTTCATTTATAGAAAAAAATTTGCTAGTCATTCAAGTAAAGCAGAGAAAAATTAAAATAATTGCATAACATAAAATAAAAAAAGGTATGTAATTTTTGTGTATACCTTCATTAAATTGGGTCATATGGGGTGTCCCAGCAGTCACACGAAAAGGCATACAAATTGGTCTGGTAACCTTAGGAATGACCCTACGAAACCAGATATTTCTGAAAGTAAGTATAAAGAGGCTGCTCACCGTCTAAATACAGTTTTTTTGTTAAAAGGGTCATACTATGGTTTCTAGACTATTTTGAAATGTGTCCCAGGAGTCACACGAATCTAAACTCTCATATATTATTCAGATTATTATTTTTTTTAATTGTTTTTAGTTTTTATTATATAGTCTATATATATAAAAATGAATTGGCGTTCGTATATACCGTAAGATCTCCGGATCGGCTCAACCGATTTTAAATATTTTTTCTTTAATGTTTCCAATCTGTTTCATGTCTCATTTACCACATAAATTCTTTTTTTTCTAATCTCAATTGAAAATTTTTTTAGCTAATACTCAATAACGGCTTAACCGATTTTCAAAATTTTTCCTTTTCTTTATTCTATCGGACATAGTGTTTATTTATATAGAACAAACCATTTTCTAAATCTTCAATTTAATCATATATTAGCTAAAGAAGTTTAGCTACCATATAAATTGTGGTCAGTTGAGATCACTGGTATTCTAACTGAAATGTTCCTGTAGGGAACTTAATGCCATACAGATTTTTTCCATTTTATATTTAAAAATACAAATAGTGAATTCCTTTTCGCTACTATTGCGAATGTTGAAAAAGTGAATGAATGAAAAGTTTTGATTGTAAATATAGGTTGTTATTCCGTCCTTTTTCATAATCTATGTTATGGTGAAGAATTTGTAATCTATATATGAATTGAATTGGCGTTCGTATATACCATAAGATCTCCGTATCGGCTCAACCGATTTTAAATATTTTTTCTTTAATGTTTCCAATCTGTTTCATGTCTCATTTACCACATAAATTTTTTTTTTCTAATCTCAATTTAAAATTTTTTTAGCTAATATTCAATAACGGCTTAACCGATTGACAAAATTTTTTCTTTTCTTTATTCTATCGGACATAGTGTTTATTTATATAGAACAAAATATTTTCTAAATCCTCAATTTAATCATATATTAGCTAAAAAAGTTTAGCTACCATATAAATTGTAGTCAGTTGAGATCACTGGTATTCTAACTGAAATGTTCCTGTAGGGAAGACAACAACCAAAAGTTTTGATTGTGATTATAGATTTGTATTCCGTAATTTTTCCAAATGGTGAATTCCTTTTCGCTACCTTATTGCGGTGGATGGCTCAAACATTGTGGTGAATGGCCTGTAATCTATATCATGGTGAAGAAGTTGTAATCTATATATAAAAATGAAAATGTAGTTTTCCCAGTTAGGCTGTGTGCCGATCGGGCGTCATCCCGAACAAAAAAAAAAAAAATTGTGATCAGTAAATCTGACAAAATATTGGAAAGTATCCACCAAAAATTGCCGTAATGGCTTCTGTTATTGTTATGCAACATACGTTTGTACATATCGTTGTTGCCTATGCGAAACCACCTATCGACCAAATGCAAAACTTCCCAAATCACAAAGGTGCAAAACCGCCTATAGGCAAAATAATTCCACAAAAAACTAACTCACTACTTAAAAGTTTAGTTCAATTCTATGTTATTCAGGTAAATATTATCTTTTAAAAATAGAAACAAAAATTAAGTTAAAACATTAGCTATACATAGAAGTTAGGTTTTGCTCTCCTGTAAAATTTGACTGCTTTCAGATAGGTGGTTTTGCAAAGGCATCAACAATATGTATTCTGTGGTTCTTTTTTTTTTTTAGAACTACGAGGTCTAAACCTGTATCCGGAGAGCACAAATATTATATTATCAGCAAAAGGAATGAACAATAACTCATAAAGTTTTTCCAAAAAAGGGTTCTTGCGGATATCTGCCTAGGATTTGAGTGAAAGTTTTAAACAAAATATACACATATGCATAAAAGTGCAAAAATTACACAGGTTGCACGTTGGAATACGTACAACAAAAATTCCCAAATTGTACACCAAAGGCTGTGCTCCAAATGGTTGAAAAAAGCAAAATTTTGACAGAGCGATGGTAAATTCTGACAGTTATCGTGGTAAATATAAAGGTAAAATTTTTACAACCAATAATGTCGGCACAGAGATGCATGTGCTGTTTAGATTCATATTATTTTACATAAAGTTATGTTCACACGCGTTATTAAACACAAAAATATAATATAATGCCAAATAGCAAATATTCGTTCACCATAGGAAATTTGTTCACCTCATTTTACTCTGACGAAAACAAATATCATTTGATACACAGCCAAAATCACAAAAGCCATAAGGCACTGATATGCATTGGAGAGTTAAAGAACTACGAAGGAGGAACATTGACAGGACAACGTCTGTCGGGTCAGTTAGTTTTAAATAATTGTTTCGAGAGATGTTGAATTCGACTTGTTTTTAATAAATATTTAATCAGAAAATTTAAGTAAATATTAATATTATTTTGCCTTCACTTTATTTTATTTCATTTAATTGGCTTGGTTTCAATTCTACTGGGAGATATTTATGAATAAGGTGGTCAAAAAGGGTTGAAACAATAATAAAACTGATTTCAATAATCTGGTATATTACATATTTCGCACTTGTCCCAGGAGTCACAAAGACTTGTCCCAGGAGTCACAATTTAAATATTTAAAAATAGTTTATTGAATTTGAATATATAAAATATTTTTATAGAATATGGTAATATGCAGTATGTATTTTCGACCATAAACAAATTGTAGGCGAAAGTTGAATAGTTGAACTAAAATTCGTATTCGTGTTCACAAAGATGTAACAAAGGGATTTTTCGGTGTCCCAGGAGTCACACTCAGTTTCTTAGTAGTTACAAAGGCACTTGTTGTTATTTGGCCAATTCTTTCAATGCATTCGTTGTATTGGATATTTATCCACGTCGATAAATATATTTCATATCAATTTAAGTCCCGATGTCAGTTTTTCAAGGCAAAGTTGACTCAGCTCTGGAGTCAAATGTCCCAGGAGTCACGATGGAATGTCCCAGTTACTGGAAGTTTTAGATTAGACACTTTAACTAAAACAATCAATAAAGAAAATGAAGTAATGTTTATAAAAACAAAAATAAGTTAATTTTTTTAAATAAATCACATAAATCCACATCTTCTAAATATAAAATTTATTTATTGTGTTACCAAGATGGAAACAAATATGAAAAGCAATAATATTCTATTCATAAGACTATAACTTGTTTTATGTATGTGAATTCATAATGGCAGAGATTGATGCAACCATTCTCTGCCTCCACCTTCTGCAAAGTCGGCTGCGGTGTGATCTTGTCCACGTAATATCCACTTAGTTGTTAGAAGTCCTTCAACGCCCACTGGCCCGCGTGCGTGGATTCTCGCGGTTGATATACCAACTTCAGCACCCAAGCCAAACCTAAAGCCATCAGCAAAGCGCGAGCTAGCATTGTGGAAAACACAAGCGCTGTCAACTGTTGTCAAGAAGTGCTCTGCAGCTGAATCTGTAAAAAACAAATTTCACACGGAATTTTTAAAACAAATCATTCAGAGAGAAAAGTGTATCTATTTTTATTTTATTTGTGTTGGATAAGTGAATAAACTATGTACATATAATAAACATGTACATACATAGTATATGAATATGAAGTGTGATATTGTTATATATACATATGTATGTACATAGATTCCTGTTTTGAGCATGAACCCTGCAGTGAAATCAAAAACTAATTTATGACTGGTAATTTTTGGCAGCGATCAAATAAGTTTCAAGAAAACCAAATTTTGGCCAATTTAAAGCATTTTAGAAGACGTAAATACCTTTCCCATGTGAGCCTAGTACTGATCCATTTGACAGAGATTCATGAAAATTCATTTTATTTTCGTAATTCAAGTAAGATTTATTTTGCTTATTTTAACTAGTTTGAAACCGAAATATGGCACACTGAAAAAAAAATCTACAGTAAACGGCCGTCAAATTGATAGTAAACCCTGTCATTTTTCGTCCAACAGTGGGTAATATAAATTTTGAAAGTGAGCCCCTATCATTCTTCGAATATACTATCATATTGACATGAATTACTGTAAATTTTAAAGTGGACTCATATCATTATGGAAAAATCACATGTTTTTACTGCCAATTTTACAGTAAATACTGTAATATTTACAGTATTACCATCAATCGCTTGAAAGTGGTTTTGATATGTTACTTTCAATGTGCACTTTCAACTTTTTTATTTCAGTGCAGGTGTGTTTTACTTAGGGCCGCTTTCATAAAAGCCGACAACTAACCCTAGTTTAATTAACGTATTTTGTATAGTAAACTGTGAAGTTAATCGACGATTAGGCTTAACCAACTTTTAAGAAAGTGGCGATTAATGGCGTAGAAAGGAAATAAAAAGAAGAGTACAGGCATTTGTTAAAAGAAAATAAAGTTTTGTAGTTGAATTTCAACCACTGTCCGACATTAAGTTTTTATAAACGCCCGCTGTTGCTTTACTACTTACCATTTTCCGTTACAATGACATCAGTATGGCCACTACCATAAGTATGAATATGTTCTATTGCTTCATCGATATTCTCAACAATCTCAATGCAACATTCCAATGATCCATACTCGTGTTTCAGACTTTTTGCTGCAGGCGGGCCAAATGTTAGCTTCTGACTAAGTTTTGGACCTGAATAGATTTTAACCCCTTCTTGTTTCAACATCATGCAGGCATCGCTAAAAGTGCTGCCACTCATTAGGTCTTCGTGAATGAGAAGGGTTTCCATAGCATTGCAAGCTAAAAATACAAATAAAAATTTAATGTATAAATCAGTAGACGTAGAAAAGATTACATTTTTTTTGTAATTAGGGAGACAAAGATAGAGTCAGCCCGAGCGCGATTGAGCAATATTTAAAAACCCACTAAGACTTTACTCTCGTAAATGCGTACCTAAAGGAACTCTTCTTTATGGTTAAAAATGTTTAATCTTTGTGGTGCTGCCGGAAGAGGTGTATACTGCACTGGTTGAAAATGTATATGTATCTATTAGACATTTTATTAAAAGCTTAATGCCTGATGTTTAGGAGTCCCAAGGGCGTCAAGTATCGCAGCGCCACCTATTACCGACACTTCGATAGAATCTCCACGCGTATCAGCACAACCGCTGCTCTGCAATTAGTGTGCAATATTTCCTAAAGCTCACTCCCTCTAACGTCAACACCTCAAACAGCCGCTCACAGCTACTTTTTACATAGCACCTCTCGAATGCATCTGAGCAATGCTGAGCGTCAACCCGCCCCCGCCCCACTTGTAAGTTCCCCCTTTTCTTGCAGCAATTGCACGAATGTAAGCCAATGCCATCAGCTCCTAGTCAATTACACCACGTGCACTGTTTGTTGTTGCACAGTTACGCAATCTTCAACGTCGACTAATTCGCCGATTTTTTCGTAAACTGTTATAGATTATCGGCCGATAACATATTTATATGTTTGCCCAAATATGTAGGTTAGTTATGCAACAAAAATATTTCCAAATATGAGTTTCTAACTATTAAAATGAGGGATATTTTATTAAAATCCTCTTATCTGAACGATCGGTTCTATGTGATATATATTATTAAAGCTACGATCCTGGAAATTTTTCAGAAAATGTTTCGTGGTCTACCAGCAAATATTTCACCAAATTTCATGTTTCCAGCTATTAAAATGTGGGAGATATCATGAAAATTTTCTAATCTAAAATCGGTTGTTTGGGGTATACATATATTATATATAGCTCCGATCCTGGACATTTTTTCAGAGAATCTTTCACGATCTATTAGCAAATACCTCACAAAATTTCAATTTTTGTAGCTATCAAAACGTGAGAGATATCACGAAAGTCGTATTTTCTGAACGATCGGCTGTATGGGGTTATATGAGTGCAAGAAGAAAAAATGGTCGGATCACGCTTTCCGATTTTGGTATCTGAAACCACACTGCAAAATTTCAAACGAATCGCTTTATTGGTTTGGCAGTTATGTGTTTTGGCATCCTAAAAATTAAAAAAGTGACACTGTGCGCCGCCGAAATAGAGTTGCAAAGTAATATAAGCCTGTTAAAAATTTACAAATAAAAGCACAAAAGAGGCGCGATTACAAAACACGATCGCTCACGGCGAATATGATCAAGGCCATTTACTCAATGTCTGGTTATGATAAACTTTATCATATGATGACCAAATCATGGCTTGGCTCGAAATTACATATTCGTTTACACTAAAGTTGCATTGTAAACTCATAAAAAGTGGCATTTTGGTGGAAAAGGTCGATTTTGATATTTTTTATGTGAATATAATTACATTTTTAAAGTTTATTACTCGCATAATTTGTTAGAAGAACCATTTACCACAAAATCCCATATTTACTTTCAGCTGTCACTTTTTGTCTTGATCAACACATAACCTTTATCAGCGCATCGTCGATTACACTATGGAACATTTTTGGGATTATTGTCTGGGGGTTGAGAAATTCCAAGTCAGGGTGATGGTACTAGGTCAGTATAGTAAAACCTTCAAAGGGTTTGGCGTTCGTATGTGTCAGTTTTTTTTTATGACCTTTTAAATTTTTTCCTTATCCTGATGTTTTTTCGCTTAGTTGTAACATTTGGCAAATGCGAGAACCACTTGTCCGATTTTGATGAAACAAATTTAGAATTACAATTTCTATTTGTTTTTATTCAAAAAAGTGTCATTTATCCCCTTTTTAATAAATTTTCCCAATAACTCCAGACTTCTGGCCATAAACTACTAAAAAAATTAAGTGAACATTTTTAAAATTTTTTATTTTTATTTTATTTATTTATTTTTATTTATTTTAATAAATATTGCCTAGACTTTTTCGATGGTGGTTGTTTCGGACCAGTGGCATCGCATTCATCGCTATCATCAGTTTCTGAACCACACATAATGTCAATGTGTGACTCCACTGTTGGCCTTTCTGCATCTCCTGAAAACTCTTTATCATCAAGTTCATCCTTGTCTTGCCACACAAGCTTACTCCACGAGGAAATTTCCGCAATTATTGCACTCCGCGACTCTTTGTCTCTATATCTGAAAGTTTTTGTTTTATTAAAATGAGTTTGAAAAAATAATCGTGTGTCCCAATCGCACAAAAAGCACATATACAAGGTGGCGCAAAAGTAATCCTCCTATCAGAAAATGCTATACAATTTCCGATTGACCCCTAAAGTCAGTTCTGTTTTGACATTTGTGTAGTAAACCCAAGCGAAATTTCGTCGCAGATTTCCTGGCCGTCCAACGCTTACTGGTCAACGAGATTTTTTTGCCGCAACTTGATGAATTGGGATTGGAAAACATGTGGTTCCAACAAGACGGTGCAACAGCACACACTGCACGTGCCCCAACCGATATGCTGAAGGATGCATTTCCCGGGCGCCTAATCTCCCGATTTGGCGATTTGCACTGTCCAGAAAGATCGCCTGATTTGACCGCTTCAGACTTCTTTTTGTGGGGCTTTTTGAAGTCGCGGGCTTATGTCAACAAGCCTCAGACTCTTAAAGACAATATCCGTCAAGAATGTGAGGACCTATCGCCGGAAGTTTTGGCCAAAGTGATGGAAAATGCCATAAAATGGGCTCAAATGACAATAAACTGTGTCGGCGGCCATTTACATGGCATCATATTCTAGACTTGATTTAAAAAAAAAAAGACCAAATGAAAATAATCCACAAGAAGAATCAAAGTTTTCCTTTTTTTTGTAATTAAACCCAAAAAACATCTGAATCTTACTTTTGCGCCACCCTGTATTTTATATAGCCGCTTTAAAGACCTCAAAGCATTGCTACAACTTTGAAATCGCAGCATATGCGCCACATATGTTTGGCGTAGTTAACCATTTTTGAAATATTTTCCAGTGCATCATATGTTTCTTTCGTTTCTGTACTATAGGCGATTGGAACTGAAGGTTTTTTATTGGTCTTATGCAGTAAAACCGCCTTAAAGCTGAGTTTTGAACTGTCAATAAATAATCTCCAGTCATCTGCTTTATATTTTATTTCCATTGCGTCCATCCATTTTCCTACATCCGGGCAATATGCAAAAGTTTTTTCATCTTTTACGAGGAATAAACTTTGGAGTGTTGCCTGGCGACTTCGATAATCTGTGACTTTCACAACGGGTGCCAACAAATTGTTTGATTTCAACATGGAAGCCAGCTCTTCCGATTTATGTTGTGTTAATTCCAACTTGGCAACGATTGAATCAAGCTTATTTTGAGTTATTAAAATTGGCCCATTGGATACTGATATCTGGGCTAGAAGCTTTTGGCACAGGAGTGTGGTCCAAATGAGGCAATGTTGTTGCGGCACTTGCAACACCAACGTAATTATACGATTTTCTTATCGCACATGCATAGCAATTCAATGGATTGTGACCTTCGCCAGGATTAGTCCAAGTCATTGGGATACCGAATGGCATACTTTCACGTCTTCTATTTTTCCAATCCATTATACGGTTGTAGCAGCTTTTACACACTATATTTGGTACCCAATTTTCGTTCACTATAACATATTGGTTGAAGTACATCTCGTATGTGTGAACAAAATCAGTACTAAAATGTCCCCTTTTTTTATGTGTTGAGACATATTGACCACAGCAGTAGCAAAAGCTATTTATATCTGACTTGCACAGTCCCATATTCTGTTCTCTTTTGTTCACTTTTAAAAAACTGGAGAAAAATCACTTTTACTGTTCGCGTTCGTCGGCACTTGTTGAATGACAAAAATCACAGAACCAGTGTGAGAAAGAGAAGAAGTATAATGACAATTGAACATTACAGAACCAGTGTTGCCACATCAATATTTCTCTTTTAGTACAGTAGAAAAATATGAGAGAGTTCGGCTTGCGAGTTTCAATGTTTTCTCCAAATAATGTTGTGCATATCTGGAGCAAATTTTTGAAACATACGCGAAAGTAATTAGTTTTGGCACTTTTTTCCATTTTGGATATTTTATGAATTAAAAAAAAAAAATTTAAATTTTTAGACAAAAAATACAATTTTCCCAACATACATTCATTTTTAGCTTCGAAAGTGTTGCACATATAGGAAAACGGTATAGAAACATACGAACGCCAAACCCTTTAAGGGTTTTACTATACTGACGTAATACCTCAATTTCTCACCCCCCAGATTGGCTGTTGTACTGTGTTATCAGACATTGAGTAAACGAATTTTGGGGTAACCTCTGATAAAGTCTTGATCAAGCAAGTAATCAAACATTGAGTAAACGGCCCTAAGTAGTTTACAAACCGACCTTGATTCTTTTACCGGATGGTGTCTAGTCAACAACTTCGTTTTGAATTCAAAAAATGTTACGTTGTTTTATATTCAAAAAAACAGCTACAACTCTTTTAAACAATAATCTAAATGCAGAGGCATTATGCCGTTCATACGAGATTAAAGATCTAGGCACACCAGACTCCCATTCTCTAGTCCTGCAGTCTTTTGCTATGATAGGCTTTATAAGACGCAATTCTACAGTTTTTAACGGCCCAATGACGCTGAAGGCCCCCCTTAACTTCTCTGATAAGAAGTCGCCTTGAATACTGCTTGGCTCATTCTACGAAGGCAGTTCATATAAAATTTAAAATTGACCCGATGGCCTTTCATCGTATGAAAGCAGGCATAAGTTACAAGGTATCCAACATTATGTGAAAGAAGAGGTGCAGTGAAATATCTCCCAAATGAAATAACTCCCAACAAAAAAATGAAACAACTCCCAAATATTTTCCATGCAAGTTGGGACTTATTTCATTATGAAATAGCTCCCAATTCATTGGGACTTATTTCATAATTTTAACTAGGAATTATTTCATAATGAAATAACTCCAAAATGAAATAATCCCCAATAAAATATCTTTGGGAGTTATTTCATAATTTTTGGAAATTGGGAGTTATTTCATTTTTTGGGACTTACTTCATTGTTTGTAATCCAGTCATTGGGAGTTATTTCATTTTTAATAGGAGTTATTTCATTTTTGTTGGGCATATTTTTAGCGAACTAACGTCATTGACATTAATTCGCATTAAGAAAGCGAACTAAAGTCAGTACATTTTTTTTATATTCCAAATTTTCATTTTTCATTATCACCTTCGACTTATGATCATGAATCTGAGATTGGCTTAGGTCAGATCCCCGATTCGGGGCGTGATCAATGGTATTTATTTGCAGAACTCCTTTCCGCATTGGCGGCCTTCGGCCGCGCTTCAAAAAATAACCCTGGGCTACGCCATTCCAACTCCGGGTGGTGGTAATCGGCTAACCCACGTCTAGATTTAGAATCTGAAATGAGATTTTTTTCAACCGTTCAAAAGTTATTTGCAGTTAAAGTTCACAATTTTCTGTCATTTTCATGTGATTGTTGTAATGGCACATTAGGCTGAGCCCAAAAAGTGAAAAAGTGGGAAACGTGGCACGCGGAAAGACATCACCGTGGCGGTAGCCACGGCTATGGCACACACCCGGAGTTGGAATGGCGTAGCCCAGGGTTATTTTTTGAAGCGCGGCCGAAGGCCGCCAATGCGGAAAGGAGTTCTGCACATAAATACCATGGATCACGCCCCGAATTGGGGATCTGACCTAAGTCAAATTTTCGCCTGCGGCACTACTTCGTCGAATCTCAAACCCAAATGCCTCAATGACATTAATTCGCATGTCCAAAGCTGTCCTGTATTTTTCAAATTTCATTGTAACTGATTATATTGTAAAAATATACCATTCCAAATTTTGATTTGGGACTTATTTCATTTTTTTGGGACTTATTTCATTTGGGAGTTATTTCATTTTTTTGGGGACTTGTGGTTTCATTGTGAAATAACTGCCAAATATTGGGAGTTATTTCATTTCCTTCTTTGGGAGTTATTTCATTTATTAAAGTTGGGAATTATTTCATTTTTATTGGGACTTATTTCATTGGGAGTTATTTCATTTGGGAGTTATTTCACTGCACCGAAAGAAGATCCTGTATCTCTCTCATGCTGGCCTATAACGTAATTAATGGCTCCGAATTGTCTTATTTATTCATTTACTATATCCCCCATGTCATCTGCGCCGTCACAGGTTATTTATTGAAGCAACTCATAAAACCAACTATGCTATGAATGAACCAGTAGCCAGATCAATACAATTAGCAAACCGATATATGTAGGCAGCAGTGTTCTTAATTTTAATAATAGTTGATATAAGTTTAAACTTGAGTCACTGTCTATTTGTTTAGTCCGAATTAAAAAAATAAATAGATAAATAAATTGGGCCGCCTTTTTTACCATATATATAATATAGTATTATATACATGTTTTTTATATGAAAAAGTATTTCAGCATCAGTTTAGATACCGGGCTTTAAAGATGTACTGGTAAAAATTTTAATTATGTGGAAATCGCTTTAAATCTTCATAATAATGTGAAATATTGTATACCAGCAGTTATGTTATATATTTTGTTGTTTGATATACATAAATTTCCTGTACATTTAAAGTTTTGAAGTCATTATTATAAAATAATTTATGAAAACAACCATAAACTGCATTCAGGTATAAAACTTCCCAATATATTTAAGAACTTGGCACAAATTATCTACATACCTGCTGGGTAATCACATTTTGCATCACGTATTATTTTCAAGGCTTTACGTAAGTCGGCTTCTTTATCCACGTAAACATGGCAAACACCTTCGGCATGTCCCAAAACTGGTATATGGACGGATTGTTCTTGAATGTTGCGCACGAGCTCTGATGAACCACGTGGAATTATGAGGTCAATATGATCCTCCATTGATAAAAGGTCACTGATTTCCTCACGGGTTGAAACCTGGTTTCGGCATAGAAATTCTTATAAATAGTCGGATTATAGAAAATATGTAAGTTCACAGATGGAAAATAACAGTGCAACCGGAATACCTTAGTGTAATTATACACATTTATTCTTTATGGGGTTGATACATTATAAAGTTAACTTGGGAAAACCGTATTATTTTCTATTTCGCTCTATTATATTGAAAAGGTGATCCGTTTGATACATTCTTTGGCTTATTTATTTTTTTTTAATCAACAACTATCACTCATAAATTGTAACGTTTTATGAGGCTTTAAGTTGGAGATTTAACAGTTTAATGGAGTCGTAAATAGTTAAACTTACCAGGGAAACAGCATCATCCGCTCCCACAGTTGAAAGCGCCTCCTTTACCAACTCCATGAGAGCTTTATTGCTATGAAAAGCTTCTTTTCCTCCTTTTAATAAGAGGCCATTGGCTGACGCCATAGCCAAAGCAGCTACTTGTGGTAGTGAATCAGGACGGGATTCGAATATGACTAAGAGAACGCCTATTGGAACAGTCACCTGCTGTAGATCCAGATTCTCCGCTAGTCGGGTGTGACGTAATACGCGGCCAACGTTCTTAAGTTAATAAAAATAACACTTATTAGTATTGCATATTTTCCTCATGTGGGAAATGTGCGATTTTATCGCATTGTTAGCCAAGAAAATGTAATATCTACCCGGTTCATAGATATTATGGCATATTTTATAATGACAGGTGCATTTACACATGACTTGTACCAAATTTGACTAAGTTCCCCTACATTCCAGAAAAGGAACGTTTCTTCTCACTTACACTTTAAGTAGGTGAAGCAAACTATAATTTTTCAAGAACATACTAACAGCATATGCTATGCGCATTTTTAGTGCGAACCAGTAGAACCTTAAAATTGCCAACCACGTGTCCTCTTTTTCCCCAGTAAAACATGTTTGGATTAATAACAGAATCGATCAGATAAGGAGTAATGACTTATTCATCCATTTGGTACAATAACCGAGCAATGCAGGAATTTTGTAAAAAAAAATACATTGATTCCTCGCTTATTGATACAGGTTGGAGTAATAAAGGAGCATTAAAACATCGATTGCTCCAATATTACTCCTAATGTATCAATTATGGAGTAATCATAACCGATAATATAACTGTACATTTTGAAATTGCAACTTCCAATAAATACATATTTTTCTGTTTCATTTAGTCTATAATTTTTTTTAAAAAGTGAAGCACGTGTCCCAAGAAGTTATAAGTGAAAAAGTGGAAAATATATATACGGGTAAAAAAAATAAAAATTCAGATATCATTATTTTATCATCAACGAAAATGAATTTCAATCCAAAAATATACCAAGCTCAGTCAATATTCACGCCGGAAACTTTACCTAACATTTCGACTAATGACAAAGGTAAATGCATTACGGCATCTCAACTTGACTATTTTCTTATTTAACTTATTTATTCATTTATTTTGTGTTTAGAAACAATTATCAGCAATCAAAGCTCTGGACACGAAACTTGATAAAGAAGAAATTACATGAGCACATACAGTGAAATTGGAAGAGTTACAAAACGTTTTACGTCCAGCTTCAATCGATTTAAGAATATTTCCAATTTCTTCACTTACCGAACTTAAGAAGAGTTGATAAAAACCATGATTGATTCAGAAGTGGTACGACAATTGTACTTTTACTTTATTTTATTTTATTTTTTATTTTATTTTATTTTGTTTAATTTTATTTTATTTTACTTTATTTCATTTTATTTTATTTTATTTTATTTTTATTTATTCTATTTTATTTTATTTTTATTATTTTCTCGTTTTATTGTTGTTTTTTCAGATTACCTATATGAAGTCCAGGTTAAATGAAGCTTAAGAAGATCCTATCAAAAATATTCCATGAAAGCGTTTTGCTCAAAATAAATTGGGATTGGAAAAAGGAAAAAATGGCAATAAATAATGTCAAACTATTTGACTATTTCCTTTTCGGTAAGAATAAAAATATTTTATGTACATATATGTAAGTACAGTAGAATCGCGAAAAAGTTAACCAAACCGTTCCAAGGGTGTTTTACTTTTCCGAAATATTAACTTTTCCAAAGGGTTCTCGAATTTGAAAAAAAACACGGAAATAAACATAATTTTGGGAATATAATACGTTCAATTCATTTGCATGACTCACTTTTACTCGTAACAAAACAGAAACTTAGATTTAGTTTGTACTTTTTCCCATTTTACATACATACATATGTACATATGTATTAATTTGTAAGGGCTGGTTTAAAGAAGCGGTCGAGACTTGTTTGTTTCTTTTCTTTTGTGTAATAGCTCCTGACAATTTTCGTGCGCATATTAATAAGATCTGATATCTGATTTGCATCGATTTGCCAATCGATTTCCACGAATACCTTCATCGATTTTTCTTAAAATCTCAGCTTTTTGATGCAAATTTAATCTGATTTGCAATGATTTTTTCTGCTTAGTTGACATTTTTTAACACACTAACTATAAACAACTCACAAGCTCAAACGTTCATGACAAACTACGTATGTACCAACCGACACCGACAATAATTTTTTACATAGAAATTCGGGGAATACATAGCAATAAGGGGAATACCCGAGCTTGTTTTTCTTGCCAAACAAACGGTTCGGTTTGAAAAAATAGGTAAGCTCGAAAAAGTTAACGCAAAGTTAACTTTTTAGAGCGGTACGTGGACGCTCAAAATCGGTCAACTTAGCCGAAGGTTTAACTTTCTCGCGAGTTAACTTTTGCGCGATTCTACTGTATATGTATCTACTTGAAATTTTTCCCTTTTTCGCAGAATCAGTAAAAGGTAATTTTGACTCATATGGACAGTTTGAAAATGCTATGAAAATCGCTTTTCGGAAATGCAAGGGAACATTTTATCGCAAAACATATTCCCTCAAATCGACTTCAAATAGCGGATCTTCATAAAATAAACATTCTCCGAAGCGGAATATAAATTTAGTTCTTTTATTTATTATATGTATGTATTTTATTATTCTATATTTTAGCCTTAAATGGATGTTTTCTGCGGACTTTAAATTAAAATAAATTGAAACAAGTAAGGAAGTCTAAGTTCGGGTGAACCGAACATTTAATACCCAGCGTTAGTTTCCAGAAAAAGGGGGCGGGTTTTTCGGGGGGCGGGGATTTCGCCCATTTTAAAAACCAATCTATTCCCAGCCTAAACAATAGCGAATTTGGTGGGCGCGACTACGGCCCTTGCTTATAAAGCATTAACCGCTTACATGAGCCAAAAGTACTCAATCAATCTTTTCAATGGTGATACCATGTCCTATATATAACTTTGGAAAAGAAGGCGTGCCATGCCCATAACTTTTAACGTATTTTGTGAAATTTTTCGATGTACGGATATATGTGTCCATTAATCAATATTTACATAATTTTAAAACAGTGGGTGGTGGCACGCCCACGGATTTTATTATGTTGTTTGTCCCTATTTGAAGATCAGTTTTCATTGCAGATCTTTATGATACTTTCACAGTGGCTTGTTAATAGTGAAATGTTGATATTTTGTTTATTCACTTGTAGGCGGTGCCACGCCCATTTTCCAATATATTACCAATAAACCTTTAAACAACACTAATAACAGCATCAAGTGAATGAGTGTACTAAATTTTAGCATTATATCTTTATCAGTTAAACAGATATTGCATATTCCGGTTTCCTAACTCTCGTTTAGAGAACTTTAGTCCAAAAGTGGGCGTGGTCGTTCACCGATTTTTCTTATTTTCTATAGTAGTACTCTACATAAACATAAGATGCCTGGTACCTAGTTTCGTAAATCTATCTCACACCGTTCTGAAGTTATTAGCAGTCGAATTTGAAAATTGCGTGACTCATAAGTGGGCGGTGGCACGCCCACTTTCCAAAATTTTGCAAAAATAATGTAATATGAAAATTGATGTATGTACCAAATTATATTATTATAGCGGTATCACTTAATTAGATATGGACTTTTCAATATTTCCACCTCCTTTCAATATAACTTTTATGAAAAAGTAGGCGTGGTCGCTAAGCGATTTCGTTTATTTTCTATATCTGAATTTAACACAACAATAGTATGCCCTCTACAAAATTTCGTTGTACTAGCATAAACTGTGCTGAAGTTATTGAGAGTCAAAATTTGAAAATTTCTTCAAATATATGTGGGCGGTGCCACGCCCCTTTTAAAAAAATTTGATAAAATCGGCCTTAGAACATCTAAATCAATACATATTGCAAATTTTATCATTGTAGCTGCTTCTGATATTGAATTAACCCGTTTTATACGTTTTTCGAAATTTTCGATATCGAAAAAGGGGCGTGGTTATGGTCCGATTTTACCCATTTTCAATAGCAATCTATTCTGAACCCAAATAAGTACGAATGCCGAATTTGGTGAAGATATCTCATTATTTGCTCAAGTTATCGTGTTAACGGACAGACGGACGGACAGACGGACGGACGGACGGACGGACGGACGGACATGGCTCAATCAAATTTTTTTTCGACCCTGATGATATTGATATATGGAAGTCTATATCTATCTCGATTCCTTTATACCTGTACAACCAACCGTTATCCCAACAAAGTTATAATACCCTTGTACTAGTACTAGTACGCTGGGTATAAAAAAAATACTGTAAAATAAAATAAAAAATTAAAATGAAATAAAATTTGGTGAGAATTTCCCAAAAAATAGTGTATAGTTTTTTATGTGAGTGACTGTATATTTGGACAAAAAAAAATATTGCTCACTATATGCTTTTACTGGAGACAGAATCGATCGCTCCATTTGGATTTATGAAAGACTACTCCCTTTGTGTTTGCCTTGGATGTAAAAAGGAGCTAAACATAAAACTCGGTTAGGCATCCAATAGGATCTCAAAGGAAGTGCTCGCCCGCAATGACATGCTATGTTAAAAAGGAGTAAAAAATGCAAGGAACTCGGAGCTTTATGGAGTAACCCAATGCTCGCAAAGGATTGATCCAAGATTAATATTTGGATGATACAATTTTTTACTGGGATCTAATCAGTTTTACACATACATACATAAATACTTAATTTAGCTACTTATATTAACTTTTTATTGCTCACCTTATGACTCGATTCGGCTATTTGCTTCAATCCAACAGACAGATTCTTCAATTTAGCAGAATTTAGAGACAAACGTGACAGTAGTGGCTTCGCAAGCCCATGGCGTTTTGCTTCAGCCAAATCCTTTGCATTCGCTTGCAGAATAAATTCCTCCTTGCTTAGTAATAAATCAGCCAAATGGTTAACTGCATTGGCTCGTTGTTCTGCAGTAAGCGCCTGCATCTGTCGACTGCCAACGCGTGCTGGGAAATCAAAAAACAAAAGGAATAATAATGGCATACATTCAAAATAAAACGGAATAATACGTTTTTGCACAATTTACTGTAACAAATAGTAAATCGTCGTAAATCGCTACGATATATGTGCATACATACAAATATGCATACAAATGTTCATCATTTTCAAATGTAACTATCCGTATAAACAGATGAGCGCATACGTACTTCATTGCTAGTTCATCTACAGAAATCTTTATGGAGAGGAAAGTATGAAGCATTGGATAACTTGACACATTCATCTACATACATACATATGTACACTTATTGCAACTACTTATCTTCCAAGCTACTTACATATGTACATATCTATAGTGCCAAAATAAAAAAATAAAAATGTATGCTCTGACTAAAATGGAACTACAGTGCACTCGCGAAAACTCGAGCACACGATAACTCGAACATTCGGAAACTTGAACATTTTTTTTTCTCCATTGACTACTTTAAAACTCGAACAAAATGTAGCTACTCTAAAACTCGAACAATTATTTTCTTTTTTTCATGGAAAAACATGTTAGAAACTGTCGTTTTGCATGTGCTGTAACGGCCGATATTCAAATTTTTGTCGTTATGTGAGTCTTTTGTTTCATTCTAAGGCGCCGCACTGGCTAGGTTTCGTGCTAATTACGGAACTTTTCTTTTAAGTTGATTGATATTGGTCAGTGATACACGGGATTTTGCGCGGTTAGGATCAAATTTATTTGCGTGTTATAATGGGACGAAAACTAAATGTTTTAAGTTTAGCAAAAAAGGCTGTATTGAATGCGATAGAAAATAAGAAACATCAAACCAAAATCACTGCTTTTTTTCTAATACATAATTTGTAAACAACATTCATATTTGCTAGCATTTTTTATTAAATAAACTGGCAATGAACTACAAAACATCAAACCAGAGAATCTCTTTGATTAATAATACCATAAAATTGGACAGGGTATCAAAACTGTTAAAAAGAATACATATATCGATTAAAAATACATAACGTTCGAAAACTCGAACATTTCGATAACTCGGACAGGGCTGGTTTTCATTAGTTCGAGTTTTCGCGAGTGCACTGTATTCCGAAATAACATACACTTAACAAATTAAAAAACGAAAGCATTGCAGAAGAATGAATTTTGCAGAGTATGTAAAAAACCTAACGACTGAATTCCTTAATCTTATTACAGTAGAATCGCGAAAAAGTTAACCAAACCGTTCCAAGGGTGTTTTACTTTACCGAAATATTAACTTTTCCAAAGGGTTCTCGAATTTGAAAAAAAAAAAAACACGGAAATAAACATAATTTTGGGAATATAATACGTTCAATTTATTTGTAAGTTTTTGCAAGCTCGAGACCAAATAAACAATAATTCGTAATGAATTTAATTGTCAGTTTTTTGGGAAAAATTGATAATTGGAGAAAAATTACAAAGGAAAAAATCAACAGCGATGGATAGGATTACATGTTTCAGAGTTTCCAGGCTCATCATCAGATCCCTTTTCGGACACGGATTCGAACTCGTGTCTGCACCAAAGCCGCTGTTAGAAAATTCCAACACTAAGCAATGATGCCCTGTGACGTCACAATGCACTTATCTCCACTTCAATTAATTCCCTTTTTGTTTGTTTGTTCTTGCCAACTGTATACACAAAATTTCTTAAGACATGCAGCCTTTATGTTATGATGTGTGTTGGACTTGTTGTTTGTACATATGTATATACATATGTACGTAAACCCGTGCTATGGTTTTAATGTATTTTGTTGTTGGATTTTTGCGGTCTATTTTGTTTACATATTTGTAAGTTTTTGCAAGCTCGAGACCAAATAAACAATAATTCGTAATGAATTTAATTGTCAGTTTTTTGGGAAAAATTGATAATTGGAGAAAAATTACAAAGGAAAAAATCAACAGCGATGGATAGGATTACATGTTTCAGAGTTTCCAGGCTCATCATCAGATCCCTTTTCGGACACGGATTCGAACTCGTGTCTGCACCAAAGCCGCTGTTAGAAAATTCCAACACTAAGCAATGATGCCCTGTGACGTCACA
This sequence comes from Sphenella marginata, assembly GCA_951509765.1. Taxonomy (NCBI): domain Eukaryota; kingdom Metazoa; phylum Arthropoda; class Insecta; order Diptera; family Tephritidae; genus Sphenella; species Sphenella marginata. The sequence continues at coordinate 55,729,823 of OX608082.1, forward strand.
ATGCACTTATCTCCACTTCAATTAATTCCCTTTTTGTTTGTTTGTTCTTGCCAACTGTATACACAAAATTTCTTAAGACATGCAGCCTTTATGTTATGATGTGTGTTGGACTTGTTGTTTGTACATATGTATATACATATGTACGTAAACCCGTGCTATGGTTTTAATGTATTTTGTTGTTGGATTTTTGCGGTCTATTTTGTTTACATATTTGTAAGTTTTTGCAAGCTCGAGACCAAATAAACAATAATTCGTAATGAATTTAATTGTCAGTTTTTTGGGAAAAATTGATAATTGGAGAAAAATTACAAAGGAAAAAATCAACAGCGATGGATAGGATTACATGTTTCAGAGTTTCCAGGCTCATCATCAGATCCCTTTTCGGACACGGATTCGAACTCGTGTCTGCACCAAAGCCGCTGTTAGAAAATTCCAACACTAAGCAATGATGCCCTGTGACGTCACAATGCACTTATCTCCACTTCAATTAATTCCCTTTTTGTTTGTTTGTTCTTGCCAACTGTATACACAAAATTTCTTAATTTATTTGCATGACTCACTTTTACTCGTAACAAAACAGAAACTTAGATTTAGTTTGTACTTTTTCACATTTTACATACATATATGTACATATTAATTTGTAAGGGCTGGTTTAAAGAAGCGGTCGAGACTTGTTTGTTTCTTTTCTTTTGTGTAATAGCTCCTGACAATTTTCGTGCGCATATTAATAAGATCTGATATCTGATTTGCATCGATTTGCCAATCGATTTCCACGAATACCTTCATCGATTTTTCTTAAAATCTCAGCTTTTTGATGAAAATTTAATCTGATTTGCAATGATTTTTTCTGCTTAGTTGACATTTTTTAACACACTAACTATAAACAACTCACAAGCTCAAACGTTCATGACAAACCAACACCGACGATAATTTTTTACATACAAATTTGGGGAGTACATAGCAATAAGGGGAATACCCGAGCTTGTTTTTCTTGCCAAACAAACGGTTGGGTTTGAAAAAATAGATAAGCTCGAAAAAGTTAACGAAAAGTTAACTTTTTAGAGCGGTACGTGGACGCTCAAAATCGGTCAACTTAGCCGAAGGTTTAACTTTCTCGCGAGTTAACTTTTGCGCGATTCTACTGTATTAGCGATTTCTCTAAGAGTGGTTAGACAGGGTCTCCAGGGGCCCCACTACTGTGTTAGAGATAAGCCCTAGCCTTTGTCGCTCACCCGCTTCACTTTTTTAAATAATATTCATAGGTAGAACTCCCTCCAAAGATATGAGTCCATAATATAACCTAATGTTTCCTTATAAAATTAGTCAGTTATACCTATTTATGTTAAGAATAAGCATTCTTTCAGTCTTTCGAAAATTTTTATTTTATTTTGAGAGCACTTCAAGAACTATTTTAACGTTTCTGGAAACTTGCCACTGCAATTACTGCCCAATAAACTTTTTCTACAGGAATTCAAGGACCACGCTAAAGTATATACTACATCTCTAACGCCGATGAGGCTATAAGACAAGCAGAGAAAGCACAAGCAGCTCCGAGTACCGAGCAGCTTAAAGTACCGAGCAATAATTCATTACTTTGAAGTTCAAAGTTTAAACAAATTATATTTTTTTAAATATAAACCTGACCTGATAACTTCTTTTAATGCAACTTTTCAATAGGTTCAATAAACCATCCGTTTTATTTAAGAAACTTTTTTTATATGTAAATTTAAACAACTTGAATTGTAAACTTATCGGTGAACTGCGTTTTCGTCAACTACGAGGTTGCATTCTATTAAGTTTACAGCATTTACGCGCTAAAATTTTGGTGCAGTGAAATAACTCCCAAATGAAATAACTCCCATGAAATAACTCCCAATGAAATAAGTCCCAATAAAAATGAAATAATTCCCAACTTTAATAAATGAAATAACTCCCAAAGAAGGAAATGAAATAACTCCCAATATTTGGCAGTTATTTCACAATGAAACCACAAGTCCCCAAAAAAATGAAATAACTCCCAAACGAAAAAAGTCCCAAAAAATGAAATAACTCCCAAATCAAAATTTGAAATGGTATATTTTTACAATATAATCAGTTACAATGAAATTTGAAAAATACAGGACAGCTTTGGACATGCGAATTAATGTCATTGAGGCATTTGGGTTTGAGATTCGACGAAGTAGTGCCGCAGGCGAAAATTTGACTTAGGTCAGATCCCCAATTCGGGGCGTGATCCATGGTATTTATGTGCAAAACTCCTCTCCGCATTGGCGGCCTTCGGCCGCGCTTCAAAAAATAACCCTGGGCTACGCCATTCCAACTCCGGGTGTGTGCCATAGCCGTGGCTACCGCCACGGTGATGTCTTTCCGCGTGCCACGTTTCTCTTTTTTTCACTTTTTGGGCTCAGCCTAATGTGCCATTACAACAACCACATGAAAATTACAGAAAATTGTGAGCTTTAACTGCAAATAACTTTTGAACGGTTGAAAAAAATCTCATTTCAGATTCTAAATCTAGACGTGGGTAATTGTTTACGTGGGGTACCGAGCTCTAATACACAACCAAAAATGTTGAGATATGTATCAGGAGACGCGCTTTGGTCCCAGGAGCATGAATATAACTCCGCTGAACCATTATTTTTGGTAGTTTGCGAGATATTTGCAGTTAAAGTCATTTTCATGTGGTTGTTGTAATCATATTGCCCTGTGAGAAAAGAGTGGGACGCGGAAGGACATCACGGCAACCACCCGGAGTTGGAATGGCGTAGCCCAGGGTTATTTTTTGAAGCGCGGCCGAAGGCCGCCAATGCGGAAAGGTGTTCTGCACATAAATACCATTGATCACGCCCCGAATCGGGGATCTGACCTAAGCCAATCTCAGATTCATGATCATAAGTCGAAGGTGATAATGAAAAATGAAAATTTGGAATATAAAAAAAATGTACTGACTTTAGTTCGCCTTCTTAATGCGAATTAATGTCAATGACGTTAGTTCGCTAAAAATATGCATAACAAAAATGAAATAACTCCCATTAAAAATGAAATAACTCCCAATGCCTGGATTACAAGCAATGAAGTAAGTCCCAAAAAATGAAATAACTCCCAATTTCCAAAAATTATGAAATAACTCCCAAAGATATTTTATTGGGGATTATTTCATTTGGGAGTTATTTCATTATGAAATAATTCCCAGTTAAAATTATGAAATAAGTCCTAATGAATTGGGAGCTATTTCATAATGAAATAAGTCCCAACTTGCATGGAAAATATTTGGGAGTTATTTCATTTTTTTGTTGGGAGTTATTTCATTTGGGAGTTATTTCACTGCACCTAAAATTTTTGGATAAAGTTACCAAAACTGTGTAAGATTTTTCATGCAAGGTTCGATGATGATTTAGTTGTACAAGTAAAAATATTTTTCTACTACTTTGGCTTTTCAATTTAATGAAATAATATAAAGTGTTAAATCTTGATTTAATAAGAAATCCTTTTTGTAACTTTGATGTTCCTCCCAGAACGTATCTGCTTGAACGGATTCTGGAAAAATTGGTGCACATATGTATGTAGGTCGATCGGTATACCTACCGCAATATCATTTTTCAAATATACTACTCCAACCTTCTGCGAATAATCCACGCAACATATAATGATAAGAACGTTCTTACTTGGCATGTAAGTTAATAAATCCGAGCCCTGGTTTCTGGCTCACAGTAATTTTTGCACTTTGAGCTAATAACACTACGTATTTACTTACCATTTTCGGCCAACACATCAACAGGCGTTGAAAAACTTTCCGTTGACTCTGTGAAGAATGTTCCCACTTTTCGTCCAGCAATAATTGTCTTAATAGCCTTCTCTTGCATGCCGTTGCAAATCACAACACTAACACCTCGATCTAGCGCCCATGTGGCTGCTTTCACTTTAGAATCCATACCACCAGTACCAACCTGCGAGAATAATATTTGGGCACGCAAATTTTACATTATGAAGATCCACGAATTCAAACGGTTTTAGTCTTTGCCGATAGTATATTAATATTAGTGTCAAGAGGTATGTTCTTATTGTTGGTAGAGGCGCAAACACTCCCCGAAGTTTTACCTAACTTTTTATGGTTATTTCAACAAGCTTTTTTTATGAACTTTTAGTAATGCGCAAGAGCATAATTGTGTGAACCCCCTGTGTTAACACTTCACAATAGGTTCCAACTGTATTCCGGATATTAAGTTCAAAATATTTCATATTGATTTGACAACAAACATATGTATTTACAGTAATTAAAGCAAAATGTTGCATAAAAAAGAAGCTTGTGGCTTTAAAAAATAAAGATTTCACAACTAGCTAACTGACTTACCTTCGATTTTTTTCCGAATTCAATAGAATTACGATCGTTTGTTGTATAAGTATGCATTAGCTTTGCTCCATCTTCCCATGGGGGCTTGTTGTAAATTCCATCCACATCCGACATCAAAATCAATAAATCCGCTTGAACTTCAGCGGAAAGCATAGCAGCTAAACTGTCATTATCTTTAATGGCAATTCCCTGTTTTCAAAAAATGTTTAAATTAGAATTGGTACAAATAGATTAACAAAGATTTTTGGAAATGGATAATTTGGTATTTAACCCTAGAATAGTAAACATATTTGTTTGTCCTTGAATGGTAAACATAGCCTGTGAGGCGCATTTTATAAAAACGCATTAGGTATATCACCTTTATAAAAACGAACAAAAATAAGCAAAGAACAATGCATTTTCTTAATCTAAAAAATATTGTATAGTTGTATAATCACATTTTTTAAGTGGTGGTATACAGGGAACGTTTGAAAAAAATAAAAAAAAATACTTCCATTCAAGAAATTTGTGTAAATTTTCTCTAGCTTATAGATATTATATAAACCTTACATCCTAAAAAATAATATGGAACTTCTGTTTTTAAGCCAATTATTAAGCCAATAGAATCCAAATTAAACGTTTTTAGAATTTTTGTCAGTCTGTCTGTCTGTCTAAATGTTTGTAATCGCATCACTCAAAAACTGCAGAATGTAACTAAATGAATCTTTCGTCATTTATTAGGAGACGTTCAATTTAAAATTTAAGGTATCCCTTATTTCGGTAACTCGACCAGTTTCCGAGTTATCGACCAATAAGTGGGCCAGGGGTGACAAAAATGTGTAAGTACAATATGGGTATGAAACGAAAGGTGCTTACGAGTGATTTCATAATCAATGTGATAAATTTCAATATCTCAGCTTGTTTCGGAGATATCCCCAAATATGTGATGTGATGTATTTTGCCAAGTATAAATGGAAGGCTATGTTACTAAAGACTTTCTTATTTATAGGATTCTAGGGTACCACACGATTCACATATTCCCAAATATGTGAGACGGAAAAACGAAAGGCTCGCGTGGGTCTACTTTAGCACTTCATTTTATATTAATGAATCATATAAATTACTAGATAGCCGGATAAGCAGGCTTACGTGAATACATACATCATAAAAGTTCTTAGTTGTTTTGAGATCGATTTGGGAAGGCCATTGCGTTGGTTTATAGGCCTTTTGCATTTCAATGAACTACCTTTTATTGAAAAGGTGCCTCCTCGATAATTCAAAAACTAGCGGACCAAGAACAGCCAGCGGTGCCATAGCTAAGCACATTGCATGTTGTGAAAAAATAGTATGCAATTTAAAAATTTTTTTTTTCAGAAACCAACTCGAAATCGAAGGTTCAGTTACCCTGAACTTCCTTTGTGGGTAGGTATTATTCTAGAGCTATTCTGATGTATGAACAAATTGTTTAATACATATAGCAAGAGCTTTTCAAAATTGCAATTTTTCGCAAAAGGACCCATAGTCTATCATTGTTTTTATAGATAAATAATCCTGGGGTACCCTAGAATCCTATAAATAAAGAAAGTCTTTAGTAACATAGCCTTCCATTTATACTTGGCAAAATACATCACATCACATTTTTGGAGATATCTCCGAAACAAGCTGAGATATTGAAATTTATCACATTGATTATGAAATCACTCGTAAGCACCTTTCGTTTCATACCCATATTGTACTTACCCATTTTTGTCACCCCTGGCCCATTTATTGGTCGATAACTCAGAAACTGGTCGAGTTACTGAAATAAGGGATACCTTAAATTTTAAATTGAACGTCTACTAATAAATGACGAAAGATTCATTTAGTTACATTCAGCAGTTTTTGAGTGATGCGATTACAAACATTTAGACAGACAGACAGACTGACAAAAATTCTAAAAATGGTTGATTTGGATTATATTGGCTTAATAATGATTGACCGTATACATGTTTTTGGAATATCTGGAATGTACAGACATCGACCTGTTAAACTTTCAGATATATCCTTGAAAAAATTAAAAAGGGGGTTTTGCCCCCTATTTCCAGATGTTGACCATTTTTTTGAAATTCTCGCTGTGTAGTTTTTGTGTGCTTGACTAGAACTACAATTTAAGGTATGTCCCGTAAAAAGTTAATGCTCGCTGTCACGCAGTGTGATAGGTCGCATACAAAAATTTTCATTACCTATCTATGAAACTTCAACGCGATTTCCGGGGTTTCAGGCCAACTTTAGACCAAAAGTTTCTTCAGCAAAGTTACTTTAAATGACCCCTAGAACAGTTTCCGCTATGGCGATTTTTCACTTTTTTCCCTCCCCTGCAAATCAACCTACTCTAATGTATGTACATCAGTGGTGTCCATCCCATAGATCAATTGATCACACGTATTCTTACTCTCTATCGTTCAGTCGTTAGCGAACCAGCAACGAATAAACACCAAGCTTGTCCGCGACGCTTAGTGTATGCATTGCAATGCCCTGTGGGAACTTTTTATGCTAGAAAATGCCTTTGGAGACTTGAAATGCCTTTTATGTTACAATAATGTTGAATTCTGAAAAATTTTAGGAGGAACATCGTATCCAATATTGAAAAGAATCACTTTTTCCCACAACATATATTAATTTGCAGTTCATTAATATGGGTTGTACAAGAATTTTATCAAATGCAAAATCTATAAAATACCGCCCTTATTTAGCAATATGTAGGCTTAACAAGTAACATCCTTGAATTTTTTATCTGAAAGTCTAACACATTCCAAATTTTCAATGTTGTTATTTTGGTTTAAATTTCCCACTGGTCTGCTCCCATTCTCTCGTTCTCACTCATACACTCACATTTTCCATTTTGGACAGCACTGATGTACATACAGTTGTCCGATTCGTGAAAAAAATTTAAACTCAAGATTTAATTTTTATCCCAGACAACTTCAAACAACTGTATAACTTTTAATTTTTAACCAATTACGCATTTAAATAGACCCAATTAAAGAGCGAAGCTTTCTGTGTTGAGTAGTAAATGGATCCTTCTACTATTGAAATACATTTTCCGCTAATCGAATCTTTTGCAAAAAGAAGTTGCAAATTTTTATCAGTCACGCCTCGTATTTTAATGTGAAACGTCCAACTAGTAGCATTTTTTTCCTGGAAATTCGCTGGGCTTGAAAGTTTTAATGTGGCTGAAGTGTATTGGCAAACAATTTTCAAGAAATTGATGTGAAAAATGTAAGCTTTTTATATGTATTTATAACTGCATTGGGATATATAATCCCAATAACATATTTAAGTGGGATAATAACATCCCAATATTGATTTATACTTGCAGATGATTAGAAGGAGGCAACTGACGCGTGTGACGATATGGGCCTTTACTGCATCAGAGTCCAGCTATTATGATGGCAAAGATGTGAAAGACTCTATAGCAAAAGCTATATCTGATGAAGAATCTTAGGCTTTAGCTATATACGCCGATGAATCTTCTTTTGAATGGGAGCTGGATCACGACGAGGGGCATTTCTCGTTGGAGAATATTGAGGAACAAGAAATCGGCAATAAATGTAGTTGGATGTAAACAAAAATGTATCGATTCCCCTGGAGATGTTGAAAAAACTAGCAAAACGTTGTCAAAATATTGGAATAATTTAGTTGTTTTCGTCTTAGATCAGAAAAGCCAAACTATCCTAAATAATGAAACAAGAACTGATCGGAATATATACAAAAAATTAGTTGGACAACGTAATCATTTTCGAACCAAGGTATTAAATGCCCATTGCAACAAGCCCACTCGGTGATGCAGTTGAAAATAATTATGCCTCATAAAATAAGGAAACTTGGACTAAATACATTTGTTCTGGATGCAGCAACTCATTATGCTTCAAATGGTTGGTTCCATTTCACAAATGAGTTACATTTAAGAAGGAAAGCTTAATAAAATTTAATTTTTTTATACTTAGTTTTTTTCAAAAGATGTTATTTGATTTCTTTATTCCTTTTAGCATTATTGGGATGTGTACATCCCACCCAAAAACATAATTGGGATTATATGTCCCAGGATAGTAGTAAGGATCTCGTACTTTTCAGGTATACCAAACATCTTATATTTTCGCCATTTTACATTGTTTGCTGTCGTAATGACGAAAAAACCACTAGGCTTAAGTCGTATATGCGACCAAAACGATAAAACTCACACATGAGTTTTATTTTCGATAAAAAAAAAATACAAATAAAAAAAATAAAACTCGAAAAAGATTGATTAGATGTAATTAACCTACATATGTATACCTATTAAAATGGACACCCTGTTTCCATCGTAATTATAAACTTCAATGTATTCTAAGACCTCGGTGAAAATATTTCGAAAAAATATTAAGATTTACCGGGGCTAAACCGCGTTTAAAAAAAAACGCTGAAAATATCGTTTCTTATGTATGAAAGAAAAAATATTTTAGATAAAAAGCTTCTGAGATGATAGAGTGCAAAAGGTAAGCATAAACAAGTAAGGAAAGGGCTGTCTTCGGCTGTGCCGAAGGCTTTATAGCTTTCATGAATACGCACAACTTTTCTAAGTGTCCGATCCTTACTTAAAATTACTTACAAACTCTCCAAAACTGTTAATTTAAAAATACATAGCCAAACCACATTTATCGGAGCAATCGGTAATATGGGAGCTATATGTTATGTAAGTCCGATCTGTATGATTTTCACTACACACATCACATATATAATAAGTACCAAACCTGCAAAATTTTAAGTTTCTAGCTTTCTATTTGCAACATGTATAGCCCAAAACCCATTTATCGAAACTATCGATTATATGGGAGCTATATGTTATGTTGGTTCGATCTAGGTGATTTCCACTACACACATTACTTTTATAGTATGTACTAAACCTGCGAAATTTCGCTCGAATAGCTTTTTAATTGCAAGAGTTATAGGCCAAAACCCGTTTATCGGAACAATCGATTGCTGGTTCCGACAAATGATTAATCCTGTGCAAAATGGCGCCTGCTTGCAAAATTTCATCGAGATATCTCTAAAACTGAGGGACTAGTTTGCGTTCAAACAGACGGACGGACAGACGGACAGACGGACATGGCTAAATCAACTCAGCTCGTCGCCCTGATCATTTCGGTATACTTAATGGTGGGTCTATCTCTTCTTCTTCTCACACTTACAAACATCGGACCAAAGTTATAATACCATTTCATGTTCATGAAAGGTATAAAAAGTGCAACGCATGTTACTCAATTCGACTATATGCACGCAATTTGAGTGTTTATACCCAGCGTACTAGTACTAGTACAAGGGTATTTTAACTTTGTTGGGATAGCGGTTGGTTGTACAGGTATAAAGGAATCGAGATAGATATAGACTTACATATATCAATATGATCAGGATCGAAAAAAAATTTGATTGAGCCATGTCCGTCCGTCTGTCCGTTAACACGATAACTTGAGCAAATAATGAGATATCTTCACCAAATTCGGCATGCGTACTTATTTGGGTTCAGAATAGATTGAGAATGGGTAAAATCGGACCATAACCACGCCCCTTTTTCGATATCGAAAATTTCGAAAAACGTATGAAACGGGTTAATTCAATATTCGAAGCAGATACAATGATATAATTTGCAGTATGTATTGATTTCGATGGTCTTAGGCCGATTTTATCAAATTTTTTGAAAAGGGGCGTGGCACCGCCCACATATATTTGAAAAAATTTTCAAATTTTGACTCTCAATAACTTCAGAACAGTTTGTGCTAGTATAACGAAATTTTGTAGAGGGCATACTATTGTGGTGTTAAATTCAGCTGTAGAAAATAAACGAAATCGCTTGGCTACCACGCCTACTTTTTCATAAAAGTTATATTGAAAGGAGGTGGAAATATTGAAAAGTCCATATCTAATTAACTGATACCGCTATAATAATATAAATTGGTACATACATCAATTTTCATATTCTTTACATTATTTTTGCAAAATTTTGGAAAGTGGGCGTGGCACCGCCCACTTATGAGTCAAGCAATTTTCAAATTCGACTGCTAATAACTTCAGAACGGTGTGAGATAGGTTTACGAAACTAGGTTCCAGGCATGTTATGTTTATGTAGAGTACTACCACAGAAAATAAGAAAAATCGGTGAACGACGACGCCCCTTTTTTACTAAAGTTCTCTAAACGAGAGTTAGGAAACCGGAATATGCAATATCTGTTTAACTGATAAAGATATAATGCTAAAATTTAGTACACTCATTCACCTGATGATGTTATTACTGATGTTTAAAGGTTTTTTGGTAATATTTTGGAAAATGGGCGTGGCACCGTCCACAAATGAATAAACAAAATATCAACATTTCACTATTAACAAGCCACTGTGAAAGTATCATAAAGATCTGCAATGAAAACTGATCTTCAAATAGGGACAAACAACATAATAAAATCCGTGGGCGTGCCACCACCCACTTTTTAAAATTATGAAAATATTGATTAATGGACACATATCGCACACTAAATCAAAAAGAGTCACAACTCAAAATCCGAGTAACTTTCAGCTAATTGCTTCTGGATCGCACAAAAGTGATTTGATTTTTAAAAACTTGACATCGCTGTGCTCTTTAAAGAGTAGCGATAATAGTCAAAAAGAAAAATATTGTATGTATTGGCTGCACTACTTTTTATTAGGCAATCTATGCCAAGAAAGCGACCTAAAAAAATTTTGAGTTGTGACTGTTTTTGACTTAGGGTGCGATATGTATATCCGTATATAAAAAATTTCACAAAATACGTTAAAAGTTATGGGCATGGCACGCCTTCTTTTCCAAAGATATATATAGGACGTGGTATATGAATCTGTGGTCCCAGGAGAACGTGAAATTGTGCTTGGCCCGAGCAGTTTACATAGCCATAGTGCGTAACGGGCGCATACAATATAGGGCTATGTGGTTCAATGAGAACAGGTGGGTGGTGAGACTTAGACTTCCTTACTTGTTTTATAGTAGCTTCGATTGCCTAAGTTCGCTGCAAGCAGTGAGAGTAAAAAAAGCTACAATTAAAATACTCAATACATCCAGTAACTCAAAATTTATGTATGAGTATTTCGCGCATTTATTCAAAAATGGTTGAAGGTAGGGTAGGGAAATGACATTTCATGAATTGTACTAAATCCACTCAAAAATCGTACTTGTTTCGTTTAAATTGTAGCACATTTTTTTTTTGTATGGATTCGCATATGTTGCCCTATTACTCATTTACTTTTTTTTAGTACCGAAATAAAAATACTTTTGAAATAGGTTTTTCTTTTTATTTTTCTTAGTTTAATAAGAGTTTTTGAAAAACATAAATATTCTTTCCTCATACATGAATCCACAGCTTTCATTTTTCTTTCACTTTTCGATATTGCGGTTTATCCATACTATAATAAAACTCTAGAAAAGTTGTGTCTGTATATTGGGAATTTCTTTGAAAAAATTACTGGGGATGACTTGGGAAATGTTTATGCACAACTAAAAAGTCAAATGGAAAGGAGATGACAAAATGTCTAAGTTAGACTATTAAAAAACGCCTTTACTTTAATTGGTTGCCGTAGACATAAACGGGATAGAATGTGGGAAAAAAATATTGTTCTGAACCTTCTCTGCCTGTAAATTGTCTTCTCAAGTGAGGGTATCAGAATTTTATGAACTACTTACATCCCGAGCAACGCCGGGTTCCCTGCTAGTGTATGTATATAGGTACATAGGTTTCGCTCCAATTTTCTTCAATCAATGCAGATTTCCGTTGACCATGACGAGACATGCACGTTCATATACATATGTACATACTTTAAGCTGTCCTCCGATACCAGGAAGCTTTTGATTTTTTAGTTAAAAAATATAAAAATAATCATTATCGGAGGTCCCTGGATGCAATATTGATACATCGATGTTTTCGTTTAATTTCTCTGCCAAATTTTTAGACACAGATTCATTGTATTTATGGTGTTATAGAGTGAGAATAATTTGCAAAGGTTTAATTTATATCAAAAAATGTATACAATGTTAATTTGTAAGAGATAAAAAAATGCCGAAATATATCCCAGTGCAATTTCACTATATAGTAAGCCCTAAGTAAATATATCTCTCCGAAACCACTTTTGTCTGTTTATTTCATTTATTCTGAAAGCATCTAAACATTGTATATTTTAAATAGGATTGTCTGGCAATTTCAAATGTTAAAAGGTTTTAATATACATACAATACAATATAATTCTAATAAACATAACATAATAATATAATAAATATAAATACCTTTTTTGATCCAACGGGCAATTCGTCATCCTTTATAAACATTGGTGGCGACACAGCATCGTTTGTGTTGATGATGGGAACAATATTGAGACTTATCAGTTCCGACAATGTGCAAAATAAGTTATTACGCGTTTCTTCATTATAAAAGTCAGGCTTTGTGACGAGAACCTAACGGAAAGGAATTAAATTTACACTTATTTTATTAGAACATTTCTTGTTTAATGAGAACATGTAAAAATAAGGCACACACTAGAAAAAGAAAGGACTGCAACTTTCAGTTTTCACCAAGAACTTTCTGGGAGACAATAGTCCAGTTCTATAAGAAAAAGGTATAAGGATAAAAGTTCTAGTTTCCGGATATTTAATGTTTTACGGCTCAATTTCTCAGTATAAATGTGCAAAAAGTTACATTGTTTATAATAATACTAGCTGATGCTGCAAATTTTTTTTCTGCCCAAAATAGGTTTTGAATTTACTTGAAATGGTTGAATATATTTTTCTAATCGATCCTAATCCCTAATCCGCCACTTGTCTGATGCTCCTTTAGTTTGACCTAATAACATCTACAGACTAAGCAAAGACGTCCGAATACTGGAAGCAAAAGAGGTTTGCCCAGTTAGACTTGCTATAAACTTCGAGATCTTTTTGGACCCAGCCTTTTTCCAGAACCACACCTAGCAACTCCTTTATCGGAGAGACTGCCATTTAGTTCCACTTTCTCCGAATTGACACTAAGCCCGCATCGACAGGACAGTAATGAAATCTCTCGCAATGCTACTTCCATCAGATCACACAAGCTTTGCGGGAATTTGCCTTTGTATGGAACGACCAGGTGATGAGCATATGCCACAACCTGCCCGTCCCCACAACATACATCTATCCCTTAGAAGTGAGTTCTAACAGTTAACTCCATAGAAGTGGCGACAGAATAGCACCTTTCACTGTGCCCCTTGTGACATGGCGTGTCATACCATACCCAGAGTTTAAAGTATACTTTCCCTTCCGTAATTAGTTGATCGATCAGTCTACCCAGAGACCTACATATTTACACACAGGTTTAAGTGCGAATTAAGTAAAATACTTTTTTCTGCCTTTGGAATTACGGCTACCGTTGCGGTCACGCAGAAGCATGGAATATATATACTTAAGAGAAATATTACTTTATATAAAAGCGGTGTATAATTTAAAGTTTTCCACGTAAATTTAAAACATTTACTTATATTCGCGTACGTGCTGTTATGTGAGGCTATTTATAAGTGATATGCTTATTAATATAAAAAAATTGTCATAGTGCTATCCGGAAACTAGTGGATTTGCCTTAAGTGATTTTTTAAATTTTTGTCTTTTCTCATATGAAAAAGTAAGAGTGCGTAAATCCCCCTGGTAGTTTTTTTCTTATTAAAATGCATAACACGATATTACAACCTTCATTGATGTATGAAAGACTTCTTAAGAAGTATGAAAGTACCCCAACACTTATCCTCTTTCATATAAAAAAAACGGCCGAAATTACATGACAATGTTCCGCCTCTTTTTACGGGAGAGTACTTTCCAAATACTCAAAGCAAACCAAGATAGGGAGAAAGTGTACTTCTAATTGTTCAGTTATGCTTGCATAGCAGGGCATAGCATGCCAATACATAGCACGTAAAAGAAAATTTGTATTATACTTCGCACAACGCACAGCCCTTTAAAATCAGCTGGTATCGAATTTATAGAGAATTTCATGGGCTCGGACACATTCAATCAGCTTTTCTTCTTCCATAACAGCGCTTTTATTTGATTTTTACTAAAATGTAAATATAAATAATTAATTTTCCAGGTCTTTTTATCGCAAACTTAAACGTCAAAAGCAAAAGTTTTGACAGTAGGTATGTTAAGTTGCATAGAGATCAAACTTCAACAGACTTCTATGCCATGCTCTGGGTTGCCATGCGTTGTATAATTGAATACATGTAAAACCAATTTAACAGATATCGAAAATGACAGAACCCAGGCAATGTATTGCCATGCTATGCAAGCATAACTGAACCATAAAAAAGTACTCTCGCATAAGTGTTCTATGAAGTAATTAGGAGTAAAAATAAGTAACACTCCGAAATTTAATAGTTTATCACCTACTATGGCATAATTATGTAAATTGGGCACACTAAGATTTTGGGGAGTGTTGACGAAATGAGAGGTCTTGACCGGGTATGAACCCGGTACGCTCCAGTTCTCCCTTACGGAAGTGCCCGACTGTTCTGGTAGTCGTTTAATATGACCAGTGCAACCTTCTAGGTCGTGTAATGAGAGGTAAGGGGCATTACATTCGTAGATCAACCATCGAGTTGCACGTTGTTACCTTTGTGCATATTGGTAGCCTCATACGAGCGGTATGCCAATGTCGGCATATTCTAAATCCCTAACCGTACAAATGTACACACAGAACCATGAATAGCTTCAGTTTAATATATTACCTGAGCAATTTTTACTCCATATTGAGCGAACATAGCATCATACAAGGACATAAGACCAGATTGTCCTACAGCGGCTGCAGCTCTTGGTTCCAACAGTGTACCCTCCTCCTTAATGTGAAAAACAATGTAACGTGATATTAACATAACCTTAGAATTAGATACTTACGGCACGTGATGGATCTTTCGGTGATAAAGTCTCACGCATTGATAGGGACATAAGTAATTCCTGTGCCAATTTTTGTTTGCCGAAGGCCACAGCACCACTGGTCACCATCATAACTTCGCGACCTTCCAAATGGCATTCAGCAACCTGTCAAAACAAAAAACGCTTTCTTATGTTATTCAAAGGCAATTTATAAATTTTAAAGGATTATTCGGATTTTGCATATTTTTAAACTGTCATGAGTCTAAAACGTTCTAATAGCAAATTGTATTGCATTATTTATTTCCAGCCATCCCGGCTTATAGGCCACTGTATTCCCAATAACAACGACGAAGTACAAAGCATCCCCCACCGGCTTTTATCCATCTCAGTCGAGATCTCGCACTTAAAACTAGCAGAGCACATTATCTGTGTTGATTTATCTGACTTTTCTAGCACAATTATGTAACAAAGCTATTTTACTTGTTATAAGAGGCACTACTTCGCAAAGTTCTCTGCATCTATTTGCTTCGTATGTGCGACCTGCCAACGCACTTGAGCTATACAAGGCACATGCAGATAATATTGTATCATAAGTTTTAAAAGATAACCATCTATGTATATTCCGTGATTTTAACCTTTGTTATATAAATAGGTCAACCATAATAATGGTCTGACACATAATAATTTCTCTACAAATCAGGAATAATATTTTTTTCGATAATATCCAGCCCTGTGGTGGAGTCGGTGGTATTTTCCCACGGAGTTTTCGAAGGGGCCGTATTTTTTAAGAAATTAAGTGAATAGTTAAATTAGAATTCTTATGAAAGTCGATTAATTTTAAAATTTTTTTGAAAGTTGTAATAACCGATAAAGCACGTTCATGAGTGCGTGTACAAAAAAAAGTTAGGTATATTTGAAAAAACTGGCAAAGCAATGTAATAAGAGCAAGAAATATCGATAAACAGAATATTTGTTATAACATTAATGAAGGATAAAATTACCGAGTCGACTGTAGATGCTAAAAGCGGCGACACCTATTTGTCACATTCAATAACCAGCCACACTTACTTACGTCCGAATAATTACATCGCTGATTAGTCGATTACGCAACCCTACGAAGGTAACCTGTCAAATTCGAATTATTATAGTTTCGGTTTGAAAATCACACCGGCAGTCGCGAATATTAAATGCAAAGAAATTTTCGGGTACTATAACAACATTTGCTTAGTATTTACTATCAGAAATCGTGGAAAAATATTTTTAAAGTTTAAAAATTGATGCAGTATTCGCAACTTTTATGTAGAATAGGGGTCCCACCCTTTTTACCCTGGGCCCGTATTTCCTCTCGGCGGCCCTGCTCGGAGTTCTCCATTTCTTTGCTTCTGAATACCCTATAGACCACCTACATGAGAGTAATCCCAAAATACTCCTATTGGATTACTCTATGGAGTATTCAAGAGCAAAGCGAGAGAGGGAGTAGGTGGTCCTCAAAAAGACCACATACTCCCTCTCTCGCTTTACTGCAGAGTACTTTATAGAGTAATCTTTTGGCAGCATTTTCAAAGTACTCTCACGTATGTGTTCCACAGACTATTCAGCAGGGTGCTCCGATATGGATTAGGTGATCCAATCACCGGACATGGGCTGATAAATTGGACCACCTTTGTGTATGAATGAGGATAAGTGTTGGAGTACTCCCATACTTCAACGTTTTTTACAGGGTACTTTAAAAAATTTGCTCTTGCTTGAAATGTGCCCGATTTTGAAATTTTAACGTTTACCTACTTGAGAAAACGGCATTAACATTTTTGGTATCTAATAACTTTTCGAAAATCTACTAACTAATATATGAATACTAATCCATATGCACGTGTAGGGTACTTCAGTATTATATGTCTGTATTTATTTGAATGCTTATTACTTTTGTATTAGACAACTGATTTTATTGGATGAAAGGTTGTTTTTTTTGTAATGAAACGATGAAAAAAATAAAAATTTTCCTTCCTTGTCTCTGGTGAAGAAAAAAAATTCGAGTTTGTAGACCAATGTTATTACCTATATTATTTATTTTATAAATTAACTATTGTTTTGACTTGAAATGAAAGTAAGATTCAATAGTTATTTTTTGACCTTTGGAATAGAATACAAACCTGCTCGACAATGGACGCCAGCCGCCCTAAAGCAAGGCCATGATTATCTTCTCGAGTAATAACTGCACTTCCAAGCTTCACTACTAGACGGCGTGCGTATTTAAGTTGGTTGCGTTCGGTAAATGATATTACTTTGCGTTTTTCTTGCAAAATACTCTGAAAGTAAAAGAAAGAACAAAATGTATGCTGTTGTATTACACAGAAAATTATTTTTCCCAAATATTGGGACTGTTTTAGTTCTGCAGTGTATTTTTTGGCGAAAAATTTTGTGGCTTTAATAACCTTCTCGTTAAATTGCTTTCAGTTACATTTTCTGCACTGGGGTTTGTTGAAAAAATCATAACGAAACACTGAAGATCGTTTTATGTTGAGTGAATCGTGTTTCTCTTTAGAATATTATGTGATCAATAAACAAATAAAGTAACCGAAATATTGAAATAAACATCCAGGTTACATTTTTCACAAATTAGAAGAATTTTTAAAAGTAATTCTCTTCGAAACGAATACGTCTAAACTCAGCCGCTAAATACTTTGCGCTAAATCTAAATAACGTGAAAAATATATCGCCGCTATCTATTTTTCCACCACTGTGCGCTCTGATTAAATTAATAAACCTTGCACACAATAATATCTTCAGACGGTCTGAATTCCGATTTATCACTTCTAGATAGATAAGGGAGTAGAGTTTTAGATCAGCAATTTCAGACTGCGAAAGTAACGGCATTATTTCGGTTTGTTTATTTTATTGCTATCCATACCAATGTGTGACCATACCTCGAAACCGGTTTTATCTTCTTTAAAACTTAGTCTATTTCGTAGGTCTGAAAAGGAGTGGGTGAAAATATGTGAAGTGGGGAAATTTTCTCGCAGTTCGACTTTTTCTCTCAAGTTATAGCTACTATGGCAATTTTCTCGAGATGGACCAATCCGACTTTATTCATTTTTGAAATATGTGTACATATACTATTTACAAATCCGATTTTCTTCCAAACTGCATTACTTTTTTTGAATAATTTTTGAAACTAACATATTTTTAAATTGTTCACCGCTGTCAGATTACGCTTAAGTATATATGGTTGGTCATTCCATTACAAACTTTTGGGAGAAACAAAAAATTGAGGGCCGGTAATAGGACGGGAGTGTAATCGTTTACATCCGCTACCGAGCGCTAATATTTACACAAGAATGTCGGGAGGGGTCTCAAAAGACGCGTCTCGGTCCCAGGATCACCAATATAACTCCGCTCAACCGATATTTTCATTATTTTGTAAAATATTTGCGAAAAACCGAAAAATAACCCGGGTTTAGGGACCCGATCCATGTTTTTTATGTGCAGAAAACCTTTCCGCGTAGGCGGCCTTCGGCCGCGCTTCAAATAATAACCCTGGGCTACGCCATTCCAACTCCGGGTGTGTGCCATAGCCGTGGCTACCGCCACGGTGATGTCCTTCCGCGTGCCACTTTTTTCTCACAGGGTATTCTGATTACAACAACCACATGAAAATGACAGAAAATTCTGAACTTTAACTGCAAATATCTCGCAAACTACTAAAAATATCGGTTGAGCGGAGTTATATTCGTGATCCTGGGACCGAGACGCGTCTTTTGAGACCCCTCCCGACATTCTTGTGTAAATATTAGCGCTCGGTAGCGGACGTAAACGATTACCGACGGGAGTTATTTAAATTTTCTTAAGGATTGTATGTAATTAATTTCTACATAAAAAAAAAAACTTTTTTCATTTCGCGATATATGCTAAGCTTAGTTATCTATGCATATAAAGTATTTACGGTACTGTGCTTTTGGAATCACTGTGAAAAATGCTTTTGTAATAAGAAAGTCCCAATTATTTACACCGGTGATTTGAATCACTGTTTCAGGCTTCCTCGATTTTGAAACTTATAGGTATACATTTATTTGTAACTAGCAGATGCCCGCGACTTTGTCTGCGGAACTTACCTCATTTCAGTGGCTATATGTTTCTGAATACAAACTAAGAGATTTGTAATATCTATTTTACGCTATTTTAAATTATTTTTTCACAAAATTTCTTTATAAACAATGTTTTTTGTAGTATCATCCATTGATAAAATAAAGAGGTTATTCGGGTTAGTTAAGAAAAAGAAACATACGTGGTAAAAAGTACCAAAAACAGACCATAAATTGGGATTTTCTCAATATCTCGACTCTAGTGCCACCTATCGTGGAAATTTTTTGCAACACAATTGTTGATCATATATTAAACATACGTGCCAAATATGATTAAAATCGGACCATAAATGCGGATTTTGTAAATATAGCGACTCCTGCGCCACCTAGCGGAAAAAATTATATGTATTATTGGTGAGACGTATCCAAGGAACAAACTGTCAAAATTTTAAAATAATCCGTTTAGTAGTTTTTGAGCCAATTGATTACATAAAAACCCCCTACATTTTTATATACATATATAGATAAGGCAAACAGCTCTATGAAAGAGCTTTTGTATAATCATTTTTTTCTTGAATTCAGATGAATCTAAAATTCACTCTAAGCGGACACAGTCATCAACACTTTTGATATGATAGCTATATTATATGAGCTTATTCTTGGGTCAGCCTTGGTCCACCTAATGGTCAATATCTTGGAAACGGGTTCGCAGATGAACCTGAAAACTGTTCCTTGTGAAAACTCTCATCAACACCTTTAATTTGATACGCATATTGTTAAAATACATTCGGGGTCACCCCTGGTCCACATTTCGGTCAATATCTCAGGATTCCAGAAACTTGTTTACCTTTTTCTTTCTGAAGAACCTTCTCGGGGCACAAACAAATACAAAAAAAAAATTAGTGAAATCGGTCCAGCCGTTCTCAATCAGGGACCCCCCGTAACGATTATTTTTGTATTTTTAGCATCAAAAATGGAAGACTTCCCAATATCGCAGATACGTTTCAAGTATATGAATATGCACGACTCTTCATGCTCAACAAAAAGCTTCTATAAACTAAAAAAATTTGAGGGAAATCCATATAAATTACAAATAATCATTATTTTTGATTTTTATTTTTTTGGTCAAACATAAAAGTTATTTTTTGATTTTTATTTTTTCGATCAAACATAAAAGTTATTTTTTGATTTTTATTTTTTTGATCAAACATAATAGTTATTTTTTATTTTTATTTTTTTGATCAAAAATAAAAGTTATTTCTTGAGCGATATTTTATTCCTCAAGAATAAAAATTAAGTTTTGAGTTTTAACTTTTTTCGCGGATTAAAAAACTCAAAACGCCGCTGTGCCTTTTTGGCAAGTAATAAATCATAATTATTGGGTGGTATATCCTCATCAACATAGTTTATATTTATGTACATACATTTTTTCACCTGGTACACTTGGCGAATTTTGCCCCATACATACAATATCAATGTGTATACATATAAATATGTTTCAAATTATTGAGCACTTATGCTGACAAGGATATATCATCTAATAATTATGATCAACAACCTGCCAGAAAGGCGCTGCGGTTATTTGAGTTTTTCAATCCGCGAAAAAAGTTAAAACTCAAAACTTAATTTTTATTCTTGAGGGATAAAATATCGCTCAAGAAATAACTTTTATTTTTGATCAAAAAAATTAAAATCAAAAATAACTATTATGTTTGATCAAAAAAATAAAAATCAAAAAATAACTTTTATGTTTGATCAAAAAAATAAAAATCAAAAAATAACTTTTATTTTTGATCAAAAAAATAAAAATTTAAAATAACTGCTATTGTTGATTTTTATGAAAAAAATCGGAAAATAATGATTAAATGTGGATTTTTATATTAAAACTCATAACAGTTACGGTCCCTGTTCTCAATTGATGAGTTACTATACATTTTTCAATTTCACAGTGAACACAATACCGGTTTTAATTTTGCGTTTGAAAGAACGTGCGCATAAGAAAAAATGTCACATAAAATTAATGGCGATGTATGTGAGAATTAGGGCTCTTGTTCAGAATCGATTATCTGGCTAATCGACTATTCGAATAGTCGAAGGCAACTTTTGTTTTGGTTGAAAATCGAATAACAAGTAATCGACTTCATCATACAGCGCAATCGGTTAGCTGTCATTAATCGATTACTGATAGCTTTTTTTAATAAAATTGTTTAGTATTTTTTTTTAGTATTTTTGTTAGTATTTGAATGGGTGAGAACGACTTGTTATTACCGTTGGAGCCTTCGAGGTCTTTTAACACCCTCTTCGGCCACGAAATAGAAAGTCGGTAATGAGAGGTGAGTTTCTGTGACCAAAAACTGTTGTGTTACACAAATTCCATTGATCGTGAAAAAATAACTAATCAAATATTCGATTCTGTCAAGTAGTCGAATGCAAACAGCTAATCGATTATGGACGAATAATCGATTATGGACGAAAAATCGATTAGTCGGAAAGAAACGATTAGTCGATTAGTGGTAATCGATTATTTTGATAAACGACTTTTGCTAATCGATTAGCCGACTAATCGATTAGTCGATTTTCAAGAGCTCTAGTGAGAATTGACTTCCATTATTTTCCTGCTTTCCGACTTATTTTTATATTATACCAGGGTCACCCCTGGTCCTCATTTTTGGATATCTCGTAAGCGGGGTAGCATAGGGTCCGGAAAATCACCTCTTTTTTAAACACTCATCAACACCTTTTATTCGACACCCATATCGTATAAACACCTTCTAAGGTCACCCCTGGTCCACATTTTGGTAGATATCTCGGAAAACGGGTCGCATAGGGTCTTGAAAATCACCTATTTTTTAAATACTCATCAATACCTTTTATTTGATACCCATATTGTAGAAAACCCGTCTGGGGTCACACCTGGTCCATATTTTGGGAAATACCTCGAATACGGGGTCTTATATGGGACTAATAACTACACTATGTTCAAGCGCTCGTCAACACCTTTCATTTGATACCCATATCGTACAAACACTTTCTGGAGTCACCCCTGGTCCACATTTTGTGGAATATCTCCAAAACCGTTGGCCTTACGTAGAAACATTCAATACAGTGTAACCATTCCTCAGTTTGCATGTATGCTTACCCAAACCTCTACTTTTGTATTTGTAATTTTTCATTTTGTAAAATGTCGAAAATGATATTAAATAACTACATATAGTATATTTATTTATAAACTTTAACATAAGTCAAAATTCTTAAGATATTTCGACAATATTTAAAACTTTTTTAAAGTTTTATATTTTGGGTATTTCTGTAAAATAATTGCAAACGGCCCAAACTCAACATGCAAATAGTTGAATAGGCAACACTGTGTGGCGAAGAGCGATTAGCTGACACTTTTCTTACGTAAAAATCAGAAATTTTTTGGTTTTGACGTAGCGACGTGCGTAAAACGTCAGTCACGAACGTCGGTGAAAAATCGCTTACACGCAATTCTCATAAGGTAGATCGTGTCAGCTGACACCTCGTCCGTTTTTCCGTCGGTGGCTGTTTGCAGCTTAACACGTGTCCTCACACAACAGTGGCGGACTTCCCTGCCAACCAGTGATATCTGGATAATCAGCGAGTCGCGCTTAGCACACGAGTGGATAAAAATTAGGCAATTTTCGGCAGGGTTCACTTTATACCCATGTTGAAAATGTTACCAGCAGTTGTCATTTTCCATACAAATTACAAAAATATGCGTCGATGTTAGTCAAAATTTGTGAATTTGAGGAATTAGATTTTCATTGGTACATTACTAACCATGATCCAATAATACAGGTCGTGTTGATAAGCCAGCTGATTTTTATTTTTTTTTTTAATTTTGACAATCAACCCATTTTTCAGTACGATTTTGACTATTAACTCACAAATTACAAAAACAAAGTACATTGAAAATTTTTGTGTGTCTGTATGTTTGTCGAGCTGCTACGACCTGTTATATGTAGTTGGATCATGTTAGGTACTAACTATTCGCACTCACAGTGAGAGCCGATCAGACAAGTAATACAATGCATGCTATTTATGATATGATATTTACTCACACAACATATATGTATGTATAGGTGAATATATATTCTTTGGCATCTATGATTTTCTTGAATTAAAATTAATTTAATTTAAAATTTTTTTGATTGACTGCGCTTCACTGATATCGATTTTTTGCGCAACTCTAATTTACGGTACAATAATTGCACAAGATGCCGCTATTAGGATTTTAGAAAAACCAAAGCTCAAATACATACACGTATGTATGTGTACCAGGGGTCTTAAGAGGATAACTTAGAGAGTAAATCCAGTTTCGAAAAATTGTGTAATACGTTCTGATCGGTACCACCCAATTTCATTAAAATACATGACCTTCGAAAAAATGTGAAGTTGCTCACACATTTCCATTGTAATATAGGTATGCAGGCTTAATATTCAAATGAATAATCCACAAACCGACCAATTCATATATTCCTTATTTTTTGAGATTAATCTAAAATAACAAAAGTATAAATCAGAAAGCATAAAATCGTATTGTAGTGTTAAATCAAAAGGAAAACAAGTAGGAAAAGCGCTGATCCCCTATTGATACTTATCTACAATAAGTACATACTCTGCAAAATTTGTTGGTCTTACCTTTTTAATTTAAAGACACATAGCTCAAACCCGTTTATCAGAAAAATGTGTGAGACCAAATCGAAGCACAACAGAGCCCATCGATCAATCCAAGAATATTTTTTCCTAGATATAAAAAAAAACCTTCTATTAAATTGCCATAGCTATAGCCCAAACCCCGTTTTTGGTTCGGACAAATTAATATATTACGAAATTGCGGCCCCGTACCAAATCTTGGCGAGATATCTCTAAAACTAAGGGAATAGTGTGCGTTCGAACAGACAGACGGGTATGGCAAAATCGACTCAGCTCAGCGCCCTGATAATTTCGGTATACTTGCTGGTGGGTCTGTCTCTTCTTCTTCTCATACTTACAAACATCGGACCAAAGTTATAATATCATTTTATATTCACTAAAGGTATAAATAATAATAATCTACCTCCTGGCTACGCCACTGGTTAAGATGGATAGAAAAGAAGAATACTTCGCGGTACAGCATTTAGGGTCAGAGTAATCTAAGCTTTGGACAAGCTGATTATGAGCTGGACGTCAGTATTCTTTGGTGACAGAGGCAAGGTTTGATTCACGTAGTTAGCAGGTCTTCGCCGATTTTAGCCGCGAATCATGTCTGGTCTATCATATTTTTAATCCTTGAGGCCCATGTCAGCAACATAATGTCCTTAGCGGCGACTATTTCCATTTTGCATACATGTATAATTTGTAATTAGATAAACAGCTCATATTGTATACTTCTTCTCCTTTTCTGCTAGCCCCCACATCTATTGTGATTTCGTTGCTATCGGGTGTGTTTATCTGTGCTCTAATTGTATTTAAAACAAGTAAGAAAATGGCTGTTCGGCTGTGCTCTATACCTTTCATGAATACACATAACTTTTTTGTGATAAATATTTTTTTCCCGGCGACTTTGGGCTTGTAATAATCGACATTTATTTTATAACAACTTCAGAAAGCTAAGTAAAGACAAACAGTATTGCTCGTAACCTAAGCAACATTTCCTGACGAGGGAACGAAATTCTCACATATTCTTTGAAAGTTCATTTATCAAAAAAAAAATAAAAAATTTTACTTGTTACATAATGTTTCAATAATATAAAAAAAATACCAAAGATTTAATTGCAACTTTCAGAAAATAATATTTTTGTTGTCGTGCTGCCATAATCGACACATCTGGGCCCATTATCAACAAGCTCTTCAAACGAAATACTACGCAGCTAACTATTTCTACAGGGTTGGATTCAGGTATTTTCCCCCAGGCCCGGAGATTTCGAAGGGGCCCGTATTTAGAAATTAAGTGAATAGTTAAATTAGAATTCTTATGAAAGTCCATTCATTTTAAAATTTTTTTGAAAGTTGTAATAACCGATAAAGCACGTTCATGAGTGCGTGTACAAAAAAAAGTTAGGTACATTTGCAAAAACTGGCAAAGCAATGTAATAAGAGCAAGAAATATCGATAAACAGAATATCTATATATAAAAATGGAGCCTATTTTCCTTGCTGACGCTATAACTCCAGAACGGCAGGACCGAATTAAACGAAATTTTGCGCGTAGTTTTTGATTGAGCCCGACATGGTTTATGGCCAAAAACAGTATAAGAACCCGGGAAGGTTTTGGAGATATTCCACAAAATGTGGACCAGGGGTGACTCCAGAAAGTGTTTGTACGATATGGGTATCAAATGGAAGGTGTTGACGAGCGCTTGAACATGGTGTAGTTATTAGTCCCATATAAGACGCCGTATTCGAGGTATTTCCCAAAATATGGACCAGGTGTGACCCCAGACGGGTTTTCTACAATATGGGTATCAAATAAAAGGTATTGATGAGTATTTAAAAAAGAGGTGATTTTCAAGACCCTATGCGACCCGTTTTCCGATATATCTACCAAAATGTGGACCAGGGGTGACCTTAGAAGGATTTTATACGATATGGGTGTCGAATAAAAGGTGTTGATGAGTGTTTAAAAAAGAGGTGATTTTCAGGACCCTATGCTACCCCTCTTACGAGATATCCAAAAATGAGGACCAGGGGTGACCCTGGTATAATATAAAAATAAGTCGGAAATCCTGAGATATTGACCGAAATGTGGACCAGGGGTGACCCCAAATGTATTTTAACAATATGCGTATCAAATTAAAGGTGTTGATGAGAGTTTTCACAAAGAACAATTTTCAGGTTCATCTGCGAACCCGTTTCCAAGATATTGACCATTAGGTGGACCAAGGCTGGACCA
The DNA here is from genome assembly GCA_951509765.1 of Sphenella marginata. Taxonomy (NCBI): domain Eukaryota; kingdom Metazoa; phylum Arthropoda; class Insecta; order Diptera; family Tephritidae; genus Sphenella; species Sphenella marginata. Next base: position 55,756,047 of record OX608082.1, read on the forward strand.
AGGCTGGCCCAAGAATATGCTCATACAATATAGCTATCATATCAAAAGTGTTGATGACTGTGTCCGCTTAGAGTGAATTTTAGATTCATCTGAATTCAAGAAAAATATTATCATACAAAAGCTTTTTCATAGAGCTGTTTGCCTTATCTATATATATAAAAATGGAGGGAAAAAATGTATAGTAACTCATCAATTGAGAACGGCTCGACCGATTGCACTAATTTTTCCTTAATTGTATTTGTTTGTGCCCCGAGAAGGTTCTTCAGAGAGAAAAAGTTAAAAAAGTTTCTGGAATCCTGAGATATTGACCAAAATGTGGACCAGGGGTGACTCCGAATGTATTTTAACAATAAGCGTATCAAATTAAAGGTGTTGATGAGAGTTTTCACAAGGAAAAGTTTTCAGGTTCATCTGCGAACCCGTTTCCTTGAAATTTACCATTAGGTGGACCAAGGCTGACCCAAGAATAAGCTCATATAATATAGCTATCATATCAAAAGTGTTGATGACTGTGTCCGCTTAGAGTGAATTTTAGATTCATCTGAATTCAAGAAAAAAATTATTATACAAAAGCTTTCCCATAGACCTGTTTGCCTTATCTATTTATAAAAGTGAATCCCTATTTCCCTTGGTCATCGCATCACGCCTGAATGGATAAACTAATTACAAAAGTTAAACTAGGTTATGTCGATTTGCTATTCTTTTTTCAATTCAGTTGGCAGTTTTGGTAAGTTTGAATATATTAACTGACGGTAATTCTTTCATTTAGGTGTCACCTCCTAAAAAAATTGAATGCGTGTCGTGAAATAAAAAAAATTAAGAATAGTCGACGATTTAATAAGATGCTTTAGTGAACATCTAAGAAAGACGAAAATTTAAAACATTCATTATTGATATCTTAATAAATGGTAAAAAATTTAGATCAAATCAAAACTGTAGGGAAATTCACCACATTCACCAAAGTTCAAATAACTAAATTTATAGATTGAAATACACTATGGCTGGGTATGAAAGATAGTTCGAGCAAATTGGTAAGATACATATGTATAAATGAAATACGCCCTAATTTTTGGCAGGACAACGTCTGCCGGGTCTGCTAGTTTCTTATAACATTAATGAAGGATAAAAGTACCGAGTCGACTGTAGATGCTAAAAGCGGCGACACCTGTTTGTCACATTCAATAACCAGCTACACTTACTTACGTCCGAATAATTACATCGCTGATTAGTCGATGCAGTATTCGAAACTTTTATGTAGAATAGGGGCCCACCCTTTTTACCCTGGGCCCGTATTTCCTCTCGGCGGCCCTGGTTGGATTACATATACATATGTAAGCGTATGCTGAGTACGAGACACAACAGGTACCACCAGCCAGTGGATTGAATATTTTGTTGGAACTTTGTACTCTGGTATAAGTTCAATGAGGAGCTAAAGTGGACAAGTTATCAAACGTCACTCCAAGGACTTTGGGGTTTTTGACCGATACAACTGGCAATGCCTAAAGTTTAGTTTGAAACAACTTGCATCAATTTATGTACATATACCTAAACATTCATATATTAATGAAATCAATAATCTTAATCACAAGGCGAGTCGCTAACAATCAATGCTTCACATATTTTCAGTCAATTACTTGGACATATGTTGTAGAAGCTGTTGTTTGTCAAGAAACTGCTAATATTTTCTAATTTCTCCCAGAAGGCTAATAAAAAATGTCCGATGATGTTCAATTGTAGTTTCGCGTCCCTCGATGTGATGCTATAGAACTTGTCAGAGTATCTAGTTGAGGAAAGGAGACAGATTTTGATGAAATAATTCCTCGCTATCGAATAAAACAATATCGCTTTACTGGCTCTGTCCGATGTCTCTCGAGAATCAAAACTACCAACACACTTTTCTTTGTAACGTAATGTCAGAAATGTCATAACATGTTTAAATGTCAGGTAATTATCATTGCAGCCAAAAACTGGCAGTGAAACTACCTAATTGTTTCTGCCATGTCGCTTGATTGTGAACATCTTGCTTAAAAATCGAGGACTGCGAGCAAAGTCGGTTGGAATGATCCGTAGAACATTTAAAAAGTTTAAACATTTTAGTTTCATATCAAGATGAGAGTACACGCATATATGTACATATGTACATACATATGTATTAGGCCGGGTCGATCGAGGAACCATACCTCTAAAACGAATTCTGATGTCCCCCAATTTGGGTGGAAGTTTTGGGTAGGGGGCCATGGCGTATGAGTGACATTACATTGACAACAAATGATACCTACCCAAAAGTTCGACCCAAATTGGGGGACACCAGAATTATTTTTAGAGGTATGGTTCCTTCGGCAAAGTTTCTTATTTTGATTCCTAGAATATGATTTTCACAGAGCAATGGGCGATGTGTATGTATATGTGGTATTTTTTCTTGTTTTTATATAGGTCAGAGCCCGATGGCATTGCTATATTCCATTAGGCAAATGCCAGGTATTTTGGCAGTTATTGTCGAGAAAGAACGAGACCCATGTCGAGATGGCGCTCGGTCCGATATAGCTGATATTTGGTATATACAGTGTCGGACGATACTATAGCACCCCCTATATAACATCGAGCTATAACAACAACGTCTTTCATATGCGATTTCGATTTATTTTATTTTCAAACATCGTTTATGTTGTAATGAATACCACTAAAGCCATTCTTGATCATTTTGTACAAAATTCAGAATAACTCTGCAAATTTTGACCTAATTTTTCAACTTTTTTCCTCGGCACTTTAGAAAAATTCTGAGTACGCAGTTTTGTAGCCCATTCAATTTGACTCTGACAAAGTGCAAGTATTAAGTAGCTCCGAAAGCGCCTTGATTTTTAATAATTTTTTATGTGTATTTTTTCTCCATACAACGAAATCACATTATTTTTTATATGGAGAAAATACATAACTTAGTTCGGAAAAAAAATTATTAAAAATCAAGGCGCTGTCGGAGCTACTTAATACTTGCACTTTGTCAGAGTCAAATTGAATGGGCTACAAAACTGCGTACTCAGAATTTTTCTAAAGTGCCGAGGAAAAAAGTTGAAAAATTAGGTCAAAATTTGATAAATTATTTTGAATTTGGTGCAAAGCTTTTAGTAAAACCTTGAACGAAGTTTGCTACAACATAAGTCAAACTTTTATACGAAATTATCTGAAACTTTATTTGTAGGACGTCTTTGTTTTAGTTCGATGACAAAAAGGGGGTGCGATTGTATTGTCCAATACTGTATGTATGTAAAAGTTGTGTGCAGCCAACAATATTTAAGACTCCGCTTACATATTTTACCAATGTGGAATCGATTGTTGAAATTAATGCAGAGGTTCAGATATTGTGAATATGACGATCCGCAATCATTTACATAACTTTAGCATAAAATCTTTACTCACAGGTTGCCGCGTCCCTTGTATACTAGCTGCCCTCCAAATACTTGTCGTAAAGCCGCGCTTTGACGCCAAAGTTTTATTTAAAAACATTTTTCACTATTTAGTATTATATAATAATAATATTTTGTAATTTTTTTGCAACAATATTATATATAAAGTACAAAATTCCACTGTATAAAAAGACCTTTCAACAATGGTCTGAGATATAAATAAATGAATTGGCCAAAATAGCGTCCAAGCGAAAAATCACGCACAGGCCAACAGATTGAATCCAACTGAACCTATGAATCCTATTTAGGTAATCAGTGAAGGGTCCCCGCTCTGTGGTCACCACATCGTCAAGTGTTCTATAACGAAATTCAAGCGATTATATTATAATATTTGTTTTATTATTAAACCAAGTACGCTGTTATCAATCTCAATAACACTATCGTTTAGAAACACATGAATATTCAAAAGAATTGCCTATGTACGCATAAACATATAGACATTTTTCTCTCTCAAACAATTTTTGAACCGTGCTAAAATACAAAATTTTTATGTGTGGCTATGTACATATGTATAGTATAATTATAATTACGTGTACGTGTGAATATCATGTTTGTATACTTTGGAATACCTTATCAATTGGAGCAAGAGAGCCATAGGCGATTGATAATTTTATAATATTTGTTGATGCCATATTAAGTAATTTCAGGGTTTCTAGATTGAGGGATTTACTGATTTAAATCAACCAAACGAGGCTTCTACCAAAAGTTCATTTATTTGCCTACTCTTCAAAATTATTTCAAAATCGCTAGCTAAACAAAAATTGTTTGCGTTTGTTTTAGAACAGGTCTTATAAAACAAGTGAAAAAGATGTCAAAAAAATAAATAGTTAAATAATGGTTTCTAGAAACAACACAAAAAATCATTGGCTAGATCATTATCATCACCCAATAGAACCTGAAGTGGGATCTCCCCACTCGTTGAATAATAGAGTACTCTCTTTGACATCTTTTTGGAATAATAGGAGATATTTTTTTCGTTTTCTTCTCTTATGCTACTCTTGGTGGAGGACAAGGAGATATATCCTCAAAGATAGTACTCGCCTTAACATCCTTTCGGAGCAATAACAGAGATGTCTACACTCTGTGCTCCTATTTTACTAATATTAGAGGCAATAAGGGTAATCTCCTCAACTTATTAATAAAAGTATGCTCCATTTTATATAATTTTAAAACGAAAGTAGAGATTTCTCCTATTTCTAAATAGCTAACAGCTTTTTGAGTAAGCCAAATTTCTCTATTATTTTGACATATACGGTTGCAAGTTGAACAAGCGTGCAGTGCTTTCGCAGAATATACTTTTAGGAACGGATATGACAAAAAATCTAATTAACTTTGCATTTCTTTACTTTGTTGTGACACAATATTTTATTTTATATTATGTATATATATTATAATATATATTAAGGCGCCTCACGCTCCATACAAAAAAAAGTTGACACCCTGTTTCCATCGGAATTATAAACTTCAATGTATTCTTAGTCAAAATATATTAAGATTTACTGGAGCTAAGCCGGTGGCGCGAACTAACGTCAGTGGAATTAACGTCACTGACGTTAATTCCGTTGACTTTAGTTCGCGCCACCGCTAAGCCGCGTTAAAAAACGCTAAAAATATCCTTGTTTGCGTATAAAGGGAGTATGAAAAAATATTTGTTTTACTAAAAAGCACCTTAGATAAAGTGCAAAAGGTAAGCATAAAAAAGTTTAATTTTGGGGGAGTCCTTAGAAAAGAATGAATTTTGAAATTCCGGTGGAAACAGTGCAACTTTTTTTGGCGAGGCAGCTTAGTGTATATAATTCAGGACCAATACCATGTTCGGTCAGCTAAATGGCCACTTTAATGTTGGTGTTCCTTATTCCCTATATATGCGGAATTTTTTAGTCCTCTTAATTTGCTTCCATAGAATGTGAGATGCCTCCTTGATTACTCTCCTAGGAGGTTTTCTAAAAATCTCCAAAACTCCCTCATTACTCGATTGCTTTAGTCGTCGTCTTCCGCTTTCAAATTCCAGTTTCGATATTCTTATTCCAATTGAACAACATAAACTAGCCAGCGAAGTATATCAATCATAGTTTAATTTCATTCGATACTCGTCGCTGGCATCACGGAAGGGACCATAAATTTCTCGGAAAAATTTTCCTACCCTGTGCATAATTTCGAATCATACATCCGGACATATAGCATATATGTTCGCCAAGAGCGAACCTTACTTTTCATTTGGCTACTCAGTCCAAACTCGGATCTTTTTATTCTTAAAGGTAGTACTACAGACGACCATATCGGGGACCGCCGTAAAGTAAATCTACATAGTCTCTTATGGAGATGTTATATCATGGAGACCGAAAGCTTCCGACACGGTCAGCCCTACTCCAACGGTCGGCGTTAGTAAAATTCAGGAACAAGAAATCGAAACCGCGAAGAATCAAGGTGGTGTTTTATCCCACTTTTGGTTTAATTTCTTTATTTCCAGGCTTCCTCCACCCCCAAAGGGAGTCTCTTTTGTTCCCTAAGCTAACGACTGCACAATAAGGCGACTCACGCTCCATACAAAAAAAAATGGACACCCTGTTTCCATCGGAATTATAAACTTCAATGTATTGTAAGACCTTGGTCAAAATATTTCGAAATAATTTAAGATTTACCGGAGCTAAACCGCTTTAAAAAACGCTAAAACTTTTTTTTTTATGTATAAAAGGAGTAAGAAAAAATATTTTTTCCTTAGAAAAGAGTGAATTTTGAATTTGCAACTTTTTTTTGGCGAGGCACCATTGCTAAATCATATTGGACTCAGTGGAGCAGTTTACGGATGGCATCTGACTGCCTTTATCGTATTTGAGGAAATGATGGTAAGAGCAGACCTGTTAAATTTCCATTAATATTAATAATGATTAATATCTTTGGCTCTTTTAATTTTAATGATTAAATCATTTTGTGATTATTAATTAGAAAGTATCAATTAATTAATTAAAAAATTTATCAAAAATAATCATGATTAATGGCCATTAAAAAAATAATCAAAAGTAATTGAAACTAGTAAGGAAGTCTAAGTTCGGGTGTAACCGAACATTAAATACCTAGTAGTGATCTGTTTTGGTATCCCAATTTACTCAGGTCTATTTTAATAACGGAAAAGTTGTTATAAAGGCAACTGATTGTTTTCGATTAAAAACACTTCTTTTGTGAGTGGTAAATTCAATTATCACTAAATAAGAAAATATAAATAGCTTTCCTCATGTTCATGAAAGGTATGAAAATAAAAAAAAAGGCAGTAGGGTGTTAACTACTTGCCCGTAAATCTTGCTTGTTTGTTATTCGATTTGCGTAATTTTTGGCAGGAGTATACTACATACTATTGGGAACCCTCTCACAAAATTTCATTGAAATACATTCTTGAAATTCCAAGCAATGGCTTTTGAAAATAGCAGAGCTTTTATGCTAAAAAGTGGGCGGCGCCACGCCTACTTCACCAAAATCCACAAATTTTTTTTACAGTATAGTTTTGTTTAAAAAGGCTATTATGTGTGTAAAATCTTATTTATATAACTTATACAATTATGGAAATATCGCGATTTTAATTTTACGAAGAAATTTTTTAGAACTATGTTCAAAAAGTGGGCGTGTCCGTTCTCCGATTTTGTTTATTTTTTCAGCAAAGAGTTAGCTTTATATGTTGAACACTTTCTCTAAATATCGTTTCAATAAGTCAATTTTTACCGGAGTTATGGCATGGAAAGTTTTGTGGAATAATCCCCCATAAAGGGGCGGGGCCACTCCCATTTTCCAAAAATTTTGTGTTTTCCACTTTCTTTGCCCACGAACACTTTAGAGGTGAAATAGAAATGATATACAGCTAGTTTAAGCAAAGTTATAGCATATTCAATATATCTATGATCCTTTTCGAAATCTTTCGTATAAAATTGGGCGTGGACCTAATCCGATTTCGCTAATTTTTTTTCGAAATATTGCCTGTATTAATAGAAATATGTGTGCTGAATTTTATTTTGCTATCTTGAGCGGTGTTTGATTTATGATTAATAATATTTCCAAATTTGACTTAATCAAAAGTGGGCGGTGCCACGCCCTTTTTTAAAAATTTCTTCAGAAATTTATTTTTTGCCTTAACGCTAAGGTACACACCAAATTTTATCCTTATAGGTGTATTATGTACTGAATAATCACTCTTTTTGTATTTTCGAAAATATTATATATATAGAAAGTGGGCGTGGCTTTTAACCGATTTTGCCTATTTTCAATAGCGTTCAGAGATAAGTAAAAAGGAACCTGCATACAAAGTTTCATTGAGATATCTCAAGATTTACTCAAGTTATCGTGTTTACAGACGGACGGACGGACGGACGGACGGACGGACGGACGGACGGACATGGCTCAATCAATTTCTCTTTTCCTCCTGAACATTTTGATATACATAAGTCAATATCTATCTCGATTCGTTTATGCCGTTACATACTACCGTTAGGCGAATGAAGTTAATATACCTTGTGTGCGAAGCACTACTAGGTATAAAAATTTTCCATTATTATACCTAGTAGTGCTTCGCACACAAGGTATATTAACTTCATTGGCCTAACGGTAGTATGTAACGGCATAAACGAATCGAGATAGATATTGACTTATATATATCAAAATGTTCAGGAGGAAAAGAGAAATTGATTGAGCCATGTCCGTCCGTCCGTCCGTCCGTCCGTCCGTCCGTCCGTCCGTCCGTCCGTCTGTGAACACGATAACTTGAGTAAATCTTGAGATATCTCAATGAAATTTGGTATGTAGGTTCCTTTTCACTTATCTCCGAGCGCTATTGAAAATAGGCAAAATCGGTTAAAAGCCACGCCCTCTTTCTATATATATAATATTTTCGAAAATACAAAAAGAGTGATTATTCAGTACATAATACACCTATAAGGATAATATTTGGTATGCACTTTAGCGTTAAGGCAACAAATACATTTTTGAAAAAAATTTTAAAAAGGGGCGTGGTACCGCCCACTTTTGATATAGTCAAGTTTGGAAATATTATTTATCATAAATCAAAAACCGCTCAAGATAGCAAAACAAAATTCAGCACACATATTTATATTAATACAAGCAATATTTCGAAAAAAAATTATTGAAATCGGGTTAGGTCCACGCCCAATTTTATACGAAAGATTTTGAAAAGGATCATAGATATATTGTATATGCTATAACTTTGCTTAAACTAGCTGTATATCATTTCTATTTCACCTCTGAAGTGTTCGTGGGCAAAGAAAGTCGAAAGCACAAAATTTTTGGAAAATGGGAGTGGCCCCGCCCCTTTATGGGGGATTATTCCACAAAACTTTACATGCCATAACTCCGGTAAAAATTGACTTATTGGAACGATATTTAGAGAAAGTGTTCAACATATAAAGCTAACTCTTTGCTGTAAAAATAAACAAAATCGGTGAACGGACACGCCCACTTTTTGAACACAGTTCTAAAAAATTTCTTCGTAAAATTAAAATCGCGATATTTCCATAATTGTATAAGTTATTTAAATAAGATTTTACACACATAATAAGCTTTTTAACCAAAACTAAACTGTATACAAATTTTGTGGATTTTGGTGAAGTAGGCGTGGCGCCGCCCACTTTTTAGCATAAAAGCTCTGCTATTTTCAAAAGCGATTGCTTGGAATTTGAAGAATGTATTTCAATGAAATTTTGTGAGATACTTCCCAATAGTATTTTTTTTTTTTTTTTTTTTTTTTTTTTTTTTTTTTTGCCCAACGGATTATTACCCACCATATCCCGCCCGACCGGCGCGAGGGGCGCATCCGCATGACGCGCGGATTGTTCTTTCGTGCCGAGTCTTTGAAAGGCTTTGGTTTGTTAATCGTCGAGATCTAAAACTGCTCAGCTACAGAGAAAACCTCATCAGCTAAGTACAAAAGATTCCACAATTAATAAATAATTAGTTGACAGCGAAAAGTTATTGTTAAGAATAAAGATAAGAATCAAAGGATATGAAAAAAATAGTAGCAAATAGTAAAAATTGTTTTTGAACTGATTCTAAGCGATCCACGTGGACCTGGTAACGCGGGTTCCAAATAATAGAACCGTATTCAAGTATCGGTCTGACTAATGTAGTAAAGAGAGTTTTAGTTACATAAGGGTCGCTAAATTCTTTAGACCATCGTTTAACAAATGCTAGAACGCCTCTAGCTTTATTGACTGTTACGTTAATGTGGCAGTTGAAATTGAGTTTGTAATCCATAGTAACCCCAAGGTCAACAAAATCATACATTTGCTCAAGACTATAATTGTTAATTGTATAGGAAGCTGGCTGTGAAATTCCTCTCGAAAAACGCATGTATTTACATTTCTTTAGATTAAGCGGCATATAATTTAAATCGCACCAAGTAACGAGGTTTTTGCCAAGTTTCAGTAAAAGCAATTACGTTATAGTTACAACAGAAAGATTTCAAATAAAGATCGGTTAATTTGGTATTCAAACCTCTGACATTTTGATAAAAGATAGTCATGGTCTTAGTACTCAGTTTTTTGGCTCAACGTTATCACGAGAGATTGTTGCTACATTTTGAACATTTCTATTTGGTCTGTATTCAAACTCCCGCACAAGAGCACCGGGGGGCCAAAAAGAACTATCCAAAAGAGCGTCGAAATCTTTTCCAGCGACATCAATTCTAAATGAAGACATATTTCTCTGATACGTGAAATTAAACTTTTTAATAGTCAAGTTACGATCTTTTACCTTAGTCGAAATATGGTACATTAAATCTTCTTCTGTAGTGTCAGGATGGAACCTAGACACAAAAATAGATTTTTTGCGAGGGACCACAACCAGCTTCCTAGCAATTGGTTCAGACTCAATTGCAATTGCAGGAGGATCCGGATTTTTTTTAGCGGAGGACTTTGGAGGGTTCTTGGAAGTTGCTCGAACAGAAGTGCTTGGAATTGGGGACGCCAAGTATGTAGTATACTCCTATAGTATGTAGTATACTCCTGCCAAAAATTACGCAAATCGAATAACAAACAAGCAAGATTTACGGGCAAGTAGTTAACACTCTACTGCCTTTTTTTTATTAATTTTTTTTATTTTCATACCTTTCATGAACATGAGGAAAGGTATTTATATTTTGTTATTTAGTAATAATTTGATTTACCACTCACAACAGAAGTGTTTTTATCGAAAACAATCAGTTGCCTTTATAACAAATTTTCAGTTATTAAAATAGGCCTGAGTAAATTAGGATACCAAAACAGATCACTACTAGGTATTTAATGTTCGGTTACACCCGAATTTAGACTTCCTTACTAGTTTTTAATTAAAAACAATCATTCGATTAAAAACAATCAAGTAATTAAAAGTAATTACGCAATTAAAATTAATCAAAGAATTAAAATTAATCAAACAATTAAAATTAATTAAACAATTAAATAATTAAATTTGATTATTTTCAATTATTTAATTAATTCCAATTATTTGATTATTTTCACTTATTAACACCTGCAATATAAATATCAAATGTATGTACATAAGTATGAAATGAAAGAAATCAATGTACTTTCCAATTACATGCTTGTGCAATTTTAAACAAGTAAGACTAGAACTCTTATAGACAACTGTCTCATATTTTCGGTTTTTGTCAATACTTTTAAAAACGAAATTGTAGTGGAAAGATAGGAGCTGCTTGTATATTGGTATGTATGTTTTTCTATACATGTATTATCTGCGCGATGATCATTACATAACCATATACATATGTACATTGCAAATTATTTTCAGGCAATATTTTCTTTAAAAAATGATGAATGAGGAAAATGCAGCGGATTTCTCTGGGGACGACGATGTTCGCGATCCAACGTATACATCTAAGCCGAAAATAAGGAAAATTAAATTCAAAGGCTCTACGTCATCGCGTTCACACAAATCTTCCTGTAACCTTATAATCCGCTCAGAATTTTACACGGATATTAAAAAAAGTAAGTGTTTTTTCTGTACTGGCCTATGAATGGAACGTTAATTTTGGTGAACAAATTCGTTTCTCCAAAGGGGACTAGTGCTAAAAATTTGGGGAGTTAAAGTCATTGATGTTATTTCTCTTTGGAAAACAAACTTATATTAAAAAAGCTAAATACCATACAGTAAAAAAGATAATATTTTGACTAGCGATAAAATTTTTGTTTGTTTTCGCATTGAACTTTTTTCGTAGCAATTATGAAGCTATTATGTTCGAATAAAAAGGCGTCGATTTTTACGAGTTCGTTAGATAAAATTATTGAAATATTACACATTCGACCTTTGTTGGCTAAGAGTAATTACAATCCTGTCGATCCAACCATGGCCACGTAGTCCAGTTGTACTGACATTGCACCTTCAAATTAATTCGCTTTTTAGTTGCGAATTAATGTTAATGACATTTGTTCCATTGATACAAGTTACGTCACCGATATCATAGGCCAGTGTTATCAGTAGTTTCTATGTTCCTTTTAGTAATATTTCATTGTTTAACAACTTAAGGATTTAATTGAAAACAAGTCAGTTACATACACAAGCTAAGTGCACTAGTTGTAATCGAATAATAAAAGGGGATGGGAATATATCGTCCAATTTTATAACACATCTAAGGATAAAGCTCAATGATGCTTTTGAAAGGTACAAGAAGTGCAAAGAAGCCTCTTCTCTGTACCCTACCTCTCAAGAGGCTTTTAATACAAAGTTGTTGCGCTTTATTGTTGACTGCGCCTTGCCGCTAGCACTTGTAGACAGAGAGTCATTTGTAGATTTATTTGAAGGAAGTGGCTTTAAAGTTATGGCTAGACAAACAGCGGTAAAGAAATTGGAAGTTTTGTACAGTGAAATGCTGATCAAAATCAAACTGTCACTTTCTGCAGCAAAATATTTTTGTGTGACAACTGATATTTGGTCTGGAAACCATCGAAGCTTTTTGGGTTATACCTGCCATTGGATGTTAGATAATTTCGAACGCAAATCAGTTGCTTTAGCTTGCAGAAGGATTACGGGAACTCACTCGGCTGATAAATTAAGTCAAATTATCAAAGAAATTAACAATATATTCGGTCTGGATAGTGAAAATATCGTAATGGCGGTAACTGACAACGGGTCCAATGTTGTTAAAGTTTTTAAAGACTTTGGAATTACCGAAAATTTAGATGAAGATGAGGCCGAAATTGTAGAATTCAACAACCAAAATTTTTTGTCAAAACATCACAGGTGCTCGAGTCATACTTTAAATTTACTTGCTACATCTGACTATATCAAAATTTTAAAAACCGAGAAGGAGTATTATGTGAGACATACGAAGGTTATATTTATAAAAATGTATTTTTATTTACCATTCTAGCCATGAACAAAATTTTCAAAATACATTTTTATATGTATGTAGGTATTAAAAAACTGTAACAATATTTGGAAAAAATCGAAATGGTCTAAATCCTCTGAAATAATCAGGGCTGTCATGGAATCCAAGTCGGTTTTGCATTTTATCGGAATTGCAAATCAATATTGATTTCATTTGGTGTCATGAAACCGTGTCGGTTTTGTTATTTTCGAATGTAAACAAAACCGATGTTCGAATCAGCTGTATTGTGTGGATCGCAAATTTTATTTTCGCTTTTTTGACAAAAATTTGTGAAATTCCATTGTTTTCTTCAATAAATCATAAAAATAGAATAGAAATAAAAGTATATGAGTTAGCTGAGCTGTAGCGTTTATGTTGATGGAAGAAGGCAGCAACCTGCTTGAGCTGCCGGACACAGCGTAAGTAGATTTATTGCAAGGTGCGCTTGTAAATACTTACATACATATATGATATTTGCAGGTTCATAGTGTGTTATGGGCTACATAAAGAAGCTTTCCAAATGGTACTTGACACTATTGGCGAACACTTGGCACGATCTCAATTTCCACCAATACTGCAGCTAGCAGCTAAGTTGCGATTTTTATATTTTCCCCAAGTACGAATAAAAATATGAGCCTTATTAATATTTATTTTTATTTAAAACCATCATTTACTAACATTTTTATTAAATTTTCTATCTGCAATTGAAAAAAAAAGCAAATCCAATAGCTGCTAGCTGCTTGGTCTATTTCCGACAGCAAAACCGATATTATCGGTTTCTGTGACACCTAAATCCGACATAATTCCGATTCGAACATGAAACCGATAGCATTGGATTTCATGACATCAAAGCAATTTTTCTGTCGGTTTTAAATCCAATTCCGACAACTATTGGATTCCATGACAGGGGTGAATAGTAAAGGTTCTAAATTCAGCTCTGGTTTTGCCAGTACCAACCCGTTTGAATTCGTTGTAAGCCGCCGTTTCAAGACTGCTTTCATTTACAGAAAAATTACAAGAATTGAGCGAGCGACGGAGCCTCCCATCCTTCTCTCCAGAAGATATCGAGTTTTTACAATTTTACGTTTGCATAATGCAGCCTATCGCAGAGGCTCTAGACTTTTTGCAAGGAGAAGAGAACGTGATCTACGGGTATTTGCTCCCCGTACTTATGACATTGAGCAACAAACTTAAAAAGCTTAGCAAAAAAGAACAGAAATATGTAAGCTTTACTGCGGAAAAACTAGAGGCACAGTTGAGGCAAAGGTTTAATATTTTCTTCTCCTTGGCTCCCGAAGCAAATATTGCAATAACTGCCTCTGTTTTAACACCTGATGTTAAAATCAACTGGTGTTACAGAAGACAAATAGCGATTTGACGGAAGACATTATACTTGAAAGAGTCATATCAACTATATGTTTGTATCATCAACAAGGCAAACTTTCATTGGAAATCGATAGTATGACGACTAAACAAATTTCATCGCGATCAAAATTTTTCAATTTCGACGATGATGGTACTTATACATAACATACTTTTACTATCACTAGAAAATTTAGTGACAGGGTAATCTTCTTTCCACAAATGTATTTCCATTAAAATTATCTGAAGCTTTTACGCACTGCTCGTGAAGGAACAATAAGTTTCATAAAAATTTAAGAAAGTGACTCTTAGTTTTTGTGGCAGTTTTATGAGACTTATTGTTCCTTAAGGAGCAGGGTTCAAGTTTCAAGAAATGGGTGTGGGTGCAAGTAATTTTTAACTAAACTTGTTACTTATCTAACTTAACTAAATAATTTAGTGCCTAATTTGCATAAATTATAGAAGTAAATTTTAAATAATACTTTTTTTCACAGACAATGATGATGATTCAAATTTCGACCAAGTTTCGCCGTCTAAGGAAAATTTCAGGACCGTTGTTCAAAGCCAACTTTATAGCTACACAAGCAATTGCGCAATTGATGCAGAAATTTGGAAAAATCAGCGAATTTTGAAAGAAGCGTCACTATGTTTTAACACCCCACTGACGTTGTCTGCTTCAGTTGAAAGACTTTTTTCCTATGCCGGTATAATAAATTCCCCAAGGCGGCATTCTTTGGAGGACGTTTCTTTTGAAAAATTGGTTCTGCTAAAAGCAAATGCATTTAAATGAATGGATGGGTTAAAACTGCATTCTTAAGATATATTTTCATCCCTGATTTTCTTTACGTTTTCCGAATATATACATATAAGTATTTATATGTATATGTGTTTCCTTAATGTTTATAGATTCTATCCACAGTAAACAGCGTTGCAATGTACTATTTGCTTTGTTGAATGTTTATTAAATTGAGGAAATAAATGAAATTAATCAGAAATAATCATTTAATTACATTAATCAAATTAATCAAATAATTAAATTTAATCAAATATAATTATTTAATTACGTTAATCATATTAATCACATAATTAAAAATAATCAAAATTAATTGACATTAATCATATCAAAAATGTAATTAAAATACATTAAAAGTAATCAAAAATAATCAGAAATTTTTATATTAATCATGTAATTAAATTTTTTAATTAATTTATTATTACATTTTTTTTAATTAATGGAATATTAATCATTAACATGGTGCAGCTACTGGCAATTAATCATTAAACAATTTTCCGAGGATGACACAATACAATTAATAATCATTAAAATTTGTAATCATTATTTAACAGGTCTGGGTAAGAGCTCCATCGCTGATTGTTGCGCCAAAAGTTTCAAGTGCAAGGCATATGGAAATCACTAAGACATTGGAAAAAATTAAGCAGAGATTACACTGGATTGCGTGTCGTCGGCCGAATCGCTTAGTGATTGCAGTGAATGTATGTGACGAAAATAGTACTGGGAAATGGAGCTTTGAAATAACAGTCACTAGAAATATTGAATTTTATGAAGTTTTTTGATTTTTTTCGTGAAATAAATTGTTTGCAATTTGCAATTGTTTTTTTTTTTTATAAAGTTTATTCACATTTTTATTCGACTGGGAATGTAGAGAGCGATTCTGAAGTTTTCTGTTAGCTTAACCATAGCGTAATTACTATGGTGGTATCGAGCTACCAGCTGATTTGTATTTTTTTTCGCCGCGTCTGTACATACTTGTCAAACTGATTTGTTTTTAAAAATTACTTGTCAATTGGATTTCAATATTTACATTACAAAGTTCGTAGAAGTTTTAACTATTTTCAGAATCTTAAAGTTAATATAGTGAAAGTTCAGTTTGAGTGCCTAACCAGTGAAAACATTACGTATTAAAAGACATTATAAGATGGGTAAATGTGTTGTGTGTGATAAGCGGTTGAAAGGTGGCAATGGTCAATTTTTTCAAGTGCCACGGGAGGAGGAGATTAGGATGCAGTGGCATCGAGCGTGTGGTATGACGCTGGTGATGCAGATAGGGTATGTGGAGATCACTTTCTCCCTTCTGACATCCTTAGCTTGGGGGTGAGAAAAAACTTGTTGCATACATACCATCCTGGAACTTTGTACGGTAATTCTTGGAATGGAAAGTATTACCTTTTGTTCCAATGCATATGTAACTATAAAGGTTTTTTAATGTGAAATTATTTAAATTTAGTTCAAGTCTCACCCGTCCAGCTTGCGCATTTGGAGGGGATATTTTTTCTGGTGGGGATACATTTTCAAATGCTGTAATGGAGTCATATTATTCACGTGATAGCAATGCTGGTGGGGATGCAGTCATGAAGTCAGCCATACATATTGGTAGCACGAAGCCGGCTGTAGTTTTGACAACCAGCGAAACACAAACGGAGTAAGTGCATCGAGGCACACAAAGAGCTGTTTAACTAATGCGTATATGTGTACGTATTTTCAGTATACTAATTCTGAAGTCGAATACGCAGTCTGAAATTTCTCGGTTAAAAGATGAGCTACGGGAAATGAAGAGGAAAAGTCTCGAGCTCTAGAGCCAACTTACGGAGACCAACGCCATAATAAATAATTTAAAAAAAATTTTTACGGAAGGACAAATTCGGAAAATGATTCTCCCTTGTAGGCTTTAACATATTTAATATTTCTTAAATAGAAACAAATTATTTATTACAGCTAAAAATGTTAAATGGTCGTGGAAGGACATTTCCAACGCGATATGCCTTCACGCAGCAGGACCACGGGCGTACAACCATTTGTACGAAAAGGGGTTTCCACTTCCGCATGTATCAACACTGCAACGTTGGTACCGTAAAGAGGCAAATACATTACACGAACATTTCCGCGAACATTCCGCCATATTGTTCACAGCTTTGGCCATCCACCATACGAACTTTTGGCCGAACATTAGTTTTTTTCAGACAGCGATGAATACGGACAACAATTGTGCTGCAGCAATATTGCTCGCTGTGGCAATTAAGCGTAAAAAAAATAAAGAAAATCGATAAAAAAGAATTTGGTGCAAAGAATGGAATGTATCCTTTGTGGCATCAGGATCTACTTCTTTTAATTTTTCGATTAAAGTCGCATAATCATTATTCTTTTTAATTCTATTACAATAATCTTTGCTTTTTGCTTGCCACAATGATGGCAAAGATTTATACATTTCAATAAATTCACTCAGAAATTTGTTATTGTCCATTTTACTTTTCTGCGCACGTCTGTTCCGTTCAGAAATTACTACGATTATGAGCTATTATGTATATGGCGACACACACAAAATATTTTAATTTTTGGCGAACATTTGCGCGAACTGGCAAACACCACCATACACGAGAGAAAAGTTCGCACAAACATGACATAAAGGGAATGTTCGCTGAAATGTTCGTGTAATGTATTTGCCGCTTAAGAGGGACGTTAGAGAGGGTATGTTGAGTGCTTCATTTGAAACAATGGAGAGGATGACTGAACTCACTGACAATGAGAAAAAGTGTGTCTTATCATTCGACGAAATGAAAGTGGCTGAAGCGTTTGAGTACGACCAGGTAGAGGACTATGTATGTACGTAAACCACCCAATGATGCACAAGTCGTAATGGCACGAGGATTGCTCAAATCCTGGAAACAGCCTATCTTTTATTATTTTGATTGCCACGTCACTAAAGACCTTCTCATATCGATAATTTCGACACTACAGCGCATAAATTTTACGGTTGTGGCAGTAGTGTGTGACATGGGAACCAAAAATCGCAGAGTTTGGAATGATTTAGGCGTGACAATGGGTAGGGCCTGGTTTAAATGTTTTCAATACACACACATATATATATATATATATATATATATATATACAGATACTGGCGGGTGCCCGAATATAGTCATATAGATATGTATGTGATTAAATCCCCCTTTATATATGTATATATAAGTGTGCAAAGATGTATATATGTGTATATATAAGAATATATTGTAAAGTTCAATAACTTCACATGATGCAGATAACCCATGGTTCCCGAATCCCGAGGTGAAGAATGCGAAAATTTTTGTGTTCTCCGATGCGCCGCACTTACTGAAGCTTGTAAGAAATCATTTTTTGAATACTGGCTTAGTATATAAAGGTGAATTGTTGACGGTTCGAACAATAGACCAGTTGGTCTATTACATACATCTTCGCAATCGGATGCATCTATTGTGCATAAAATTACAGAAGACCATTTGTCAGCAAAAGGGCCTGGTAGTAAATTGCATAACACAATATTTTATGTTTGCATGTAATGTTATAAAACTTTCAGGAAAACAAAAAGTAAAATTAGCAGCCCAGTTATTTTCACATACAACTGCTAACGCCATTAAGCGTTGTTATATATTGGGCTATGAGTTACGCAATCCCGTGCAGACAGCCGAGATGTTCCAGCTGGTGAATGATTGGTTTGACGTCCTTAATTCGTCAATGACTACGTTTTCGTATCCCGGCAAGGTATCTAAAAAGGTTTGCAATCAGTGTGTTTTTAATTGAATTATTTAAAGGAACCTTTTGGAAGGAATCTTTCATATCAGCAGGAAGTGTTGACAAAGATGAGTAATTTCATGTTGTCGCAAGTAATTCCCAGGAATGATATGCAAAATCGAACAGCGCTGGAGCCTTTCCAAAAAGGGATCGTGCAGACGAATAGAGCGTTAGTTGGCCTTTACGAGTATCTACATTCCACATCAGATATGGAATACGTCCTAACAAACAGACTCAACCAAGATGTGTTGGAGCATTTTTTGGGTGCTATTCGCAGCAAAGGCGGTCTTAACGATCACCCAACTCCAAAGGAGTTTAAGTATAGATTGCGGAAATACATCTTGGGCAAACATTGCAAGTGAATAACGAGTTATTCACAATTAATTTTTTTTAATTAATTCCAGCGCGCGATACGGAACTTTTAAAAAATACAGGTAACGTCCAAAGAGATACCACAGAATGGCTTAATCCATCAACACCGCAACCACTGCTTGACATTTCCAATCGAAGTGCTGAGAGAAATGTAACTGTTGTAGATAGCTACAAAAACAACGATGTCGATGGTGATGTGGAAATGGAACCAGTCATTGAGGCGCTTACAACATCGCAACCAGAAGACTGTGGACCTCTTCATGAAGATGCCCTTGAATATATATCAGGGTATATAATCAAGAAGATGGGCCTAAAAAAGAGACAAAAATTGTTTAGATACATGTACATATGTATGTACATATGTATATTCTTATATATTTATATCTACATAATGGCCACAAACAACGTAAACTGACTCTAGTGCAAATAAGGGTTGAGATACATATAATGCTTTACATGAATATAATACAATATAATGATTTAATACCCATATTGAATATACACCTTCTAGGTCCACATTTTGACCAATATCTCGAGAACGGAGTGTTACATGGGACTAATAACCATTTCTCGTTAAAACCCGCATCAACACCTTTCTTTCGATATCCATATCATACAAACAGCCCTAGGTCCACACCTGGTCAAAACTCGGAAACATAAGAGTATAATAAAAAGTAGATAACAACCTACTGAATGTATATGCGAAAGTTCATTAAAATCGGTGAAGCCGTTTCGAAGGAATATGGCAACAAACACTGCGACACGAGAATTGTATATCTGTATATACATAATGGTTATTCTAATAAACATTGATATGGCAAATAATAATAATAAAGAATTTTCCTGAAATTGTTACAAACATTCCGTATTTTATACAGAATTTAAAACTGCGTTAAGTCTTTGTCCATATTGAGCTATGACCAAATAAAAATTACTTCTAATTTACTGCATATTAGCTAAGGAAGGTTGTTTATTAAATGTTATTTTATCAGCCAATATATGTACGAGGATGCCCCACATACGCATATAAAGGTCATTAGAGACTTTTCACTATTTACTTTATACCACTTAACAAATTTGTGTTCGGAACATGCATGTTTTTCGATCACGATATTGCAGCTCGTACCGATAAGCTTACGCCGATCCAGCTGATGATTCAAATCACGTATCTCTTGGTGTAGCACATTTTTGCGCTCCAAGGCCTTGTATTTCTTGTTCTAACTTTTCAGATAGCTGTTGATATTTAGCGTACATTGTATCTTTCGAATGTTTATCAGCAGTGATGCGGCGCGAACCTGTAAATGGAGGAATGAATGCATTAAGGAAGACACACATTCATACATTTATAATACTTTACCTGTCCCAAATTCATTATACCAAGGACAAAAGATATCGCTGTGAATTCACTGTCGAATCCAGTGGCATGATTGCTAGAGCAGGCATTAGTTGGCGTTTGCCCTAATTTTGCAAGAATTTGTTGTGGCCGCATCGAAGATGTTAAGCCAGAAAATGCACCGCCGTAGTCCATCAATAACGCACAATTCTTCCATCATGGGTGGTAGTTCCTCAAGTTTATCATCCTCTGAATTGTTAGCCTGCAACTTTTTCTGTAATGTGCGTAGAATCCATAATAAATACATATGTACGTACATCAAAGTATTAATTTTGTTTTGTTTGCCGAATATTCTTTTGCACATAAATGTCACATTGTCTCCGACGAATTCAAAATTTGGCATTAAGTTTGCTCATGGCGTAATAATAGAAGGTGGCATCGTCCGACAATATGATTGCTTGTTCTTTCTGTGTAAATTCGCCTTACGCACTGGGGATGTCAAATTGGTTTAACTTTTTTTTTACATATGACTTTTCTATATTAAGACATATACAAATATTGTTGCGGTTAATTTGAAAATATTTTCAAAAAAAAAAAACGAAATTGTGAAAAAAAGCGATTAAAATAATTTAACAACCAAAACTCGGTGTGAAAGTGCGTTTTAAGTAATACAAAACGATGGGAAAGTGCGCGTTATGTAATAAAGTGGTGAAAAGTGGAACCGGTCCATTTTTTCATGTCCCGA
This sequence comes from Sphenella marginata, assembly GCA_951509765.1. Lineage (NCBI taxonomy): Eukaryota > Metazoa > Arthropoda > Insecta > Diptera > Tephritidae > Sphenella > Sphenella marginata. The sequence goes on from OX608082.1 coordinate 55,777,242, forward strand.
ACGACGATGCTGCACGCCTAGAGTGGTCGAGGTTGTGCAAAATTGAATTAAAAGCATCAGATTTGCTTTGCGGTGATCATTTTGAAAGAAAAGATATTGTGCGTTCGGGGAAAAGAAGTTTGCTTCTGGCTAAAGCCAAATCCTGCAACAACATCGCAGCTAGAAATTGTACCAAATGTCAACAATCGACCACAACTGGAATTACAGTAAGTTGATTGATTGTTAAAAATAACTAGCTTAGTTAACTTTTTTTGAGTAGTATGATTGCAGATAGTGAGAGCTGCAAATTTATATATACCATTGACGGGACAAATATTGTACCACCTCCAGCAGAGCACGCGGCACCTGAAAAGCCCCGAAGTCAGGTGAAAGATTGCCAAACACAAAGCGAGTAAGTTATCTAAAGCCTTCAATATAAATATGGTTTTCATTTCCATCTTATATCTATGTAGCTTAAAGCTATTGAATGAAGGTGCTCTTCTGGAAATATTTAACCTCAGGAAGGATGTAAAACGGTTGAGCGCAGAAAATGCCGAAGTTAAGTTTAAGTTGGAAGAGGCAAACGCAACCCTTCAAAATTTTCGAAACATTTTTACCGAAGGACAGATGCGACGAATGGTACTGCCAGGTATGTACGAAATATCATTCCTAGGTAGGTGTAGCTAATTTTTCCATCCTAAAGGTCGTAGGGTGAACTGGTTCTGGAAGGACATATCGAATGCTATATGCATTCACGCGGCAGGTCCAAGAGCATACCATCACCTCTACGATAGAGGATTTCCGATACCCCACGTGTCCACACTACAACGTTGGTATCGTAAAGCTGACGTAAGTGAGGGTATCCTGGCTGCATCGATTACGTGCATGGAACATATCGCACACTAAATCAAAAAGAGTCACAACTCAAAATCCGAGTAACTTTCAGTTAATTGCTTCTGGATCGCACAAAAGTGATTTAATTTTTAAAAACTTGACATCACTGTGCTCTTTAAAGAGTAACGATAATAGCCAAAAAGAAAAATATTGTATGTATTGGCTGCACTATTTTTTATTAGGCAATCTATGCCAAGAAAGCGACCTAAAAAAATTTTGAGTTGTGACTGTTTTTGATTTAGGGTGCGATATGTCTGATCTTCCCAATGAAGACAAACTATGCGTTCTTGCTTTCGATGAAATGAAAGTAACCGAGACATTCGAGTACGATGAGTCAGGAGATCGCGTCCGAAAGCCCTCTAACTATGTGCAGGTGGTGATGGCACGTGGGTTGCGGAAGTCATGGAAACAACCCATTTTCTATGACTATGACTGTAAAATGACGAGCGAAATATTGCTTTCAATAATTTCGGCTGTAAAAAAGGTTGGGTTTCCAGTGGTAGCTGTTGTCTGTGACATGGGTTCCACTAATCGTAAGCTGTGGAAAGAACTCAACGTAACAATAGGTAAAATGAAGAGTTAAATACCCTGATTAGATTTACATATTATAATTTTTTGCGATGCATACTTATTTCAGATAAGCCTTGGTTTTCAATTCCAACTGATGAGAATGCTAAAGTGTTTGCGTTCGCTGATGCACCTCATTTGTTAAAATTAGTAAGAAATCACTTTCTAGACAGCGGCATTTTATGGAATGGCCAGATTCTTACTTCAAGAACCATTTGTGATGTGTTGAATCACACGAAATTATCAGATTTGTCCATTGCTAACAAAATTAGCCATGAACACCTTTCTGTCAAGGGAGTAGGTAAGTTACTATTCTATAATAAACTTTTATTGCATAAACAAAGGGGTTTAGGTCGCCAAAACGTTAATCTTGCTGCACAACTGTTCTCCAACACAGTAGCAAACGCAATTAGACGCTGCTACTCAATAGGATTGGACCTGCCCATGCCTCTTGAGACAGCGGATTTCATCCAATTGATAAATGACTGGTTTGATGTTCATAATTCATCCATAAAGACCTTTGGATATCCGGGAAAGGTAATTTAATAATTGTAGTTAGATTTCATGTATTGACATAATCATCTTTAAACAAATTAAGGAACCCTTCGGGACAGCTATTTCGAAGCAGTTGAATGTATTAGACCGGGTTAATAAGTTTATGGAAGATCCTATTATTCCAAATAAAACAGTTTTGGAATATTTTCAAAGAGGAATTTTAATGTCCAACAACGCATTGAAAATGCTTTACGAGTACGTACGAAATAATTCAAACGTGGAATATATTCTTACACGGCGGCTCAATCAGGATGTACTTGAGCACTTTTTTGGAGCTATGCGGAGTAAAGGGGGCATGAACGATCACCCATCTCCACAGGATTTTAAATATAGACTGCGAAAGTACATCCTAGGTAAAATCGTTCATAACATGTATATACAACATGACATATTTAAAACTTTATTAAACTTAGCACGAAATACTGAATGTCTTAGAGGGACAGGGAATGTGTCGGCAGACTCAACTACTTGGTTGTCAAGCGAGGAGTCTCAAACTAGTGCAAAGGCTTCACTTCAGATGGATACCTCACAGCTGATGGAGGAAGCAGATGGCACCGAATATAGCAGTGCTGATGTTGATCAAGACGTAGTGGATGGATTAAATGCGACGAGCCCTGACTACTGTAGCAATCTGCAAGAGGATGCCTTAGAATATGTCTCAGGATATATTATCAAGAAGCTGAACCTTAGAGAATGTTGTAGCACGGAGAGCACATTCACCTGGGTAGATCAGGTTTCGAAAGGATATCTGCACAAGCCCTCGGCAATATTTTTAAGCAAAATGAAAACCCTTGAACACATTTTCCATAGTTTGAATGGTATTGAAATTTCGCACTGCCAAAATCTAAACAAAAAACTAATGGACAGAAGTTCAGAAGTGGGTTTATCAGACGACGTAAAGCGCTTGTTTTTTAAATGTAGAATTCATTTTCGAATTAAAAATTTAAACAAAAGGCTAAAAATTCAAAAAGCGAAACAACGCATAATGGGCTACAAAAAGCACATCAAGATAAACCTCTAAGAAAGGTAAGCAAAATTCATCAGCATTGGAAGTTATTTAATTTTTTTGGGACTTATTTCAAACCTATATAAACATATATGCAAGCAAACGTTATAAATTCAAGAATTGTATGAAGACCATACTTTCAATTTTGAAAACGAAATAATGCATATTTTCTTTGCCAGCAGCTATTCACGCTATCATCCAAACAAGGGTGATATGTACATGGGATTTCAATGATACTAAATTGGTACGAAAGTTTCCGCCGCCCATACCACCAAAATGTGAATGCATCCATATTATTAGTTGAAACAAATCTTCATCCTCTTGTCAGAAGCATGAATTTCCAATTTTGAACTAACGGTATACTGAATTAACCATTGGATGTTTTAAATGGCAAAAATAAAGTGTACCAGATCAACCTTTTTTTGAAATCTAATTTCGTCCCGTGCCTGCGTTGAGATTGTATCTTGAAATGCAACACATTTCAAAAACAACTACATACATATGTATGTTGTATTTTTAAAGTTTGCATACTGCAAAAGTGCACTATCAAATAAACACACATTTAATAATTAATTTACAATATTAATGTAGTTTATATTACTAATATACATACATACAAAATATTATCTATGTATCTATCATACTTCCCTACTAGACAATGTTGAGTACTTTGGGCAAAAAGTTTAGCTCATTTGTGCAATCCCCCCTCATTTTCCAACACATTCACATATTCAAAATAAATTTTGTTTTTGGAATTTCTAATGCACAAAAGAGATAATATCGACTGAACTATTACCTTTTAAAAATGCTTAAGATAGAAGGACATGGATGTACATATCATTTTATGTCATGTTTTCTGCTTGATAGATTTTTCGAATTTGGCAGATGTCAACAAAATAAAAAGTCAAAATGAAAAAAAAAATTAAAGACAAAATGTTTCTAATTCAAAAATTTTCAAAAAATGTGTGCCGTTGAATTGAATTAAATTTAATTATATGCTGCTACCGACTGAATTGCCTCATTACCCTACTACAGCACTCCAACAAACCTCTCCAACTACGTGGTCGGATCAAGTTTCGTGTCTTAAGGGAATCGGCCACAGTGGACACCATTCAGGAGTTTGAGCTGCCGAGAATCTGTTTTGTGCAAATATTTAAAATGTATATACTTATGTACATATTTATAAAATAATTATTGTCTACATAGTTATTTAGTAAGTAAATATTTTATAAAATATAAAGTTTTGTAGTTTTTTTTTTCATAAATTCATATATGTATGTATGTACATATGAACATAAATGCAAAATAAATGTCTTCAAATGTCATATGAAAAAAGCAAAATTTGAATCTTCTTCTTATAAGTACTTTGGAGAGATAATGTGAGTAGTTTGGAGAGAAAATATAAGGGGTTTGAGCATTTGCTGTGAATAGTTTGTGAGGCCATATATAAGTAGTTCGAATGAATAGTTTGTAAGGCTATTTTTAAGTACTTTGAACATTAGAAATGAGCAGTTTGTAAGGTTATTCATCAGCACATTGAATTTTAGTTCTAAGGTGTTCAAGATGTAAATATTGAGCAGTTTAGTTGATATTTCAAAGTGATTTGTAAGCATTTGAATGAATAGTTTGAGGCTTTGTTAGAGCAAAGAAGATATATTTTTCCATTTAATACAATACAATTAGTAAAAACGAGATATCATATCACATCGATGAGGGGAAGTGCTCAAATTCTTCACACGGCCTGAACAAAATTGAACACATTATTAAGGGCATTCGTCATTAATTAAAATGCTTTAATAAGTACTTATAAAAGGCTCAATTGTCTAGTAGGGTTGTATGAAATAAAATTTCAATAAAAATATTTTAAGATGCATTTTATATGGGTGATTGTTATGGCCTTAAAAGGCTTTCTAATGTCAGGTATTCTCAATTTTGAACGTTCATCTACCAATGTTTGGCCATATGGTGGAAAAAATCGTCCACTGATGTATTAAATGCTGGGGTTTCAATACAATATACTAAAGAGAAAAATATATTAAAGCTTTGCAGTGATAGTCTTAAAATAATTGCAAAATTCTTAACTTAGCGTTCTTTTTGCTGATTGATTTTCATGTGGTGTCATCTTCATTTAAATCTGCATACCCACACTGTTGAGAATCTTGATCTTTTACGATTTGCCAGCCATATTCATAATCACTGCGATCGTGAAAAAAAATGTTAGTTGTTTACCACCGTCACAAACAAATACATATGTACCTAAAAACTTACGACTATCACCGAAATCAGAAACCCCATTTAATGTTAAATCATTGCAAATAGTCGGTTGGTAATCCCACCGTTGAAATCACTGATTTTAGGTGTTCCAAACAGTGCAGAAGTGTTTTCTGAGCAGGAATCCTGAGGATCGCGTAGCCGATGTTTGTTTAGAATATTCACTTATTTAGTAATCGCCAATTTATACAGGTATTCTGCACATAAATTATTCGACCACGGTACATTTTTGTTATTTTCTAATAACTTTTCACAGAAAAATGCTATTGTTTTGGTCAGAAAGTTTATTTTAACTGGAAGCATTTTGACATTTCTAGAATTTCTTATAAACGTTTGTCTTGTTTTGACATTCACAATGAATTCGCCCTTCATTAGTATGATACTTTGTCTGACATTCCCAGTGCGAGAAAACAAAAACAAATATGTGGGGTTTGTGTGTATGCCGAATTGAATTCGCTTGCGGCCACCTTCTATTAATTCGCCTTGAGTTTGCTGGCGAATTCAGATTTTGAGTAAGGCGAACACAGCGAATATTGATTTTGACAATTAAATATGACAATCAATTACCAAAAAGCACTAACAAAATACATGGGAATAGTTGTTGGGCCATGAGCTTAACTGACTTTTTTCACATTTTCATTGACGTTTTTATAAATTTGAATTTGAATTTCGTAAACATTCATTCATTTTCAAATTGTACTCCTTTGACGTATCCCGATATTTTTCTTTTTAATTTCGCTTGACTATAAATTTAAGCCATTAATGAAACACAAACATAAGCACAATATCCAATAATCTTGAAGTAAGATCAAATATCTCATCTGTTGGTTTGGAAATAATTCCTGTAGTTTGTACGTTCTGAGTAATAGCAAATTGAAATTTTATATAGGCCATGCTGTAACAACTGAACCCAAGAATATCTGTAAAAGTTTCATAAAGATCGGTTGAGTACTTCGGACGCCTATAAAAAACACAAAGGCGCAGTTTCATGCATATAAACAATATAAACATTAATCTAACCACTATTGCCCCCTAACTGTAACGGGTGAGATATGCTTCATTGTTGAATATTTCTTAACTAAGTTAATAGAAGCTAAAATGCAATTGTACATTTGGAACAACATTCTTATATTGCGTGACTAATATGATTCACCACAATAACTCCTTTAAAGTAACAATACTACTTTTTGATATTCGCACGATGCGCTTGAAATGATTCTTGCCTCGAACTTTAAAAAAAGTATGTTGTTGTGGTTGTTGTTAGCAGTGCTTCGCCCTGCCCAAAGGACCTGTTCACTCTAACGGGAGTCCAAAGAAACGCGCGGTTTCAACACGGTTGGACCATTCTGTTCAATGCAGTAAATGCAAGAGATGACTTCACACATCTGGATGCTCACCCTGCCCCAGAACACGTACTTTTTTTAGTACTTACGAGGCCCCGCGGCTCTCGTAGCTCTGGCGCACCCACGCCGCACCTACGATCGTCAAATGGCCACAAAAGTATAAAAGCATACATATGTACATATGTATGAAATGAAATGAAATACACGCATTTTTACTCAAAAAGCTACATTTCCTTCCCGTGAGAGAAAAAAAAAGAAGAAGAAACTTTTCGATTAGGTACGTATGATAGTCCAGGCGACAAGGATTTAATACGGAAGTAACGCGGACCATAGGTTTTTTGGTTTGTCTAATTCTCCTACTAATGGGCATGAAAGGGTAAAAAGATAAACCGAAAATATGCAGAGCATACTTTTCTGCAGCTATTTAAAGTGCATTTTTTTCCTTTTTTTTAATTATTTCGTGTTATTGAGATAACACAAGTTGAGAATAAAAAAAATCATAATGAGAAATATGCGTCGGTTTTATTTTTTTTTATGTATTTGTAGAAAATATAACTTAACAATGAAAAATACTTGGGGTTTATCTTAAAAAATTTTTTAAATGAAGTTGGCTAAGTTTTAATGTAAAAAAATGCAGATCAAACTTAAATTTGTTATGAATTGAATACTCGTACAAATAAGATAATAAAATGGAGCTTAAAGAAAGCTGCGCAATCTGAAGGTCTAACATGAAGTACAAAAGCGTGTATAAACTTTTAAATTGCAAACATCTCTTCCATACGTAGTGCGTACCGACTTTTCGTACGGGAAACTAAACTTGGCCCATCTGTAGATCGAAAGTACCTAGTTGGTAAGTGAAATCAAAAAACTTTAAATTAAATGGAGAATTTAAGAAAATACATACGTAGGTATGTATATTTTTACATACTTAGTATACAAATTATTTACACGTTACCTACTTTTTTTGCAACTTTAAGGTAAAGAGGAATGCCGGTGCTTGAAATATAAAAACAATAATCCAAATGATAGGGTGCGCTAATCATTGATGTCGCTTCACGAGGGGAAGACTGGGTATCTCTGGCTTCGTCTTTTGGACTCATTTATAAAACGGCTTATCGTTGGGTGGAAACATCTCGACTGTGCTATCTTGGCAGAGGATGATCATCGTCCAATTAATAGGAAGAGTACGTGACCAATTTGGAGTGGGTCAGATGTATATACCCAACAGTCATGATGAATTCGCATCTGAATGAAGACAAGCACGTGGAATATGTACGTAAATTAAACACGTACATTAAAACCGGAAAACATGTTGGACATCGTGCAACCGTGCAACTACCTGTCTCAAGAGGGCCAAATGTACATCTTATTGGTGCAATAACCACGGCAGGCATAGTGCATATCAAAAGGCGGAGAGGTGCTTTCGCCACAGCATCTTGTTCGCAGTGGGTCCCAATGGAAAAGTGGACCGAACTGGGAAATAGCCTTAGCGATTTAGTTTTAGTGTGTGACAATGCTCATTGCCACTCTAGGATTGAGGAAGCAGTAGCTGAGCTGCATTTGTGCTACGTTTACGACCATATTTGACCATGCTCAATTCGATTAAAAATATGTAAATGCGCATATACAGTTTGTCAAGAAAATGTTTTCACATCTAGTGATTCAGTCAAAACTAGATACATATCATCGCTACCGACGCAGAAAGGCACATTCAACAAATTGTCAACGAAAAGAGGCGCATTAAAAATATTGCGGGAAATAAGGACGCATTAAAAAATATTTTGACAAAAAAAGGCGCATTAAAAAATATTTTGACGAAGAAAGGCGCATAGCCAAGTATCAGTGTTGGGCAAAATTTAGTTAACTAATGATTGATGACTAATGATTGAATGTGTTAGTCATGATTGATGACTAATGATTATTTAGTTCAATCACGAGGTGATGACTAATGATTGATTAGTTTTAATCATAATCAAATAATCATGATTATTTTTTTATGATTGATATTTTTTAATACCAGGAAAAGTAAAATATTTTTCTGCATCTGAAAAAAATACTAAATTGCACACAAAACGTTACTGTAGGTTAGGTTAGACTTTGGTGTTTTAGTGTAAAATTCAGTATTTTTTGGTGGTCAGATAAATACATGCCCCGGTAAAATACTCGTAAGGCACTAAGAGAAAATCAATTGTTTGATACAGGGTGTAGGCACAGCCCCTGAAAGCTGAAAACTCAGACAATCCTCCTGAGCAAAGTCCACAAAGAAATTTTTCTGGGAAATTAAAAGAATTTTTGACATCTCCATACAAAATTGGCTGCCGAGTCGCATATTTTGTATGGGGAGAGAGTCAGAAAATTCTTTTAATTTTCGGGAAAAATTTCTTCATGGAGGTAGGTCAGGTTAAGAGCTCCCATACAACAATCGTGATTTTTAACCGTTTTTTTGGTACGGAACCCTAAGTGCGCGAGTCTTTCGTGATCATTTCGGGACTTTTTCGGGATCATTTCGGGACTATTTTCGGGACTTTTTCGGGATCATTTCGGGACTGTTTCGGGATTATTTCGGGACCATTTTCAGGACTTTTTTGGGATCATTTCGGGACTATTTTTGGGATCATTTCGGGACTGTTTCGGGATTATTTCGGGACTATTTTCGGGACTTTTTCGGGACCATTTTCAGGACTTTTTCGGGATCATTTCGGGACTATTTTCGGGATTGTTTCGGGACTTTTTCGGGATGGCCTCAAAATGGTCCCGAAATAGTCCCGAAATGATCGCGAAAAAGTCCCGAAACAGTCCCGAAAATAGTCCCGAAATAATCCCGAAACAGTCCCGAAATAATCCCGAAAAAGTCCCGAAAATAGTCCCGAAATGATACCGAAAATGACGACAAATACAATGCGCATATGGGTATAATTTTCCGGGATCTCAGGGTACTTATTTTTTATTTTTAAATAACTGAATAAAAATGAAGTTTTATCGTCATTCAAGAATTCCAAAAATAAAAATAACATGTTATTCATCACTCAGGATTTCTTGAGTGATGAATAACATATTATTTTTATTCAAGCACTTCGGGCAGCTGATCCTTACACCCTGTATGTGTACTGTACCAACACCTGTGCCCCGAGCTTAGTCATACATTCATGATTAAAACTAATGATTGATGATTTGCGTTTAACGAATTTAGTCATGACTAATGATTGATCTCGTTAGTTATGATTAAATTAGTCATGACTAAATTAATCATGATTAGATCAATCATGATTGATCAATTGATTGAATATATTAGTTGATTAGCCCAACACTGCCAAGTATACATTTACAGTAAACTTCACAAGGGATTTGGTGCTGGATTGAAAAAAATGTTGCCAGCCCAAGTACCCATTATACATACATACAGTATTTTTATTTAGTATTTAGTTTTTTGAATAACTTATATTGCAGCTAGTTATCGAAGCGCTTCTTTCTTTCCTAACAAATATTTTAATGCGCCTTTCTTTCTTAAAAATTATTTTAATGCGTCTTTCTTTCTCAAAATATTTATAATGCGTCCTTCTTCAAACAAAAAAAAGTTTGCGACTTTCTTCGTCGACAAACAGCTTTGCGCCCTTTTTCGTCGATAGGAACGATATATCTTAAAGAAAAAGAGACAGATTTTATGTGTTGTTTTGTTTTTTCTTTTTTTTTTAGGCCTATATACTCGTAATAACGTTATTTTTGTAGAAAAGCAAAATAAAATTTGAATTTTGTTGAAATAAATTGTATCGTAAACGTTATTTATAAAACAAAAAATATGTACATATATCGTTGCAACAAATATCAAAGAGATTTTGCTTTCGCTGCAACAAAAAGTTTCATGTCAAAATAATATTAATTTTTGTGAAATATAATTTACGTATGTATGTACATATGTATAATGGGACGTAAAAGGGAAGGTTCACAAACACGGAAGGAGTTTGTTTGTAAATTTTGCAACGCGATTTTGGTACGGGATCATTTGGGCAATTTTAAAACCCTTTTGTATTATACTTCTTAATTTTTAAATAATATTCAATATATAAGTATATTTCATAAAGTATATCTTTATTTTACAATATCTATTTTTCAACTAAAACTTATTTTTTCATATTTTGAAGTATCGTTTCGAATAATGTTTCTTTGAATACCTAATTTTCACAATAGGTGTTAAAGTGTTACAGTTACAGTGCTACACTTTTAAATAAAAAACATAAGTATGCTTTGGAAATGCTCCAGCAGGAAAAGCGGAAAATTTGCTTGGTACTCTATTGGATCAGATATGTCAATCGGACCCAACCCCTGCAGATGTAATCGAAGCTTTTGAAGCTATAGAATAATTTACTGCGACTTAAAAACGAATCTAACAGAGTACATAAGCGAAGAAATATTCTCAAAACACCTTTTCTGATATAGTCCACGCTGCACCTGCTAATCAAGTCAACGTAGAACGTGCATTCTGGGCCTTAAATCTATATATATAAAAATGAATTGGCGTTCGTATATACCGTAAGATCTCCGTATCGTTTCAACCGATTTTAAATATTTTTTCTTCAATGTTTCCAATCTGTTTCATGTCTCATTTACCACATAAATTCTTTTTTTTTCTAATCTCAATTTAAATTTTTTTTAGCTAATACTCAATAACGGCTTAACCGATTTTCAAAATTTTTTCTTTTCTATTCTATCGGACATAGTGTTTATTTATATAGAACAAAACATTTTCTAAATCCTCAATTTAATCATATATTAGCTAAAGAAGTTTAGCTACCATATAAATTGTAGTCAGCTGAGATCACTGGTATTCTAACTGAAATGTTCCTGTAGGGAACTTAATTGCCGTACAGATTTTTTCCGTTTTATATTTAGTACAAATGGTGAATTCCTTTTCGCTACTTTGGCGAATGTTGAATAAGTAAAAACAACCAAAAGTTTTGATTGTGAATATACATAGGTGGTTGATTGTGAATATAGGTTGTTATTCATCATTTTGAAGAAGATGTAATCTATATATATAAAAATGAATTGGCGTTCGTATGTCCCGTAAGATCTCCGTATCGGCTCAACCGATTTTAAATATTTTTTCTTTAACGTTTCCAATCTGTTTCAGGTCTCATTTACAACACAAATTTTTTTTTCTAATATCAATTTAACAATTTTTTAGTTAATACTCAGTAACGGCTTAACCGATTTTCAAAATTTTTCCTTTTCTTTATTATATTGGATATAGTGTTTATTTATATAGAACAAAACATTTTCTAAATTCTCAATTTAATCATATATTAGCTAAAGAAATTTCGCTACCATATAAATTGTAGTCAGTTGAGATCACTGGTATTCTAACTGAAATGTTCCTGTAGGGAAGACAACAACCAAAAGTTTTGATTGTGATTATAAATTTTTATTCCGTAATTTTTCCAAATGGTGCATTCCTTTTCGCTACACAAAAATATAATATAATGCCAAATAGCAAATATTCGTTCACCATAGGAAATTTGTTCACCTCATTTTACTCTGACGAAAACAAATATCATTTGATACACAGCCAAAGTCACAAAAGCCATAAGGCACTGATATGCATTGCAGAGTTAAAGAACTACGAAGGAAGAACATTGACAGGACAACGTCTGTCGGGTCAGCTAGTATATAATAAATGACTATAGGTTAACTTTAAATGACGACCTCACTAAGCATTCATTAGGAGCTACGATCGAAGTGTAGGCAAATTTGTAAGTTTCGAACGGAATTGAAATGCAGAATACCAAAGTTGCCAAACGGAGAAAATTTCGATCTAAGTCGAAATGCAGAATAGGGGTGAATAAACTAGCTGAATCACCTCAAACGTTGTTCTTTTGCCAGGCATTGTTGAACTATCCATAACTGTAAAAAAATTCTGAAAACTTGATTTGAATCTCAAGCCAAAGCTATTTTTATTATTCAGTACTAACCACCAAGTGCCTAACTGCCAAGTAAAGATCCATAGTTTGATCAAAATTACTACACGTAGAACAAGATAAATACATATGTGAAAACATTTTCTTGACAGCTTTTCTAAGCACATTTTTCGAACTACTATCACTAATTTAGTTAACTTTCGTAAAAATTACAGACTGATCATAGCTAAGTATTTAAGCAAACGAAATATTAAATAAAAACAAGAAAAGCGTAATAAGACGGCCTACACTGAGAAAAAAAACAAACCATATCGTGTTTGATTCAAAGAGAAACAAATATGTTTTGGCGCCAAATGATATTTTGTTTACTTTTGAACAAAATTTTGTTTGAAGAACTTGAACAAAAACTGTTTATTAAAAACCATACAAATTTTTAAAATAAATAATAACCTGTTCCTAATAATCAACATTAAAGCTGTTTGAAACAACTATAATTTTTTTGATTTAAAAAGTATTTGTTTGAAATATTTAAAATGAAAAGTTGTTGAATCAAACAAAATTTAATTTGAATTACATGTTAATTTTTTTACCCTTTCCATAGCTAATAAAAACAGAAATTTGTTTATATTTATTTATTACCATACTTTTTTATTAAATACTAGCCGACCCGGCAGACGTTGTTCTGCCTGACCAGTGACTTCCCTAGAAATACATTTTCAAATATTTTTCAATTAATTTTTAACATTTCATTTATTGCAGTGCTTTAGGGTATACAATATTTCTGGATTTAACTTCTTTGGTATAAACAAATAAATTTTTTGGATGTCCAACTCAAAAAACGGATCTTTTGAACTCAATGAGTATGACTAAAACCCTTATGCGCTGCTGAGCAGATGTGTAGTTAGTATTTATTTAATTATATCCTATATCTACCTATAATACTCTGGATATGTATGAACGGCAATAACAAACAAAAAAAATTAAGTGCTTTGATTAAGATTTAAGAACGTTAAAATCTCACTAAAGCAAATACATTCAGGGATAGATATAACGAATTGAAATATTACTTAGCTTGTGATCTTGGAACTGCCCACATTTTCAAAAGGTTTACAAATGTAGCCTATGTATGTCGTACCCAACGAAGATTTTAACGTATTGGAAAACTTTAAAACAGATCAACCATAAACTTTGGACATTATTGAAGTAAAAACAAAGTACTGAATACAAAAAATGTAGGCGTCGCACCGCCCACTTTCCCCAAATTATATAATTCTTGACCAAGGGACACACATATCCAAAAATCATTAGTTTAGACCAAACATATTTAAAGTTATGATGATTTAAATTTTATAAAGCCGGGGGCGTGGCACCGCCCACTTTTCCAAAAATTAATATAGCCTAAATCGTACACAACAATCTTCTGGACTAATCTGGAAAGTTTAGAAAGATCGACCATACACTTTGGACATTATTGAAGTACAAACAAAACACAAAAAATGTGGGCGTGGCACCGCCCACTTTTCCAAAATTACACAAATCTTGACTAAAGGACACACATATCCAGAAATCATTAATTTAGACCAAATATGTTCAGAGCTGTGAAGAATTTAAATTTTATATAGCCTGGGGGCGTGGCACCGCCTACTTTTCCAAAAATTGATATAGCCTAAATCGTACACAACAATCTTCTGAACCAATCTTGAAAGTTTAAAAGAGATCGACCATAAACTTTGGACATTATTGAAGTACAAACAAAACACAAAACACACAGACACGCAGACACACAGACACACAGACACACATTCATTTTTATTTATAAGATATTAATTTAGTTATTAATAAGAATATCGTTCATTTTTATGTACATATGTATGTATATTAGTGTTATCCATTAGAGGTACTTGTTTCGTATGTATGATTTGCAGTTGTTGATTGTATAGATAAGTAGCGGAGGGCTGAAAAGGAAAGATTGTTAGAAAATCAAATGCAACAAACAAACTATCTTCAATAAGTAAAATTAAAGTTTACCATCGAACTTTTGCTTTTGTTTCAAGCACCCCAAAAAATTCATTGGAAATCCGCATCGGTTCTTTTGAATAGCGGCTAATAGAAAAAATTAATTCACAAAAATTTATTTTTTGTTTTATACGACATTTTGCACGCACTATTTATTAAAACATATTACACGACACACTTAGTAATATTTACAAATTAAAATAGGAAGAATTTCCATTAATCCTCAACCATTTACCATCTTAGTCAAATTAACATCTTCTATCTTTGCGTATTATGTATACTGTATTATGCACAGCAAAATTGGAGATGGTCTGAGTGGATACTTTTCGGTGCTCGCTACCGTTTTTAACAGTATGCAGTCTCCATATTTGGTACCGAAATGTTCAGATGTCGTGCGAAGCGGGAAATTTAATAAAAACTGGATCTCGTTTGATGTATAATTTTCGAACATTTTGAGTGTAACACAAAGTTTTATATTTTAAATATAAAACCTGTAAAAAAGAAAAAAAACGAAAATTTTAAATATTTTGTTTTGCTAAAACGAATTTCAAATCTGCAAAACATGTGTTATATACAATGAAAAAAAAAAATATATTAGTAAATCTGAGAGCAAGACTTCGGATAACCAGGACCCTCAATAACAAAAATACAAAATACAAAATAATATGGCGATAAGAGAAGGGGCGAAGAAACCCTAACAAATAAAATATAAAGCTTCACACACTTACATCCACCTTTTCAAAATATATACACTTTTATAAGTATAAAGATTAAAATATTGGCACGGCATAGAGTACCGAATAGGAAAAATCTACTAGCGAACTTTGGCGGGGTGCAATAGCGCCTTGTGAAATAAGCCCTTTAAGGCCTTATTACACTATTGAAAGTGAAATAAGGCCTTTATTTCAAAAAAGGCTTTATTACACTTCGCTGCAAACAGCCACCGACGGAAAAACGGACGAGGTGTCAGCTGACGCGATCTACCTTATGAGAATAGAGTGTAAGCGATTTTTCACCGACGTTCGTGACGTACGTTTTACGCACTTCGCTACGTCAAAACCAAAAAATTTCTGATTTTTACGTAAGAAACGTGTCAGCTGATCGCTCTTCGCAACACAATGTTGCCTATTCAACTATTTGCATGTTGAGTTTGGGCCGTTTGCAATTATTTTACAGAAATACCCAAAAAAGTTTTAAATATTGTCGAAATATCTTAAGAATTTTGACTTATGTTAAAGTTTATAAATAAATATACTATATGTAGTTATTTAATATCATTTTCGACATTTTACAAAATGATAAATTACAAATACAAAGGTAGAGGTTTGGTTAAGCAACCGTCACCGTCCGTCAGACACGTCGGTGGCTGTTTGTAGCTTAACTTATTGATATACAAGTTGGGGTGTAGGTACATATATTATTTTTTTTACGTTCAATGTCTTCATGATAATTAAATAAATAAGAGAAATTAGCTGCCGCAAATTATTGTTTAAAGCGGATCAACTCAATTAGAATTATTTTTGCAATAGTTTTACTTATTTAACTACCACTTTTTGAATTGTTTGAAATCTTAATAAAAAATATCTGTGCTACCTATAAAAGCAACCTTGTAGTTCATGTTGTCATGACAATTTTCTTGTTTTTCTTTGATTACAAAGAAATTGCACGTGCTAATTTTATCATTTTCTTCAAATATTTCAACGATAGCAGTGTTTTTCGTATTTAGGATGTATCTTACTGAACTTCCCTGCAAATTAAAGGGGGTCGTCTAAAATGCGCATTCTTATTTCTTGTTTTGTGTTTACGTTTGTGTACCAAGCGTACAAATAAGGGTGCGCTTACATAAACATCAGCGCTGCTTGGGCGCTGTTCTTTTATGTAGCCTAACTTTTTTAAAAAATGCTAAACAAAACTATGTTTTGATTGATATTTTAGAAAAATTAAAACGATTTGAACAGTGATGGATGATTAGGAAGTTGTTGTTGTTGTTGTTTTAACAACAAAATCACTCCCCGAAGGTTTTGGGGAGTGTTGTCGAAATAACAGTCCTTGGCCGGATATGAATCCGGTACGCTCCGGTACTCCCTTGCGGTACTGCCCGACTGTCGTGGGAGCGATTTGGTATGACCAGTGCAACCTTCTAGGTCATGCCATCCCTCCTTCCGAAAGGAAAGAGAAGATGGGTAATGAGAGGTGGGAGGCATAATATCCGTAGATCAACCATCGAGTTTCACATCATTACCTTTGTGCATATTGGTCGCCTCTTACGACCGGTATGCCTACCGCAGCATATTTCAATTTATTTCAAAGCTTAAAGCTAAAGTTAACTTTTTCGAAACTTCAGGAAAAAACTCTTATAAATCATTTCATCTTAAAAGTGAAATGCAAAATGTTTAAAATAATTGGGAAAAAACAATTTTTCAGTTTTTTTATTTTCAACTTAAAACATTTCCAATTCTTTTAAGATTATAGAAAATGACAATGAAAAGCGAAAATTTTGACTTTTTCATTTACGTATGTATTTTATTGCAAAAGCGAAAAAATATGGAAAATATGGTGTGAATAATGTTTTAGAAAAAAGGATTATAACTTCTTTGAAGGCTTACACTAATAGTTTTTTATCAACGTGCCCAAGGCGAATTAATAGAAGGTGGAAGCCAGGCGAATTACAAACACACATCCGTACATTTTCAATGTACTTTGTTTTTGTAATTCGTGGGACTAATGTCAAAATCGTATGGCGGCTGAATGTGTAGTGTCAAAATTTGAGAAAAAAGTAGCTATCAGCTGATGGGATAATGCCACCTTGTATTAATTCGCCTTGAACGTGCCGTTCCAATTAAAAAATATTTATTTTCAAACATTTTGTTAATGAAAAATCGCACACAAGGTATATTAACTTCATTGGCCTAACGGTAGTATGTAACGGCATAAACGAATCGAGATAGATATTGACTTATATATATCAAAATGTTCAGGAGGAGAAGAGAAATTGATTGAGCCATGTCCGTCCGTCCGTCCGTCCGTCCGTCTGTGAACACGATAACTTGAGTAAATCTTGAGATATCTCAATGAAACTTTGTATGCAGGTTCCTTTTTACATATCTCTGAACGGTATTGAAAATAGGCAAAATCGGTTAAAAGCCACGCCCACTTTCTATATATATAATATTTTCGAAAATACAAAAAGAGTGATTATTCAGTACATAATACACCTATAAGGATAAAATTTGGTGTGTACCTTACCGTTAAGGCAAAAAATAAATTTGTGAAGAAATTTTTAAAAAAGGGCGTGGCACCGCCCACTTTTGATTAAGTCAAATTTGGAAATATTATTAATCATAAATCAAAAACCGCTCAAGATAGCAAAATAAAATTCAGCACACATATTTATATTAATACAGGCAATATTTCGAAAAAAAATTAGCGAAATCGGATTAGGTCCACGCCCAATTTTATACGAAAGATTTTGAAAAGGATCATGGATATATTGAATATGCTATAACTTTGCTTAAACTAGCTGTATATCATTTCTATTTCACCTCTAAAGTGTTCGTGGGCAAAAAAAGTCGAAAGCACAAAATTTTTGGAAAAGGGCGTGGCCCCGCCCCTTTATGGGGGATTATTCCACAAAACTTTCCATGCCATAACTCCGGTAAAAATTGATTTATTAAAACGATATTTGAAGAAAGTGTTCAACATATAAAGCTAACTCTTTGCTGAAAAAATAAATAAAATCGGTGAACGGACACGCCCACTTTTTGAACATAGTTCTAAAATATTTCTTCGTAAAATTAAAATCGCGATATTTCCATAATTGTATAAGTTATATAAATAAGATTTTACACACATATTAGCCTTTTTACACAAACCTAAACTGTAAAAAAATTTTGTGGATTTTGGTGAAGTAGGAGTGGCGCCTCCCACTTTTTAGCATAAAAGCTCTGCTATTTTCAAAAGCGATTGGTTGGAATTTCAAGAATGTATTTCAATGAAATTTTGTGAGATGCTTCCCAATAGTATGTAGTATACTCCTGCCAAAAATTACGCAAATCGAATAACAAACAAGCAAGATTTACGGGCAAGTAGTTAACACCCTACTGCCTTTTTTTAAATTAATTTTTTTTATTTTCATACCTTTCATGAACATGAGGAAAGCTATTTATATTTTGTTATTTAGTGATAATTGAATTTACCACTCACAAAAGAAGTGTTTTTAATCGAAAACAATCAGTTGTCTTTATAACAACTTTTCCGTTATTAAAATAGACCTGAGTAAATTGGGATACCAAAACAGATCACTACTAGGTATTTAATGTTCGGTTGCACCCGAACTTAGACTTCCTTACTAGTTATACTTGCTTTTAATTGAAATTAGTTGATTTTATTGTAGTCTTCCGAGATAATATTTTTTTTTAAATTTACCTTTAAATCTTGACATATTACATTGACAATGGTGTAAATTGAGTTTGTTTTGTTTGTGCAGGTCGTTTATAATTTCGTTGTTTGTCGTTTAGCAATTCCTTTATTTTTTTGTTCGTCATCAATACTGTTTATTACCTCTGCCTGCGTTGGTAGTGATTGTTTCGAGCTTGAGTTTGTTGATAAATTGTATGGTATCTGCACAAGTTTATAATAAAAACTTTTAATTTGTGTTGTTTTTTAATTTCTCTTTTAAGCTCTTAACTTTAGCTGAAAATACGCATCTGATTTCATCCAACTCCCTGTATGCCTTGTTCTAAGTCGGCTACTATCTGAATCGGCCATAAGTTTTTTTTGTTACTGGCAGTGCAAATTTGTTGCCTAGTGAAAGCGGCCAACGTGATTCTTTTGAACCACTCTTTATTATATCTGAATCCCTATTTTGTTAGGTTTTTCGAAATATATGCTTGGAGTTTATTTTCATGAACTATTTTAGTATCTGTTGTTTTGAGAACTGTTCTGTCATCGAGTGTGTTTTGTAGTGTTTCTTGTATATTTTTGATGGTTGTGATAATAATTTCAATGTTTATTTCGTTTAATTCTGTTCGTTTGTTTATGTGCTCTTCTTCTCAACTACTACTATTTTTATTTTTACGCAAGAAACAAGCTACATTTTCTTGAGGAATTACTTTTAAAGTGGATACCGGTCTTTAGCATATTACCAATTTTCAATATTCTAATACTAGATAATACTTCCACAGATATGCATTTGGAAAAATGGGCCATGCCAACTTCTCCCTTCGTCCCATTTTTGTTGAGTTTTTGGAGGTTGATCCTTTGACTACCTACCTCGATCCTTTGAGTTCTACCGTATATACTTCCAGAGTCATGCAGTAGGGAAAATCTGGTGTATATGGGAGGTGCCACGCCCACATAATCCAGTATCCCGTATTGAGTATAAAAAAAAAATGTCTAGCGTCTAGGAGCAGTTTAGTGACAACGGATTTGTGCACAGAAGATTTATGTGATAGCGTTAAATTTGTAAAGGCTGGTAAGGGCTGCTGCTGATATGTGAAGATCAGTGACCACTCGACAAAATCATCACTTAAATCAATTCGAGATCTCGCCAAAATAATTTTTTCATTCCTCCGAAACAAAAAACTTTCACAACTTTCAGCTTTGCTTTCAGAATCAACTTCACTGTTTGACCAGCTTTCTTTTTGGCATTTTATTGATTATAACATTTACCGATTATACAGCGAATCGATTGCGGAATTGTAATTACTTTTTTATACTATAGCATTACTTTTTAACTACATAAATTGTATTAAATGTAATTTTTAAAACTTGTGTATGGTACATAACTTTGAAATAACACTGGATATAGTCTAAAAATCAATATTCACATTTGTGATATTGTTTTCAATAATGCTGATTGCGGGCCCTAGCTCGGCATTTTTATATCCATTTTGCGCAAAAGATACGGAATGTTTGTTTAAATCCATATTACGGTGCAAATTTTCAGTTACTCGGTGTTTTGCCAGACTACGTCTCTGATTCAGCATCATCATTGACTTTCTGCTTAGAGAAATGTTTTTTACTTTCAGGTCGTCTGAAAAAGAAAAGCCAACGAAATTATTTACTCAATATCTTTAGTCTACAGTTGGTTACAATTCAATACACATAAGTAAATTTTTATTTGCTTAAAATACTCATAAGGGTGTCAGTAAATTTTAGTTTTTGTAGCATACGTATAGGAATTAAGATCCCCGATTTGGGTGGAAAGTTGATTAGTCCTTTCGTAACCGTTTGGGTTAAAGCCTAGTACGCAGATCATGAGTAACTGCTTAAGAAAAATTTAATTTTGTTTTTTTGTGTGAAAATTAGTATTAGTTAATGTCTAAAAAACCTTCATGTATAGTGAAACAAGCGACAAGCAGATTACATAAACTAACGAACAGAAATAAACTCTTTTTACCAATAGCTTTTGATTGCAACCAAATATTTATTTTTTGCTTTAGGACCATTGATACCGAAATCAAAACCCGTATTTTAATACCTCTCCCGATATTTTTGGATATGTTTTCTTTTTTTATTACTTTTTCCTTCAAGAAATATATGCCACTTCATAAAGCCAAATAAAACAATTGACGCACACCGTTTAACGGTCCCAATAGCCTAGTAAATATGATGTTACCTTAACCAGAGGGAGGTTCCGAGTTCAAGTCGGGCCAATTTGTTTTTTTTTCTTTCATATTTTTTTACTCTTTTTTGTTTTTACATTTTTATAGTAATTTGTTTTGAATAAATATTAATAGCATTAACAATTAGTACTGCCATTCAAGGCTTCGTTTTTTTATCGCTCTTCATAACGAAAACAAATTTCTACCAGACAACTACTCAGCGATAACTACATAACAGAGTTGCACTTTGCGTGAAAATTCGTATCACACAGTTATAGAAACGGGCTACAGAACAGTTATTATTCCAGTGGCGTAACTACCACCGATTCTACCGGTGTCAGAGACTGAGGCCCCGAAAGTACCAAGAGAACAAAAAAATTTTTTCAACTGATTATAGGAATATGAAAAAATAAATATTCGTTGCCTGCCTTCTTTTTCAAATTTTCGCTCCAGGTCAGATAAGGGAACACACTGATGAGCAGTGTGCATATGCATGTTTAATTTTTGCCAATCTTTTTTATCACTCAAGGTTCCAGGAGTTTGTCGTGCCTCTGGTAAGTCACTGTAACCTTAAAATATATATTATAATAATAATAATAATTCCCATCGGATTACCAACCATATCCCGCCCGACCGGCGCGCGGGGCGCATCCGTATGACGCGCGGATTATTCGTTCGTGCCGAGCCGTTGAAAGGCTTTGGTTTGTTAATCGTCGAGATCTAAAACTGCTCAGCTACAGAGAAAACCTCATCAGCTAAGTAAAGTAAATACATATAAGATAGATTACACAATTAGCAAATACTTAGTTAACAGAAGAAAGTTATTGTTAAAAATAATACTCAAAGAATAAGAAAACAATTTGTTGCTATGTATTTAGGAGAGAAAGAATTGACTTTTTTATGCTACAGAGTGAGTCTGAAATATGAAATGCACCAGAATCGGAGTTATAATCTTGACACAAATAATGAAAAGGCTTATTTAACTCAAAATTGGTTCGGCACTGTTTCAATATAAGTGGTTTAAAATGCCTTGATGGACGAGAGGGTACATTGAAGTTCACTTATCTCAGAAGAAACGGGCTCGAAATTGAACCATTTAGTAATTTAATCATAAAAACAATTCCAAGCATTTCTCTTCGGGTAGAAAGGGTGTGAAGATTAATTAGTTTTAAGCGACTCGTATACGGTGATAAATTATACAAGGGATCCCAATGAAAATCTCTTAACGCAAACAAAAATTGCAAAAATTGTTTTTGAGCTGATTCAAGTCAATCTGCATGGACTTGGTAGCGCGGGTTCCAAATTATAGAAACGTATTCAAAAATTGGTCTGACTAATCTAGTGAAAAGAGCTTTAGTTACATGAGGGTCGCTAAATTCTTTAGAACACCGTTTAACTATTGCAAGAACACCTTTAGCCTTATTGATTTTTGTGTTAATATGGCGGTTAAAACTGAGCTTGTAGTCCATAGTGACCCCCAGGTCAAGAAAATCATACACTTACTCAAGACAGTAATTTTTAATTGTATAGGAATCCGGCTTCAAGGTTCCACGCGAAAAACGAATGTATTTACATTTTTTAAGATTAAGCGGCATATAATTTAAATCGCACCAAGTAACTAGTGAATCTAGATCTGATTGAAGCCTATTTCTATCTTCAAAAGTCCCAAATGACATGAAAAGATTTACTGTAGAAATGTCATTTATAAACAACAAGAACAGAATCGGGCCAAGATGGCTTCCTTGAGGAACTGAAGAGACATAAATGACATCGGATAAATAATTTTTAAACACTACTCTTTGTGTCCTGTCACTTAGGTAAGATTGAGACCTGGCTGGCAACCCATCTGATCAAGTTTATGAATATGTAACGAGTGACACACTTTGTCAAAAGCTTTGCTGAAATCAGTATAAATAACGTCGGTGTGCAGAGTTTTTCTAAAACCATTTGTAACATGACTTGTAAACTCAAGTAAATTAGTAACTGTGGACTTTTCTTTACAGAGATAGGATTCGTCAGTTCATTTGTAACAATAGCTTCAAAAAATTTCGGGATGGCAGAAAGCTTTGCAATGCCACGATAGTTATCAATAGAAGACCTACTTCCGCTTTTATGAAGCGGTAGAAGAAATGATTTCTTTCACGCTGATGGAAAAATACCACACCTTAGTGATAGATTGAATAAATTGGTGAGGGGTTGATAAATATTGTTTTTCAAGAAACACGAAAGCTAAAATCAAAGCTACTACTCAAGTAACATTGTTCATCTTGGCCATTACTTATGGTTTCGTAGACTATTTCCATAGCAGGGTGGTAGAGGTCTTCTGGTAAAACCAGCGGATCACAACGATTTACAGAAAATTTATTTTTATCATCAGCAAAAACTACATCTAAGACTTTGCCAAACTTGTTTGCTCATAAGAATAATTTATTTTTGATGTTATGTTGTGACATTTGCATTATTAAGTTTTATTTGTAAATGAAAACTTCTGCGGACCGATGAATAAAAGTTCCATTATCAAGATTTATTAGTAAAAATTACCTTTTATCAGTGTTTCTCATAGAAATTGCTTAATCTGCACTTTAGGGTCAAAAGTTAATATCGAAAACAAATTCAAAGTATAGGACTTAAAATTTGGAATTAAATATTTTGAAATAAAAATTGATTAGTTGAAATTTTAAATTATTAATCTATAGTCATAAATTCGAAATTGAATACTTAACATCGATGTTTACATTCTTGATCAAAAATAGTTACTCAGATGTGAATAAATAGAAATAAAATACTTGTAATCTAAACTAAAAATTTTCGATTTCATGCTGTCCGGTGAACACGAAATAGCTAATCGTTTCAGAAATAAAGTAGACCAAATTATTCACAAGTTTCCTGATTTAAAAGTAAGGCGTCAAAAATTCGCAACTTCGAGATCTCAGAATTTGTCCATTTTCTTCACTGTTACCTATTTCAATATTATACCATACAATAAAATCGAGTTATCGAAATTTTTGTTCATCGCAAATAGCTTGTGAATACCTGTTACAACTACTCATAAACTTATAGAGGTCTCTCAGCAAACCATAGGAGTCATAAATGAGTCAGAAAGGAATCCTAAGTGGGAGCGTTTATGCTCTTTATGAACTCATTTATGAGTCCGAAATGAGGATATTTCCCTTCTTGCGATGGTCTTCCGATATGTGCCGAATTTCATATATTATATGAGCCTAAGTAAGAGTCATATATGACACCTTTTTTTCTCATAATCGGCACTTATTGGATTCAGAAAAGACTCATATGTATATGAAAAAGTTTTAGAGCCATTTAGGACTGTTGTGAAATTCAGAAAATGTACATTTTTGGCCTTAAATTATGCCTTTTGGTATTAAAATTGGAAAATTAGAATTGAGGAAAAGACACCTGAAGCTTCATAAAAAAAAAGAGATTTTTCAATAGATTTTGGTGAATAAATCAGTAAAATGTGCATTGTATGGTCATACTCACACCAAGGGATGCTTCTTCGTCACTAGGGAATGTCTATAAGGCTATCCATTGAATAATACTTCAAAATGGATTTAGCCAGCAATGATAATACAAAGCAAGTCCAGAACAATGGAAATCAGAAACAGCTTCGGTAATTGTAATTCAATTTTTATTGAAATAAAAAATTTTCAAAAACAAAATATGAATATTTGTTCCAAAGTTGCTCTGTTAAATGAACACTCTCCATATAAGGCTCCTAATTTTCATCACATCGAAGTCATAAACGATTATTATATGATCTTATTTCTAAATCTAAAATTTTTCACATATTTAAGACTCATATCGGACTCCTAAATTATGAACCCTCCGAGAATGTTTGTAGGGCTACTATGAACCGTTCCTAAGAAAAAGTAAAAAAATAATTTTATCGTTTGCGTGACCGCAATTTTATCGTTAGCTAGAGTATGAGCACAGTTTATAATATAATTGTGGGGTGTTTTCGGTTTACCTGGATTTTCCTCTTTTTTTGTTACGAATGTATATATTACAAGCACTGATTGCCTGAGAGTCTAAAGGTCTCCAATTGTCTCTAGTGGAAAAAATATGGACCAGCATCTTAACTTTGCACTAAAAAAGCAGACATCAATTTTATATGATTTTTCATACACATGTATTTAAACAACTTTATTTTGGCCTTTCATGGTGTTAATGGTTCTAGATATAAAGATCAAGATGTGGATGCCAAATGCTTTAAATCTTGACATTTTCGTTGCATACTTGTTAATAAAGTTAAACATTTTTACATCCCGGACATACTATGATGCCTGTTGATTCAGTTCATAGTACTATGGAGTCCTTTATTAAAAGGAGATCAGTTTGGTCGCCTTCAGAGTGGGAACCGTTAATACGGAATTCATGAACGAATCCAAGTAATTACGTGTCCAAATGCATTGAATTTTTTGAGTTTCGAGATTGGAAATCTTTCGCCGAATTGTGTCTGCCTTTGAAGGTTTAAATAAAATTCTCTACCTTAAGCAGTGTTGCCAGGATACAATTTATTTTGGAGCTAGATTTGAGAAAAAAAGAGCTAGATTTATTCAAGAAAATCCACAACATGTAAAAAATGAGTTAAAAGGCACTTCAGTAATGTATGTAAGTTTTTGCATTTATTTCATACTAGCAGGGTACCCAGCTTTGCTCGGTATGTACCTAAGTAGTTAATAAATTCCTGCTACCTTCAATTGCGAAAACAATTTACAGGCTGCGATGGTTCAGAACAATATATATTTTCCCACATTATATCTCCTTTATGTCTACGGCAACCCACTAAAGTAAAGGCGTTTTTTAACAGTCTATCTTCGACATTTTGCCATCTCCCCTCTATTTGACTCTTTAGCTTTGCCTAAACATTCCCCAAGTTATCCCCAGTCATTTTTCAAAGAAATTTCAAATATACAGAAACAACTTATCTAGAGTTTTATTAAAGATATGCCGATACCCATAGAGGACGGCAGTGTACATATGCAATTGATTTTTGATTTAGCTGAAATTGAAAAAAAAGTGAACAAAAATTTTAGAGACGCGCTTAGTTTTTTTTTTTTGACAAAGTAAGTGAATTTTTCTTATGTAAGAAACAATGTTTAAAACGTATAAAAAGTATAACTAAGTCAACAAAAAAAAAAAAGTGTGTTTTTGAAAAATTATCAAGCTTGATAAATAGTTAGAAAAAAATATTTAATTTTTAGTAAAACTCAAAAATTATTTTTATTTTTGCGTCAAAGCCAAATGAAGTCATTTTAATTCTGACTCAGAATTCAAAACGCTTGAAATATTTTTTCTGATTATTTATCATGAAGACAGAAGCGGGGGGTAAGGTTGTTCAGAATCTTTAGTAACTTAGGAAAGTGTTTTTTACACACAATTTACTTACCTTTAAATTTTGATTCTTGTTCGCAAAATAAACATATGGCATTTAGGAATGTTACTCGACAAAGCTAACCGATTTAGGTATTTGTTATCGGTGAGGGAAACTAAGTTCCCACATGGTACACAATGAAACTAATATAATAATTTCGACGTCGATTATAAAAGAAATAAAAACTTTCTTCATTTTTCAATACAATTTGTACAAATAAATTTGGAGCCAAAAAAGAGCTAAAAATGAAAAAAAGGACTAGAAAAAGAGCTAGGAGCTAAAACAGAATTTTGGAGCTAAACGCCAAAAAAAAAGAGCTACATCTAGCTCTAAAAGCACCAAAATGGCAACACTGACCTTAAGGTCTGTTCAGTTTGACAAAGCAAGCCCGTATATCAAACGTTATTATGGATATTCGGAAAATAGTCAAACTCAGACTATAAGCACTTTTTAACAAAAAGCAGCGGTACCAAATACTGTAAAACAAATGGTTCAAAGCAAAATTTACCACGGAAAATTGCCGATCTCTGAAGCTAAACTTAGGGACTTACAGAACCTCTGTATGAAAGGTATTATTCCGATGTAGTTTCAGAGGGAGTATAAAGAGATGAGCTGTTGCAGAAAGGTTAAGGACACATTGGCATAGACAGACAATGAAGATGAATATGATTTGGGTTAACAAGCACTGGCTATTACTTATTTTATGATTATTATTATCATATATATTTTTGAAGAGTATTACTCTGCGTAAGATCTCAATAAATGAAGTGTATGAACAAAAATTGTTTCTTTTCTATTTAATCAGAAAAACTATTGCTCAACCACGGTATGTATCCATTTTTAAATGACTAATATTTAACTAATTGTCAGAGAAACGCTGGTGTACTTTTGATGAAAATCCCTTTGATTACTTCTATACTATTAAAAACCAGGGACCGTAACTGTTATGAGTTTTATCATAAAAATCGCTAATTAATCATTATTTTCTGATTTTTTTAATAAAAATCAACAATAATAGTTATCTTCAAGTTCTATTTTTTTTTGATCAAAAATAATCGTTATTTTTAAGTTTTATAAGGCCGCTGCGAGTTTTTGGCAAGTAATTTATCAAAAATATTCGTTGGTATAATCTCGTCAACATATGTACTTAATAATTCAAACATATGTATAGACAAATACATATGTATATCAACATAGAGGCAGTGACTTTTTGAGTTTTTCGACTGGTGAAAAAAAATTAAACTCAACATCTAATTTATATACATAGGTTTCGCTCAAACTTGTTTCAATCAATGCAGATTTCCATAGAGCTTGACGAGACATGCACATTCGTATACTTTAAACTGTTCTCCGATACAGGGAAGCCTTTGATTCTGTTCGTTAAAAATATCAAAATAATCATAAAATCTCTATTAAAGTTAATTTAAGCTTTTTAGACCGACCCCAAAGATCTTGACTATGATACTAAACACCTACCGAGAATTTTTGTTTCGACTTTATTATGACCAGAAGTTTTGGCATGTAAATCTTGCAGTATCTCACCTATGACATACCAGCGTTCTAATTACGTAACTTTACCATAGAAAATATCTATGTAACACAGCATATACAAAAAGTATCTTAAGCGCCAAAATTCGAAATGTTTAACGTGAATAAAACTTGATCCGGTTTTTTCAACATCGTCTTATCTGTACCTTGAGTAACACATACATATCTTCGAATGAATTAATATTTTTGGAGTAGGGGAGAAGTTGAAATGATTTAAAAAATGTTCCTGATAAGGGCCCCCTAGTGAAAATCCGACTTGGCCCCCCATTTCTATAGTTACGCCACTGTAGTAATTGCATCCTCCTTTGCGACTTATAATTGACTAATATCATATTTTTCAGGATATGAACTATGTTTTATACTAAAAATTACCTTCTGCCAAAAATCTGCGCTCGAAATTTCTTGGCAAATCGCTATAATCGTATTGAGTTTGATTCCTGCTCTCATGGAGTTTAAAGACCGTTTGTCGGCGAATTACTGTGAAATGTAAATCTTCATTTTCCTCAATCGAATCCCTATCCTCGTCATCAAATCGTTTTGGACTTTGTAATTGTCGTGCTATACTAACGGCATTGCCTCGTATCTCCTGTGCCGCATCCTCAGCTGTAAGCTATAACAAGAACAACAATTTTAACATAAATAACAGATTCTTCATTTACGAGACTACTCCAAAGCTAATATAGTTTTACGATTTCATTTCATTTTGGTTATTTGTTGTCTTCTTATAATGTTGAACTTACTGTGTTAGACGATTGAAACCAATCCAATCTAGTTGTTGCCAGTAGCTGTGACATAGTTGCAAATCGATGGAAAAACATGGCGATAAATTGTATGACTAAAATTAAACCAAAAAATACTACAAAACAAAGGCCGATGGGGTCTAATTCCTTATGACGCCTATATATATAAATCTGGGAATTAGTATCATCATATGTTATATAATCAGTCGGATCGATTGGCCACTCCAAATGTAAGTAGTCCTTTTTTAATTGAAGTAAAAAAACAATCAAAACGAAAATCGAATTGACCAATATAAAAGCAAATGCAAACATATTACGCAATTGGCGGAGGCCTTCGGCAATTTTAGCTTTTTTATCCTTTGTATGAAACATTGGTTGTAAATAACGTTTAATCAAATCTTTCCAAAAACGTTTTTCTTTAAGTGATATTTCACCTAGCTCTGAATCAACCAAGAGTGGGTCGTTCAACCAACCAGGCAAATAATCTTTAGTACCATCTTCCATATCACCTGTAGATAACACCTTGTCGTCATCCTACGGTTAAATAAAACATCTTGTATGATAATTATACACAGACATAGAAAAGAGCTATTGCATAAATAAATCCACAAATATCAGTAGTCG
Organism: Sphenella marginata; assembly: GCA_951509765.1. NCBI lineage: Eukaryota > Metazoa > Arthropoda > Insecta > Diptera > Tephritidae > Sphenella > Sphenella marginata. The sequence continues at coordinate 55,806,694 of OX608082.1, forward strand.
GGACAGAGAGGCCTATGTGGGTGTTTGTTATACCTAAAGTTTCTCTGGTTCTCGAGCTTGCAAAACTTACAAATATGTAAAACAAGAAAGACCGCAAAAACCAACAACAAAATATTAAGAACCGTAGCACGGGTTTACGTACATAAATATGTACAAACAAAAAAGTCCAGCACACACATTCGTTCGTATGACCGAAGGTCTAACAACAATGTGTACTCACTGTTGGCAAGAACAAACAAACAAAAGGGAATTAATTGAAGTGGAGATAAGTGCATTGTGACGTCACAGGGCATCATAGCTTAGTGTTAGAATTTTCTAACAGCGGCTTTGGTGCAGACACTGGTTCGCATCCCAGTGTCCGAAAAGGGATCTGATGATGAGCCTGGAAACTCTGAAACATGTAATCCTATCCATCGCTGTTGATTTTTCCTTTGTAATTTTTCTCCAATTATCAATTTTTCCCAAAAAACTGACAATTAAAATTCATTAGGAATTATTGTTTCTCTGGTTCTCGAGCTTGCAAAACTTACAAATATGTAAAACAAGAAAGACCGCAAAAACCAACAACAAAATAAAATTAGTATATTTTTTTGTAGTATCCATGCATCAAGAACCGCCAGTTCTTTTCCCATAAACATCCTCTAGGTTATTCCTTTCGCCTTCAGTAATACATATATTACATATTGATCACAAATAAATGGAGACTTAAACTTAAGCTGTCGTGTTAAGGTCGTTCTAGTAGTGGGCCTGGAGTCAATTGCAACAACAACATAGTTTGTATATGGTGATTATTGACGTGTTGTCATATAAAATAAGTAAATTAAACAAACGTATGGCTTGTCAAAGAAACATTAACATCATTTGCATAAGTGAAATAAAAATTAGTTTACAACTTACTGAAAATGTAAAGTAAGATAGTTCGGTTTGCATGTTATTAAGTACCTAGGTTAAATTTAGGTTTACTCAACTTATGGGTGCTGTGGAAAATCCATAATCGTAGAAATAAGGCTCTTACGCTTTTCTTGATTTACATAGCTAATTTTGTGGAAAAACCCCACATAACCTTTTCTGTTTAGAAGAACTAGATCTACATTTTTTATTTGACCCCTTTGGCTCTAATTTTATTGAGTAAGAAGTTATTGACAAAAATATGGGGAACATTTTGTACCTCTTTATACTTGAAATGGTACCTTTTAGGCAACCGGCCTAAATATATCGGTCGCCCCTCGTAGTTTTATCTACCAACGAAATTTCATTCAGGCTTGTACCAATAACAGCTTCTACCCTTTAGAACCTAACGAAAGTTGGCAGTGGGCTGGGGTAAAGAGCTAATACCAAAATATATACCACTTCTTTTCTTCACTGAACGTCACCCAAGTCACCAGCAGCCAAACTAGTTAACTATACTGTGTGCATCCACTTTCACAAGTTTTATTTTTGTGCATTCAGTTTAGTATTATACAATAAAGCCAAGATTTCGTAATTATTTAATTTTATACTCCGGTGTTTATACATTTATTAACTAGCTTCCTTTTTTCCCTTTCCATATCATATTACGTGAGAACGCGCGACTAGCCGGATTCGAACCAGCGACTTGCAAATATCACTAGACACAACTTTCTAGAGTTTTATTAAAAATGTGTATAAATTGTTTGACACGCCACTGTATCTCATGTAAATTTCAGAGGCACGATTTGATATTTTTCTGAAAACTGAGTACATTTTGCTTCATATAAATCTATTTGAATTTAATTTTTTACTCAAGGTACCTCACTTTAAAATTTATGTTATATATCCTTTTTCTTTATCATACTAGTTTGATAATTAAAAGAAAGTTTTGCATACGTCTTAAGTTACAGGCTGTCTCATAAAAAGTATTTTCTTAGTTTCCGAGGTCCTTGAGCTCAAACAGGCTAACAGAAAAACAGACAGACAAAAATTTCAAAAGTGGCTTAGATAAACTCTCCGACACGAATTTTTTAGAGTTTTATTACAGTCATATATGTATGTATGTATGTATATAATACTATCTATATTGCTAGTACAGAACTGTGAAGCTTGTCAAACATTACAGTACAATACAATGAGAGAAGAAGACAAAATCTCGTTGGCGTCAATTTTTTTTTAATAAAAGGGGGAGATGAAATATCTGGATATTTCAACGAGTGAATTTATTTGCTTTTTTATTATTACTTTCACTAATGTAATGTACAAAAGTCTACTTCGCTCTGCAAATAAAAAAGTAAATCCATCAAAATGATAAAATTTGATACATTTTAAATTTAAAAGCTCAGCATATAATTTAAAGTTTTGCACCGATTTATATGTACATACATACATACATACATATGCTATGCTCAAATAATAAATACATTACGCTTTATATTCAATAGATTGGCCTTTTTATATTTAATTCACTAAACTGTGATTTTATAAGTTAGATACTACTATAAAGTACAATTTGTGTAAAAAGGTCAGTGACCTCTGTCTACTCTTTCGCGCTACTACAATACACTAACCCTAATAAAACTCGAGAATGCTCATAACTTACATTTGAACTGTCTCGTCAAATAACGATTGACACGATTTTAGAAAGATACGATACTAGCAATATAGAACTATTATATACATATATGATTACAGTATACATTTTTTCCTTGCTCTGAACGACCAAAAACTATGTAAAAACACATTAGTATAAAACTGTCGAATTTTCCACTAGTTGGAACTGTCGGAAAGGCAATGCTACCGCTTAGGGCATCGGTATGCCAAATTCGTGTGTGGATGCCTGTGAAAGAGATTGAAACCAAACTAGTAGGGCTCCGGAACCAGTAGAAGTGAGCAAGTTGAGAACTACAGATTTACTTTCAACTCTTGCCGTTGACTATCAGTTTGTGTACGTGTGATGGTCGAACATAGTTTGACTCCTAGGACAAAATTCGCCGACCATAAATAAGAATTTCGGGGGTCGTATATTTTTCATTGAATTGGGCAATTTTAAATACATGATAACAAACTTACCACTATTACCGCTACCTCCCTTGTGCCCCATGAAACGTCATTCATATTAAAAACTGAGTAAATAAGAAGAAGCATGTACATCGATGGTATGGTGATGTAGTAAATTAATCCACATATTAATGCTCTAACTTCTTGTGGATGCACTATCCCTAAGGACAAACAAGTATTCGCAATACATTATTACAAGGTAATCTATAAATAATACCAGCAATAAAAATTTGCGTGAACACCAAAATGAAGAATAACGAAGCCGGTGCTAAAGGTCCATCTTCTATCATCTGTATGATTATGCCCATTAAAACGGCCATCATTACCAAGCAATACATGGAACTTATTACAAAAGCGATTAACAGCTGAAATACATAATTATAGAAAAGGAAGTTTTAAAACCACGTAAAAGTGCATATCTACATACACATGTATATATCTATGTACATTGTTTTATAGCTAGCCTCAAAGTCATGCAGAATCCAAACAGTTGGAAATAATTCCTTTCACCATTTTTCCACTTTTCAAAATTGGGATGTATGATGAAATCCGGACAAACAAAACCTTGACACGACCCATTCACCATAATCTCGTCAGAACCAAATTCCGACCATTCAACATCCCTACTGTACATAATCCAAACAAGAAATCCCGACAAAATATAAAATAAATTTTTAAAAAAGCTCGCGATTTTTATTATTATTATTCTTCATCTGTATCCTATCATTCGTTTCTTTTAAAATTATTCTTAAACATTTTTTTCCAAATTATTTTCTTTATCTTCTTCTTCCCAATTTTCTTCGTCTTTATGTTTATCTTTATCGTCATCATCCAGCCCAATTCTAAATACAAATTCCGCACGGATTTTTTCTCTTCTCCCATTCCTCCTATTCTGAATAATGTTCGAAAGTGGGAAAACCGGTTATGAGAGAAAAGTAGCTTTTACGAATGTGAGTGAACGGGAGATTTTAGTGCCATTTATACAGAACTTTTTTATGATCAACACGAAAAGGAGAGCTACAGAAATATGTAAGTTAAATGTAAATCAAATGGAAAATTATTTGTATTTGTTCATATCTACCCATTTTTTCCGTTTTTTTTTCTCTAGTTTAGAGTAGGTAGAGGTTACGGCGCGGTTATTAAGGCCGATAATGTCAATGTCATCAGCATATGCTAACAATTGCACGCTTTTATAGAATACTAGCAGGATGTCCGGGCGTTGCTCGGGATGTAAGTAGTTCATAAAATTCTGCTACCCTCACTTGAGAAGACAATTTACAGGCAGAGAAGGTTCAGAACAATATTTATTTTCCTACATTATATCCCGTTTATGTCGACGGTAACCAACTGAACCGTTTCTTAATAGTCTAACTTCGACCTTTTGTCATCTCCTTTCCATTTGACTTGTGGCGAGCATCGTACACTTTAATGTGTTTAATATTGACAGTCTGAACAAAGCATAATAATATTTAGTATTACGCCCGAATGTAACGAGCAATGTATCAATTTTAAGTTATACAAATATCGTCAGCGCTAACTTTTGTAATAATTAATTCAATCAGATTTCTTAAGTAGACCACGCGGTCTCGATAAAGTTTTTGTTAAACAAATAGTTTAGTTATATTAAACTCGTCTTTTATTGTGGTAAACGATGCTACAAACTGGTGACCCCGACGGTTCTAAGGCTCCGAGCACTGGACAGCCCGCTTTACCAACAGCAACTGGCGGGCAAGTGGAATGCTCAATAGGTAACAAGGTATCGGTGAAGGTACCCCCATTTTGGTCGGAACAGCCGGAAATATGGAATATGGCAATTTGGAGTTGCGGGTGTCTCCAACGACACTTCCCGCTTCAACACAGTTGTGGCCGCAGTTGAATCGAATGTTTTATCGCAAATTTCAGACGCCATTTTGAACCCACCTGATAGCGGAAAATACACTAACCTGAAAAAATGTATAATCGAAAGATATTGCTTAAGTGAGCAGAAAAAGGCTCAAAAGCTACTATCTGAAGTTGATTTATAGGCAAATTCTGTAAGCTGTCTCTATTCACTAATAGAGACAATTTGTGGTCAGTTTCAATTTTGAGACAAATTTTTGTATTCAGTAAGCTGTCTCACATCTTATGTCTCAAAAAAGAGTCACTAATTTGTCAGCTGGTTGTAGGCAGGTCACAAACAAGAAAATATAGGGATAAAAATTAAATAAATTAAAAAAAAAAAATTTTAAGCTTGAAATCATTTATAAATTTTTAAAAAAATAATAATTAACTAACAAAAAAAAAGAAAAAGAAACAAAAAAAATTGTCGTCGATCCCGGGTTCGAACCTGTTTCTCACACGTTGTACCTCGTGACACTTACTACCTCCGCTATTGCAATGGTGAAATTTTTGTGATTTCCTCTTACAGAATACCGAAATCATCGAAAGTCACAAAAATTGTCTCTAATGAAAAATCTCAAATTTAGTGACTTGAGATGAGACAGACTTACAGAATACAGCTATTAGGCGACAAACGACCAACACAGCTGCTAAATGAATTAAGCGCTTTGGGAAAAAACAAAGTTACAACAGAATTTTTAAAGTCACTTTGGCTGCAGCGACTACCACCGCAGGCAGTAGCAATACTGCAAGCATCATGGTTCAGTTAAGCATGCATAGCAGGGCATAGCATAGCAATACACAGCACGTAAAAGAAAATCTTGATTATACTTCGCACAACGCACAGCCCCTCAAAATCAGATATTCGCGAAACATACAGAATTTCATGAGCTCGCACACATTCTTTCAGCTTTTCTTCTTCCATTACAACGCTTTTATTTGTTTTTTACTAAAATTTATAAGAATAATAAGCAAAAGCTTTGACAGTACGTATGTTAAGATACATAGAGATCAAAATTCAACAGACTTCTATGCCATGCTCTGGGTTGCCATGCGTTGTATAATCGAATACATGTAAAACCAATTCAACAGATATCGGAAATGACAGATCCCATGCTATGTATTGCTATGCTATGCAAGCATAATTGAACCATCAGACGCACAACTGCCGGAGTTAGCTAAACTGGCCGACAAAATTCTTGAAGTCTGTGATTTTCAGCACATATCAGCAATCTCTACACCAAAAGCAGCTGTGAGTGAATTAGCAGACATCAACCAACGAATTGAACGGATCGAAAAGCAAGTAAGTAAATTTATTCAAAATGGCGAGTATAGACAACACAAACGATCGCGATCAAGTTCTACAAGACGCCATAGACGACCACCAACTTCGAAACGTGACAACGGCGACTACTGTTGGTATCACGAAAGGCACGGGGAAAACGCCCGAAAATGTCGCAGTCCTTGCTCGTACCCAAAAAAGTCTTCAAAAAACTAACCCCATCTTCTGATCATGCGAGCATGAATTACTGAATTTTTTTTTTCGTACACCTTTTTACAAAATCCTTTATGTTTCCCTTTTATTCATTACTAAAAATATGTCTACTTTTTACTTCCAGCCTTTCATATATGTATGTACATTAGTGCGGATTGGTCCCCATACAAAAAAAAAAGTGTTTCCAGTCCACCCCTAGGATTAAAGATATTTTGAAGGCGATCCCAAAAAAAAATTTTTTTTATTTTTGCCACGCCCCCTCGATGGGCTATTTACTTTTTATGACACTACGTCCCCATTTTAAGTCTGATTTTAATGAGCCGTACACCGTTGTTCATGGCTTGGTAGCCGCCACAATTCCTACCTTAATAATTTTTTATTCCGAGTTCAAATTCTAGTAGTGACTCTCGGTATCTCGTTTCACATCATACCTAAATTCCATTTTTTTAGTCTGTCGAAAAGGCCTTTAAATTCTGTGAAACTTTTTCCTTAACAGTTACTACTTTAGTTCATAACTAAAAAAGTTATAAAGGTTTCAAAAATCCAAATATAACCCTGTGTTAAATTTGGCAATTATGCTACAATTGGCAACACTGGTTACTATTACTTTTAGTTAAATGTACATTGTACATTCATATATGTATGTAGGATAATATTAGGGAGTCGACTGTAGATGGTGATAGTGGCAACACCTGTTTGTCATACTCTACTTTCAACAACTTGTGAAACATGGGTATACAAGAATTCCAAAAAGGGGGCCCAACAGTTCTTCGCCCCGGGTCCTGCAATACCTCTGTGAGCCCTTGCCCATATTGTCATAACATATTTTGGCTCACTCTGGCATACAAGAATGAGAGCAAATCCACTGCCCCCTTAGCATACATTTCTACATATATTTACCTTACCTGGAATTTTTGTTTCAGATAAATGCAAGATAATATAAAGATCAATACGGGTACAAAATTCCACAAAAAAGAGGTCCAAATATTTGTGTTAAAGACCGCTACCAACGCGCCAACCATCATCAAGAATATAGTACCTGGTCCAAGAATCGTACCAACCATAAGCATTGCCTGATAAAGAATATAGGGCTTTGAAATAGAGTTGTTGTTCTTCACCACAATATTCGCGTCAGATAATAAATCGAATATATTTGCTATTGTAGAGGGCACCCAACGTCGTCTCTGATTATAGAATTCATTAAACATCTCCGGCGAGTGTGTATAAGCATCCGATGCGGCCGAATATTCTACGCGTAAGCCTTGCTTTAATATCAATGTGCAAAGCCATCTATCCTCGCCTTGATCATACTGAACATAATGTATGGGCTCGCTCGAAACCGTTGTATACTTTTTCATTACACTATTTTCCATGAGTGCACTACCACGAAATAGGCTAAAGCATCCCGGACTACAGAGTACACAACCTATAACATGTTCGGTGGCTTTTTGAAGCCAATGCCCAATCGCATATTCGAAAATTTGATACCATACCATAGGGCCGCGACCAACTGGATGAATACGTCCACAAGCTGCTCCCAGTTCATCTATTGCTTTCATGCGATCTATCAAAAGGTGAACAGCCTGAGGTTGAAAGTCGATATCGCCATCTAATGCCAAAATGAATGTATTTTCTGCAATGACTGCCTTGCGCCGTGCGGATACGTCCTGTAACTCCATAATGCGAAAACCAAGTTGATAATACATGTACATCACTTGAGACCAACGTTTTTTGTGCCTTATTTTATCTTTATTCTTAAGATGAGCTATCATATTCGACCGCCCCGGCAAGGTCCATAAAAGGCGGCCACCGTAAGGTGTTTCAGTTTTAACTGGTGGCTTTATATTTATATTAACACCATAAACTTCAAAGCACGCCTTATCAATGCTAGTGATTAAAGTTTTCACATATTCGTTTAGTGGAGGATTTCGAGGATTCTCACATAACTTCTCCTCCAACACAAATCCATCGTCAAAAAATATATTTGCTGCGAATATATGATTAAAAGAAAATACTTGTATACTTAATATATTTACTTGTATAATAATAACAGAGTGTAGTACATGTAATCGAAAAAGTGTTATAATTCTAAAATGGACAAACAATAATCATACATCGTCTGTTTTATAATTTAAAGCTATAGTGACTTTTTATGTCAGCGGAAGTTTAAGGGCCACTTTCATAAAAGTCGGTTAACCTAATCGGTGATTAATTTGACAGCTAACCGTACAAAATACGTCAATTAAGCGGCCTTAAGGATTTGGAATTGTTTGCCCTGTTTTGGCAGACTAATTTTAAAGCCAGTGCCTAATTATTAAAAAAATGTGCATATGGGAAAATTTGAAGAACAAAAGCCTTCACTTAGCGTTGTAGTGAGCAATCCGAAACTGCAGGATCCCTTTCGATAAACGTAATATCTTTAGTGAAAACTTCGACCATACCAGAACTTTTTCCAGTGTAAAATAGGAATACTCCTGAACACTTATATCATGAGCGAAATTGCGATGATTTGATTTTATTGAGCTGGACTCTCATCTAATTTGCGATATGGTGGTATTCTTTGGTGGTATCGCTCTGTACCGCATGTAAATACAGGTAAGTTTATTTGATTTTTTTAGTGTTAGTTGTCTCTATTAGTTAACAAATTAAAATATGTATTGCGGTTAGGGAGTCAAGCCCCAAAATGAATCAAATTATATGCATACCCGAGTGCTGATTAAATTACCGCCTCACATGAGTATTTTTAACATAACTAATCATGTATTTTGTTTTTGTAAACACTTTGCAAACCTATAAAAAATGTTATTGCATTCGTCTTTTATCGATTCATGGTGTTCAAGGACGATTGCCGAATAATAACTACCTACTCTGTAAAAAATCGTGTGTTGCCGTCCTACCACACCGAAGGTGCAGGTTCGAGCCCTGCTACAGGTTACATCAAAAAGTAGCTTGAAAAAGTCTCTTAGAAGGTTGAAAATAAAAAATGAGGTATGCATTAAAAAAGGCCACCTCCAGTGGGAAAATTCCAGGCCACCAGGACCTCAAGGCTAAAAATGGGCTAAAACAAGATAAGCTTAGAAAATTGCTTATCTCTTTTTATTAAATCAACCCATGCAAAAAATGCATATGAGCATTTACGTAGAATGGTCAACCAGAGCAAAAATTTTAAATGTTAATAAAAATAAATTCTTTTTTAACCCTGTTATACAAAATTACCCAAATTTTTATAAAAATAACGGTTTGAAAGTTAATTTAAATTTTTTTTATGAAAAATTTGGCTTGAAACCTGAAAAAAAAAATTGTTCATTTCCAGCCAGTTTTAAAGGCCTGTTTCTTTTAAATTTTTTCAACAAAATACCCCCATGAATATCAATTAAGACTATAAAAATGAAAGAAGATTGAGCGACGATGTTTTAACGGTAAATTTTTATTGAAACTTTTACCTCTGCCTGGATCGTACGTTCGCGACCAAAAAAATACATTTTTTGTTACCACTTCTCAAGGAGTGTAAGGATATGTCTAGAACTACATTGCTAAAGCCAGTTGAGTGCACTTAATTGAAAAACAAAACTACTTGTCTTGAAGGGTTTACCAAACCTTTTTTTTAATTCTCAAAGTTGCGTACGTTCGCGACCGTTTGGCATTTTGATATATTTTTGCCTACCAAAAACTGAAGCAAGAAAAGAAGAGGTTGTTAATATACTTTATTTCCATTTCTAATAATAGATCATAGGGTTTTGAATAATTTTAATGAAGTTATTCATAAATTTTACAACCATACATTATAGTGAGTATACTTTATATTATGCAAGCCACTTTCGAGCCTTTCGCTGTGAGCCGCGGAATTTCAGTACAGTCTAATAATTTATGCTATCTTCTTTCTTTATACAACCTATAAGATTTAAACTTGTGAATTAAGTGTTCCAGTTCATATAATTTGTAAAACATTATGCCGAAAATAGGAAAAAAAGTGTATGGAAAAATCGTACGTTCGCGACCCGTACGTTCGCGACCGGTATTTAAGCCTATATATAAAAATGTACGGACGATATTTTAACGCAAAATAAACGTAAAGAAAGTCACTTTATGCCACTTCAATATGTTATCAATCGTTTTGAAAAAATCCATTCCATTTCGCTGAATTTTGAATTTTTCCAGTTGCACAAAAAAGTCACTTCCATTTTGTGTACGTTCGCGACCACATATTTATTGCCCCCACAGTCTAAACTAAAGATCGAACAAACCTGCCTCTTGCACCTAAAATTTACTTCCAAAATGCTATTGAAGTAGCAAACAAAAAAAACAAAAACCTATGTTTACTTTGTTTTTTGGCCCACAAAAGCGTACGAACGTACTGTTCGCGACCGTGGAAACACCCATATATGTAAGTAATATTGGTCAAAATTAAACAGTGAAAATTTTTTGGGTAAAAACTTTCGGCTCATGATGCACTTTATTACACTTTAGTGCATTTGAATGCAAAATTTTACTGAAACAATTTTTCTGAAGGCCTGTTTCATGTAATATGAATAAAGAAAATTATATGAGCTTGACATCACTGAATGGAGAATTGAATGCACTTTAACCCATGGTAGCCATTTTTCGAAAATATTAAAATTTTTAAGATTTAACTAAAGCGAGCTCTAGACAATTTTACGACTCTGTGAACAAATTGGGCATATAAGTCACAAAAAAATTGTTTACAGGAGGCAATAAAAACTGTATAACTCGCGAATAACCGCGATTTTGATAACTTTTTTAAACCTTATACTCGTATTCAGCTTGGTGGGCATCATGGGTTAAATTGTACTCATTATATTTAATGATGTCAAGCTTATGTGTAAAAAAAATGTTTCAATAAATATTTGCAATACTTTTTTTAATTCAGTTGCACAGAAATATAGTATAGCGTATCAGGAGTCAAAAGTGTTTATCCAAAAATGCGCATCGATTCATTTTCAAACTCTGTAAAAAACATCCTTTACAAATACTCACAATTTTCCAAAGTCTTCCAAGCTTTCAGTTAATCGATAGTTAACGAAAATATGTATATAAAATTTTGTTTTTCTTCTAATGTTCTAAAAATTTTAATATTTTCGAAAAATGGCTACCATGGGTTAAAGTGCATTCAATTCTTCATTCAGTGATGTCAAGCTCATATAATTTGCTTTATTCATATTACATGAAACAGGCCTTCAGAAAAATTGTTTCAGTAAAATTTTGCTTTCAAATGCACTAAAGTGTAATAAAGTGCATCATGAGCTGAAAGTTTTTACCCAAAAAGTGTTCACTGTTTAATTTTGAATAATATTACTTATGTGCATTTTTTGAATGGGTTAGTTCAATTAAGAGTTATTAGCAATTTTCTGAGAGTATCTTTTTTAGCCCATTTTTAGACTTAGGTCCTGGGGGCCTGGGATTTTCTCACTGGAGGTGTCCTTTTTTTAATGCATACCTTATTTTTTTCCTCAAGCCCTCCCTCCGAAAATGCGCAGGGAGTGAATAAATTTACAACTTCGGTTTTACGGTTGCTCTAATGTTCATAGGGGTGCAAGAAAATTTTAGTTTTTGTATCATACTTATAGGATTTAAAATACCCATTCGGCTGAAAAGTCGATTAATCCCTTCGTACCTGTTCGGATTAAAGGGGTACAATTATTCTCACCGTAGGATATGCTCGAACAAATGTGAACAGGTCAGCCCCTACCAAGCTGCGAGGAAACAGCAAAATGGTATTTTCAGCTTTACGATTGCAATCCGGTGGCACCAACTCTTCATAAACTGTTAGTGCACTCTTCGCAAATATTGGAGCTTGCGATACTGCCATTCGGTGTATTAGGCGAAAAAGCGTAAGAAGCGCCTAACAAAATTTATAAAAGTGATCGTATCGAACATGCCAGGAAAGATTCAAGAGTGCACAATATGGAGGATAATTTCGGCAGAGCTATGAACTCTTCTGATCCACTATTATCTTCATTACGAAAAAACAATAAAACCATACAAAAATTGTGTCTGCCACCTGTTGCAGTCTCCCTTTTAAAAATGCCTTACATTTCTAATGAATGTGAATTACATTCCACCTCAAAAGCGGCACTAAGCGAGACTCACTACGAATCTGAGGAGGACCTTTATTATTCATTCCAACTTTAAACAGATCATTCTTTTGATAATTGTAACGGTAAGATTTTAAAAACACATTTAAAATAAACAAACTTTAAAGTGATATAATTTAAGATGGAGATGTTCCTGATGCATAGTCGCACTTTTACATAGGTTTTGATTTTGTGTTTTTTCGAGTTCAGTAAATGCTGTTTATATCGAAATATATAAAAAACTATCCTGTTTCAAATTCAATTAAAATTTATAGTTTCCATTTTGTTTGACAGCAGTAATGAAAAATGGGCGTGGCCAGCCCATTTTTGCCGCAAGGCGTTATATTCGTCTATAAATACCTACCCCATGCAAAATTTTAGACCGATAGCTTAACCTCAACTATTTTATTCCTCAAAAATTCAATTTTGTACCATAGTGGATTGGCTTGAAATAAGTAAACTGCATTTCAATTGGAAAATTTTTTTCAAAAAGCATAAAAAGTGTTCAGATCCCTCCTTGGCGAAATCATGGACCCTCCGCTTCACTACGATATAAAACACTTACTCTCAATCTCGTAGTAGTCCTTATCTGGTTTGCCACCATTAATGTGCAATTTTGCCATGCGCCGAGCGCACTGATCTTCGTCCATCCGAATAATTGATTTCAAAAAGTCCATCATTTCTTCTTGGGTTTCATGCCACATTGTTGCACATATGATTACCTGAGGAGTTTTATCGCATTTATTGACATCTGCAGGTAGGGCTTCTGACGACAAACTGTCCTAAGAAATTTTCAAACAATTAGTTATTTACCATAATCAGAAGGATGTTCAGGTAAACGAACAGATATGCACTCATCATTCAAATCAATAATACGCCTATTTAATGTAATACATTGATCCAACAAAAAGCTGCAGTACCAAGGGCACACAAACAATTTTTCGGTCGGTGCGTTTCTGTCATTTTGTGGACACCAAATATGACGTGTTATCCAAAGTTGAGACAGCCACCATAGAGCCCATATCCAAAGATTGTCTAAAATAATAATGTCAGTAGTATCATTGATAGCATTGTCCCCTAGTCCAAAATATATTGGAAAGAAGGAGTGAAAGGAACAGACGTTTGCGCCATGACGCGATGATATCCACAAAGCAATCGCAACACACATGGGCCCTGTTAGGCTTAGCGACAGTGAGAAGCTGAATTTTTGGATTTTTATTTTACAAGCAAATTTTGATAAAACATAACATAAATATGAAGAGAACACTTGTAGAAACAGTACGTAAAGCACAACTCTATTGTCAGTTAATATTGTAAACGTGTGTGATGAGTTGCTTGAATTTCTCTGGCCTTCGCCTGAAAACTGTAAAAAAAACACAGTTAAATATCAACTTGGTAAACCTAAAAACAAATTACACAGTGGATCAGCAGTTTTGTGGGAGGAATGATTCTAGGGTTAAAATATTTTAGAAAATTGTTCCCCAGGAAATTTCACTAGTGGTCTTGTCCGCCAAAATCTTCAGAAAATGATTTTTAAATCCCCAGGAAACAAAAAAGAACAAAAACGTTCTATGAAATCTGCAACAGTTTTGAAATTTTTCGTTTATTCACAAGCATTTACCTATCGAATAAACAACGCTTTTAGTACATTTCGAAGCAAAGGCTAAAAATATGTCCATGACTACAAATATCTTGTACTACCTTTATAAACAATTATGCTTGAGCTATTTCCGGTTGAATTAAGCATAAAAAATACGTAAAAGTATAAAAAGAATGGGTGCAACTAAATTTTTAAAAAATTTAGATATTGCTGAAAAAAAGAAAGGAAGTAATTTCAACATGTTTTATTCCAAACAATTACAACGACTCTCGGTATGGCCCATTTGTTTCAAGTTAGCCGATTTTAGTAAGTCAAAGTAAACTTGATTTACTAGTTGCAAAAGTTGGAATTAGCAGCTAAATTGCGTATCTCGAGGCCAACGTTCGTTTCGTCTACCAAACGATTCGTTCGTGTACAAGTATTTGTTCATGTAAATAAACTTTTGACTGACAAGCACGTTGTTTTCGTCTAGGCCCTGTAAAAACCGAAATACTCTGTTCGATAATCCAAAGAGTATTCGTTAAGGAGTATCCCAACACTTACCCCTTTTCTATGTAAAAAAGGTGGTCCTATTTATATGGCGTTATTTACATTTTAAGTTATTTTTGCATTAGCATTATAAATGCAAAAATCAACTTCGAAATTTTCGAAGAAAATCGTGATTCGAATTCAAAAGACTTGCAATATTGGTATTTTCTTCTTGGCACTCTGTTATTCGGAAAATTTATTCTAATATTTAATTTTTAATTTAGCGCGTGTGTTATGTCATGTTGTTAAAATAAGTTGATGCGATGTTTGCGCATAAATTAATTAAAAGATTTAGTAATACTTAATGTGTATATTTTTGAACACGTGGCATAACCTCACAAAAAGTTTTGATAAATGCGCCACGTAAAAAGAACTTTCAGACTGTTTTAAAGCAATAGTTTCAAAACCCATTTTATCTACAGCAAGAGATCAAAAGCTATTTTAGAGACCGCGACCTTATATACATAACCGGCGGTGCATCACATCACATGTGAAACAGCACGCGGTTCAATTCTTGCTCCTGACCTATGGAACGTCAGCTCCGATGAAATCTTTAACCTAGAAATGCCCGATGATGCCTTCTTAGTCTGATACGCAGACGACATTACCCGAAATACAAAAGAAGTATGCAGGGAGCTCAATCAGGTTATAATACTTGCAAAGAGTGGCTTGATCTATGTGGCATCCAGCTGGCGGCAGAAAAGCATGGCCGCTTACTCTATAGTTCTATTCTAAAGACATTTGGTTTGCTTTCGTGCGATTCGTACTCTGTAAGACATTTTAGATTAGAATACATTCGTTGTTCGAGTTCCATTCTGTATCCTTCGGATTTGATTTATCCCCCTTGCAGAAAATTTGGTACTCACTATGTCGCAATCATATTGTTTAGTTACCACCTACATAAGTTATATGGTATCCCACCTGTACCGAATACTCATTAAAAGCTAAATTTCGTATCATCACTAATTAAAGTCACTGGCCGCTATTAATTTGCTTGCTCAATTCTTTTCATAATTTTTAAATATATACCGCTACTTATTTATTTCCCAACTCTTCATAAATTCAGGTGTATACCGCTATTTTTTTGCGCTCATATTTTCTTAGTTTCTAAATACCTAACTACACTGCACCAATTTTATTGAACGAATACATACATATTAAAGAGAATTTCATGTAGTTTCAGATGAAAAAAAACCATTGCGAAAATTTGCGATTTTGTTCGTAATCACCATCTTAAAGTCTCTATTATATTGCAAAAATCGACTAATTTGAACGATCGGTTGTAGGTGATATATATTATATCGCACTTGTTACGTTAAAGTGTAACAACTCAAAATTTTAACATTTTCAGTAGAGACGAAAAACTGTTTCCGTAAATATTAATAACATATTACAAAGAAAAAACAATGTAATTGCACGAAAATATCATTAAAAATAATATAACCGTTGTTTCATTTTTATTTGTTTAGTATTTGCACGAAAATAACAAATTTTTGAGTTATTACTCTTTTCCTGTAATTTTTTTTTATACATAGTGGTATTATTTTGAATTATCTCTGTTTAACTGAAAATTCTCACTGGAATTGATAAATATGATTTGTTATAAATAGGCACAATTCAAAATGTTACACTTTATGTGATACACTAACGAACAAATTTGATAAAACACTTGGATGCAACTAAAAATGTAACTCTTTAGGTGAGTCGAAAGAAGTCATTCTGAAAACAAAGAGAGAGTCATAACGGTTTTTTTAACGAAAGACTAGACAAATTACTGAACGATTTTTACACTGGGTAGAGATGACCACTGCACATTATTTTCTTTCAAAAAAGTAAAATTTGGAAATTTTGAGTTGTTACACTTTAACGTAACAAGTGCGATATGTATATAGCTCCGATCCTGGAAATTTCTTTAGAAAATCTTTCGTGGTCTCTCATCTCTCTATCAAAACGTGGGAGATATTACGAAAATCGTCATATCTGAACGATCGGCTGTATGGGGTCATATGGAGGCTAGAAGAAAAAATAATCGGATCACACCATTTTTTGTCACAAATCAGATTTACGTATCTGAAACCACACTGCAAAATTTCAAACAAAAAATTTCAAAAAACGTGATAAAATTAGAAAAATCAAAAAAAAAATGTTTACGTTAGAAGTATCTACATAATTGAGCCCGAACCTGCCACTACACGCATGGAAGTGCGATATGTGAAGCTGGGGCTGCCTAACAGCCCAACCTGCGAATGTTCGCCAATTTTTAACACATTTTAAAATATAAGTAAAGCTTACGTATTAGATCGTGGCAAACCTATTTAAAAGAAATTAGTTAAAATAAACTTTCTGAAACCAAAATTGGAGAGAATTGCCAAAAAAGGGGTGTATACTTATTTATGTGAGTGACTGTAGATTATTTTATATCACTTAAAACTTACCTCTGATCGATAAACTAATAATTCATGCGACTGCCAAGCTTCCTGGAAGGATGCGAAATAACCTGTAATGGGTTCACCTTCGGAGCAAAATCCAATTACGGAAAATATAAATATTTTCAATGGGGAAAGATAAAGATATGTCTGGTAACGAGAACGGCTACATCGAACAGTTTTAAAAATACGTGCTGGAAAGACATTCAACAATTAGACGCGGCAAGTAAAATTCACTGTTTAAAAATTTGATGCTAATGCTTATCCATAAAACGAGTCATAACCATACCATCGATTATTGGTGACATAACCATAAACAGGTGACAATTGCAGCCAGTAGCGCGATTCTGTAACTTTTTTAACGCCAAGTGTTAGCGTTAACTTCGCTTAACACCATTTTTAACACTTTTTGCGATTCTGTAACTTTTTTAACGCCAAGTGTTAGCGTTAACTTCCCTTAACACCGAAAAGTGTTAGCTAACCCCTTAGTTAACGCGAAAAAATTTTGTGGTGTTAAAAGTTATAGAAAATAAGTTCTCCGAACATGAAACCGAACTCGCGACGCGCACTTTGTAGTCCGAACGCTTATCACCTGCGCTACTGCGACATGAACGTCGGCGCTGTCAAATGCTGTACTTAAGATGAGTGCAGTTTTCCCCTCAATTTTAACAGATATACATACATAAAACAGCTAACACTAAAAAGTGTTAAGGAAAGTTACAGAATCGCACTTTCGTTAAGAGCAAACGCCAAAATTCGGCGACAAGCTAACACTCGGCGAGGTGTTAAAAGTTACAAAATCGCAGTACAGTTGATAGTTAATTTTGTCACCAACAACAAAGCTGTGGGCTACGGCATGGTTATGACGTTAGCGTTATTGTATGTCACCATTATTATATTAAATCAGCTGTTTTACCTTTATATGGCTATGTCACCATTAACAGGGCTTTGAACTATGTACATATAACATAAAATAAAAAGACCACGGACTTACACGTAAAGTAGACATCTTTTAAAGAAAACTTTACAAAAACGTAAATTAGAAGTCTAGCAGCAGGATTCTGGAAATTTCTTAAGCATAATCTCGATCGGCAAAAAATCTCTGAATGTATTTTGGCGACTTTTGCGATTCCAGTGAAGGACAATGCACCAGATAAAGTAATTAGCTGTTTTTAGCAACTAGTTTAGCTAATAAATAATATGTTGTGCTCAAGAAATCCTGAGTTATGTATAACATGTTATTTTTATACCTAGTAGTGCTTCGCACACAAGGTATATTAACTTCATTCGCCTAACGGTAGTATGTAACGGCATAAACGAATCGAGATAGATGTTGATTTATATATATCAAAATGTTCAGGAGGAAAAGAGAAATTGATTGAGCCATGCCCGTCCGTCCGTCCGTCCGTCCGGCTGTGAACACGACAACTTGAGTAAATCTTGAGATATCTCAATGAAACTTGGTATGCAGGTTCCTTTTCACTTATCTCGGAGCGCTATTGAAAATAGGCAAAATCGGTCAAAAGCCACGCCCACTTTCTATACATATAATATTTTCGAAAATACAAAAAGATTGATTATTCAGCACATAATACACCTATAAGGATAATATTTGGTGTGCACTTTAGCGTTAAGGCAACAAATACATATTTGAAGAAATTTTTAAAAACTGGCGTGGTACCGCCCACTTTTGATTAAGTCAAATTTGGAAATATTATTAATCACAAATCAAAAACCGTTCAAGATAGCAAAATGAAATTCAGCGCATATATTTATATCAATACCGGCAAAAAAATTAGCGAAATCGGGTAAGGTCCACGCCAAATTTAACGGACACGCCCACTTTTCGAACACAGTTCTGAAAAATTTCTTTGTAAAATTAAAATCGCGATATTTCCATAATTGTATTAGTTATATAAAAAAGATTTTGCACACATAATAGGCTTTTTAGGAAACACTAAGCTGTAAAAAAATTTTGTGGATTTTGTTGAAGTAGGCGTGGCGCGGCCCACAAAAGGTCTGTTATTTTCAAAAGCGATTGCTTGAAATTTGAATT
This sequence comes from Sphenella marginata, assembly GCA_951509765.1. NCBI lineage: Eukaryota > Metazoa > Arthropoda > Insecta > Diptera > Tephritidae > Sphenella > Sphenella marginata. Next base: position 55,825,778 of record OX608082.1, read on the forward strand.
AGGTATTTCAGTGAAAGTAAGTGAGATGCTTCCCAATAGCATGTAGTATACTCCTGCCAAAAAGTACGCAAATCGAATAACAAACAAGCAAGATTTACGGCCAAGTAGTTAACACCCTATTGCCTTTTTTATTATTATACCTTTCATGAACATGAAATGGTATTATAACTTTGGTCCGATGTTTGTAAGTATGAGAAGAAGAAGAGATAGACCCACTAATAGGTATACCGAAATGATCAGGGCGATGAGGCGAGTTGATCTAGCCATGTCCGTCTGTCCGTCCGTCCGTCCGTCCGTCTGTTTGAACGCAAACTAGTCCCTCAGCTTTTGAGATATCTCGATGAAATTTTGCAAGCAGGCGCCATTTTGCATAGGATTAATCATTTGTCGGAACCAGCAAGATCGGACCGATAGAAGGCATAGCTCCTATACAATCGATTGTTCCGATAAATGGGTTTTGGCCTATAACTCTTGCAATTCAAAAGCTAGGAACGTAAAATTTTGCAAGTTTAGTACAAATTGTATTTTGTGTAGTGAAAATGACTCAGATCGGACCAACATGACATATAGCTCCCATATAATCGATAGTTTCGATAAATGGGTTTTGGGCTATAATTTTTGCAGTTAAAAAGCTAGGAACGTTAAACTTTGCACGTTTGCTACATATTATACATGTAACATATGTAGGCAAAATCAGCCAGATCGGACCAACATAACGTATAGCTCTCATACAATCGATTGTTCCGATAAGTGTGGTTTAGCATTCATGAAAGGTATAAAGCCTTCGGCACAGCCGAAGACAGCCCTTTCCTTACTTGTTTTTTTTTTATTTTCATACCTTTCATGAACATGGGGAAAGCTATTTATATTTGGTTATTTAGTGATCATTTAATTTACCACTTTTTAATCGAAAAAAATCAGTTGTCTTTATAACAACTTTTCCGGTATTAAAATAGACCTGAGTAAATTGGAATACCAAAACAGATCACTACTAGGTATTTAATGTTCGGTTACACCCGAACTTAGACTTCCTTACTAGTTATATTTGGAATTCTTGAATAACGATAAAACTTCATTTTATTCAGTTATTTAAAAATAAAAAATATGTAGGTAAATACCCCGAGACCTCGGAATATTTTACCCATATGCTCATTATATTTGTCGTCATTTTCGTATCATTTAGGGACTGTTTCAGGATCATTTCGGGACTTTTTGGGACTGTTTCGGTATAATTTCGGGACTTTTTGGGGACTGTTTCAGACTATTTTCGGGATCATTACGGGATCATTTCGGGACTGTTTCAGGATCATTTTGGGACTTTTAGGACTGTTTCGGGATCATAAGGTAGTAAAAATAAGACTTGAACATTGACTATTGTTGATTTTTAATGAAAGAATCTGAAAATATGGATTAAATATCGAGTTCTATAACACTGTATATCAGACGACTGGGTAATGGAAATTGCAAATCCTATGCAAGGTTCTGATTTTGAGTACTTGGAAGAGTATTTGGATTGCACTCGCCCTTTTATTGATACTCTTAATAAGTTGCACGGCGGCCACCGTGGTGTGGAGGTAGTGTTGCCGGCCTACCACACCGAAGGTCCGGGTTCGAGGCCTGGTACAGGTTACAGGTTTGGCAAACTCTCCGAGTGTATTTCTGCCATGAAAGGCTTCTCAGAAAAAATGCATCTGCTTTGTAGATGCCGTCCGGAGTCGGCGAAAAACAGTTTGTAGGAAAAAATTTCAAAGCGGCACACCACAAATTTGAAGCTCGGCGCAAAAATCTCCTATGAGGTTGATGATATAACTGTTGTATATCGCGCCATATATATAGATATATTATAAGTTGCAAGGGGAAAAATATTGCAGCTATGGGTATTTATTTCCATGCCTTATTTCATTGCGTAGGAGGTTATTGGCAGTTAAAGAAGGTTCAAAGCTTAATTGTTGCAATACGGCAGTCGAATATTTAGTCAAAAGAGTGGAGCACCGCTTTAAAGACTTTTTGAAATTGCAGCTGCAATCCATCCACAGCTCAAAACCCAGTTGATAGGCTGCCTGTCAACTAAAGCTCAAAAAAGAGTATACGCAGCTGTTATGACTGCTGCAACAGAAGCAGAACCCGTAGTTTTGACGACTAACAACGCGAAACATCAAGTAGATGACTTTTTTGATTTCGCCAACAGCACCAGTAAGAGCTTTAATAATGCAAATACAGATGCGCAACTACAGGTAAAAAAATATTTGCAGGAACCTGTATCAAGTAATATCTTAGCAGTGGATGTTTATCCGATTGTGAAAAAAATGTTTCTCAAGTATAATACCACTTTGCCTTCTTCAGCTCCAGTAGATAGACTTTTTTCATATGCCACAATTCATAATCTTCCAGGTACAATAGGCTCACTGACCAGAATTTCGAAATCAGATTTCTGGAGAAATGCAACAGTTCAAAGAAATGGCATAAAACAAATGGGCTCGTTCAAATTGAACTAATTTTCCTTTTAAATTTTGTATGTACGTTGTCCACAAAATAATAGGAGTTCCAAAGTGATAAATGCATAATTCTGCACAACTTTTTTTTAAACACAAGTAAGCGACGCGATGTGATATCGGAACATATAACGGGATGCTAGTGTTAAATTATGAAACTATTTTTTATTGTAACGTTATTTATTTTGGTACAGATTTCATAGTTATTTGACACACTTGTTATTGGCTTACACAAAAAATGGTAGTCTTAGGTCTTTCCGTCAAACAAATTTATTTATTTTATAAGTATTTCACCAAAACTTTAAAAAGTAAGTTTAATGTAGCAGAGAATTAAATTAAATTTTGCAGAATAATTTGTTGATTTTCTTTCACCAGTGGGTAGAGGCAAGCACTGCACAGAGGAAAGTAAAAAGAAAGAAGAGAAAAGAAGAAAGGCAAAACATATAAGGAAATTCAAGATATTGTAGAATGTTCTCCTCGAATGTTCTTTCACCTTAAAATATAAAAATATAAAGGAAACTCGAGGGCGAAATCAAGAAACTGCAATTGCAGATGGACGCAACATAATACGGTGCAGCAAAAGTAAACCGTTTAATGGCCCCGACACATATGTAGAAACTCCGCATACATATACCTGCGTTTTACGCAGCATTGTGCTAGCGCCACAATGAATGAATGAAAAATGCTTCTTCTTACGCATTTTTGCAGTAAATTTCAAAAGTTGGCAAACTTTTTATATGAGATGGTGCTAGTGACGTTCGATGTGTCGTTGCAAATACACACATTCGATACAACTGTCAATGCATGATGCTGCGTAAAAAAAGTGAATGTGACGGGGCCATAACCTTTGGAACTGATATAAAGAAGGCTGTTACTGTACGTAAACCAGGCAATTATAGAGATCTGTGGAAGGTGATCAAAGATGCATGGGAAGGAATCCCATTAAAACGTTCCCAGGATCTCATCGACTCTATGCCACGAAGATGCGATGCAGTTTTAAAAAATCGAGGATATTCAACCAAATACTAATCTACTACTGTTTTGTAAGACTTTGAAAGCATTTTAGGTTATAATTTAATTTTTTTGTACAAGTATGCCTACTCCTATTTTTATGTGGATCCAGTTTTTAGTTTACTTTGCCGAACACGAGGTTAATATGTTTAACTTGAAATGTATGAGCTGTAAATATGTATGTACATATATAAATAGCCCATCGATGAATTATTTTGTGAAAAGAGTTTAAAAATAAAACAGTTCTTTTTTGAGAATTGAACAATTCAGCTATTTGATGTCCTCACTCCTATTTTTTTGTGGATAACGTACATACATATGTACCTACATAGAAATGTTGTGTAGATTTTCAAACTATTTACAAAGTTGGTAATTACTAGTGTGGCTGACTGTAATAAATTTTTGTGATATTTTTGATTTGTAAAATGTAACTGTAATCTGAAATAAAACATAATTAAGTACTTTTGTAAATCCTGCAATAAAATTATTTCATTTCAACAATAACTTAATCGGCGAATGCGAAAATACTTAAGAAATTATTCCAAAATGTAATCCCGAAACTATTCCAAAACAGTTCAGAAATAATTCCCGGAAACGGTACCAAAATGGATAGAGCCAAAACAGTCCCAAATATATCCAAAAATGGTTTCAAAATGATCCCGAAACAGTGCCGAAATGATCCCGAAACAGTCCCATAATGATCTCGAAGCGATCCTGAAAATAGTCCCGAAATGATACCGAAGATGACGACAAATATAATGATCAGATGGGTATAATTTTCCGAGGTTTCGGGGTACTTATTTTTTATTTTTAAGTAACCGAATAAAAATTAAGTTTATCGTTATTCAAGAATTCCAAAAAATAAAAATAACATGTTATTCATCACTCAGGATTTCTTGAGTGATGAATAACATATTATTTTTATTCAAGCACTTCTGGAATAAAAATAACATGTTATTTATCACTTTGATTTTTTTGAATATGAAATAACCAGTCACTCATCACTCAAATTTTTTTGAATAATGAACGACACTCGTCACTCAAGTTTTCTAATATGGCCCATCCCTAGTAGTAATAGCCTTAAAACTCGCAATTAAAACGCACATTTCCCCAGTGATGAATTACCTACACGCGAATTGATTTTTTGTGTTTCCCACTATTTTTCGCGTTGTATCTTTTCGTATAGTTTCATGTTGATTGATAAAATGTTATAATTATGTTGTTTTAGGTCACAAAAACATTCAATGGCACAAAAGGAATGTAATTTATGCGAAAAACGGAATCTTTACATATTCACCGAACAAGTACACATTTGGCAATAATGTTGGAAACTTCTTTAGAATTTAAAATTGCAGATATGTATGTACTACGAGCGATGAAGAAAACTCTTCTGTCAACAACGCTGTTTAAAATGTTTGTTTTTGTTCAGCTTATGTTTTGAGTTTCCAAAGATTAATTAAATATAGTTGTTATAGCGCAATCACAATCCTTTCAAGAATTTCGTGCTTCAAATAGTGAATTTGGGTTGCAGATCATGTACCTACTTGCATGTCAACTAAATCACCCTTATTTTTAAGTATTAAAAAAAATGGGTAGTAGTCATATTTATTTTGATGAACAAATATTTTATATTTATGTAAAAAAATTATGATCGTTTCATAGCCCCTAAAACTCAAAAAATCTCTTCCAATCTGCCAATTTTCAAGCGTTGTGAAGAGATTCACAATATTACTGGAAGGCAATGTCACCTAAGATACATCCAAAGTAAAATTATTCTATCGAAATAGGGTATTAGTGGGGTATGCGGACGAGTCCAAGCCTCCCAGAAAGGATAGAAGTGAAAATATATGGCTCCTCCACTGTTTTTGTAAACACCCGAGCGATGGCCCTTTAAAGCCTTTGCGCAGAGATAAATCCGTGACGCAGTAACATTAACGAGGATATCACAACACTGAGGGATATCCATACATACATACATACATACATACATACATACACATGTTCTTGTGAAACAAAATTCTAAAACGCTCAACGGCCAAACTGAGACTAAGGCATTGATGGGTGGTTATAACACTTAGGCCCGGTTTTTCAGCCATTGGTTAAGCTCAGTTTAAACTAAGTTTGCCTAATCTTGGCATAAATTTAAACTCCAGTTAAACTGCAAAGCGGTTTTTCAGTGAGAGTTTAAGGCCGCTTTTTATACCTTTCATGAACATGAAATGGTATTATAACTTTGGTCCGATGTTTGTAAGTATGAGAAGAAGAAGAGATAGACCCACCATTAAGTATACCGAAATGATCAGGATGATAAGCTGAGTTGATTTAGCCATGTCCGTCTGTCCGTCCGTCCGTCTGTCCGTCTGTCTGTTTGAACGCAAACTAGTCCCTCAATTTTAGACCTATCTCGATGAAATTTGGTATAGGGCCGCCATTTTGCATGGGATTAATCATTTGTCGGAACCAGCCAGATCGGACCGATACAAAGCATAGCTCCCATACAATCGATTGTTCCGATAAACGGGTTTTGGTCTATAAATCTTGCAATTAAAAAGCTAGGACCGCAAAATTTTGCACTTTTCGTACATATTGTATAAGTAACATGTGTAGTGAAAATGACTCAAATCGGACCAACCAAACATATAGCTCCCATATAATCGATAGTTTCGATAAATGGGTTTTGGGCTATAAATTTTGCAGTTAAGAAGCTAGGAACGTAAAATTTTGCAGGTTTGGTACTTATTACACATGTGATGTGTGTAGTGAAAATCATACAGATCGGACTAACATAACATACAGCTCCCATATAATCGATTGCTCCGATAACTCTGGTTTGGGCCATGTATTTTCAAATTAACAGTTTTGAAGAGTTTGTACCAACTGTAAGTAAGGATCGGACACTTAAAAAAGTTATGCGTATTCATGAAAGGTATGAAGCCTTCGGCACAGCTAAAGACAACCCTTTCCTTACTTGTTTTGATCTGCTTTTTATACGGCAACATTGGTTTTTTTTTTATCTAGATCGGCAAAAGATAACATTCTTTACATATTCAACGCAATTGCTAAATGAAAAATCGCTGTGAACAAAGATAAAGATACGCCATGTACAAGATAAATAAAATATATAAATATAAATAAATTTAAAAAGTCCAGAAGCAAGAATTTCTCACCAAATATTTCACAATTAAAACAATCAACTATGCAAACAGCTGACAGGTTAACTAGAGTTTAACCCTGGTAGATTGACCGCTTAAACTACATTTAAACTTCGTTCAAAGTTGACTGAAAAACTGCATAACAAGTTTAAGCTTGGTTTAACTGACAAATTGAGTTAAGCACTGAAAAACCGAGCCTTAAAGATTGAATATAGTTGTTCTCGCAAACCGTTGTAGAATCAAAGTTCGTATAAACCATAAGAAAGGACTGCGAAGGACTTGTTCATGTCTCTCAAATTTTCTACACCACAGTGTAAGCGCAACGTAAATTAAACTGTTAAGTTTGCTCGAAGTTGGTTGACTTATGTACATATGTATATGACGTGTTGTGGTCATATGACCCATCTAACCCATCCTTAGAAACAATAAAGAGATCAATGGAATATTGCAAGCTCTCTCATTAAAATTGTTTACCAATTAATTTTTTTGATCAGGATATCTTCTGAGGACACTAGTGACTTCGATAAGCAAAAAAGTCTTTTAATCAGCTATTCCGGCGGAACTCCTGACGGGAGGTATGTAATAGATCATAAAAGAAATCAATCGATTAGGTCAGAATTTGCCTGTGTATTTCGATGAAGCCGATAAGGATAAAAAAAACTTTATTATTTAATGGTTAATGGTTATCTGATCATGATGACTAGAGATAGGTTTTAAGAACATAAAAAGCTCAAAAAAGTTAAATATTAGAACGGTGAAATAATAATAGTAACAAAATAATAATAATTTATTTAATTCGAAAATGTATTTATTTGACATCAGGTACACATAAATTTATCTAGATCGTTCATCTAACTGAGTTGGTATGTATGGGAGTGTGACTATATTCTGTATTTATAAATTATTTTGGGACAAAGTTCTGTAAAAAACTAAGAAAAATTCTGTGCGACTTAATTATTTCGAGTCAAATTTCTGTTTTCCAAAATTTTTAAAGTGCAAAATGATATAGGGTCAAAATTCTGTAAATTAAAATTCTGCAATCTGTTGTAATGGCACATTAGGCTGAGCCAAAAAAGTGTGCGTACCGTGGCACGTTGCCACGTTTCAGGCAACCACCCGGAGTTGGCATGGCGTAGCCCAGGGTTTTTCTTTTAAGCGCGGCCGAGGGCCGACAATGCGGAAAGGTGTTCTGCACATAAAAAACATGGACCGGGACCCTAATTCAGGATTTGACCTGGGTCATTTTTTGGTTTTTTGTTAATAACTTTTCACTGAAATAAAATATTTGTTTTCCGATTTCGGATTCTTGTTACAGAGGTCAAAATGTGTGTTTTGAAAGCTCTTCCAATATTTTTGAACGTGTATTAGCAGTTACATACGGTCGTAAAGAATTACCTAAAAGAATATCAACTTTTTATAAACTAATAACATGCATTCTATTTATTTGTGTTTTTCAAAATGCTGTATTGAATTTTTCCATAAAGAATTTTGTCATGCAGAGTTTTGAAAAACAGAATATTAAAAGCGGAATTTTACTATACAGTATTTTTTAGAACAGAATAATGGAAACGTGATTTTATGTTCTTTAAAAAAAAATAACAATAAAAAAAAATATTCATTTGCACTTCTTTTAATATCAATTCCGACGGAACTCCCGATGGGAGAAATGTAATATGTTCATGAGAGAAATTCATCGATTTTATCAGAATTTACCTGGGAATTTCGACGAAGTCTATAGGGATCACAAAACTTTATTACAATTGAGGAGTTGAGTGCAAAAAGGGCACTGGGTGACATGTGCCCTTTTTGCGTAAAACTTCTAATTAGAAAGAATAATCTATGTTTTCTCTCCCCTGCAAATATGGATTTGATATCTTTTAAACTGGCTTAGCAACATCAAAAAATGTTGAGCTATGTATATATGAGTACTTGTTATTTTTTTTTTTTTTTCAAAATTATGATTTGTTGCTCATACGCACGTACGGTGTTTTTCTTATACACTAACCGAAATAGTTATAAATGCATGCATTTTATTGCATTTTTCACCTTCAGCAAAACTATTTCAACTAATTGTTTATAAATAATGTGAATTATTTTTTAAAAGTGTATGCAAAACTCGCAAAAATTCGATGAATTTTCATCAAAATTTTAATTATTTGAAGTATATGGCTTTGTATCGGATTAAATTTTGGTACAATATGTTGTTAATCATGCGCGAATGCCGAACAAATCCATCACCTTTTCTAGTTATCGAAACAGCAGTATATATCAAAAGTTGGGACCAAGAGCTTAACAACAAAACGAATAACTTAAATTAAGAACGTATGGAATTTTCAATTATACCTCTTCAGGAATAATACTAGCTGGTGAAAACTATATTTACTAGCGCAATACACACTGATTCTTATAAATTATCTGATGCAGAAGATAGTAATAGTTATTTGGATTATTAAAAATATTGGATTAAATGCATGTATTTTTGCTTTAAATTCTTGGTATTGTTAACGATAAGCTTATTTCTTTGGACCCTGATCAATTCTTGGTCTTTTATGAAAATAAGTACCCGTGAACGACATATTAGTTCAATATCATCTCGACGCCATTTAATTTTCCGTACAGCTCCATAATGCTTTTAGGTATGTAAATACTATGTGTACTAGGTTATGTAATAAAAATCCGCTTGGAATAAAAAATTATTAATATTTACAGAATACACGTTTTAATGAAGTAAAACAAGATGCATCCTTCGCTTTCCTGGTTATATGCAAAAAGGGCACATTTATCAACGATTTATTTCATCGTTTTCGGCTAACGATGTGAAGAGTCGCTTTTGTAACTTTACCAAGTTAAAAGATAATACACTAGATAACAATAATAGCGGCCACCGTGGTGTGGAGGTAGTGTTGCCGGCCTACCACACCGAAGGTCCGGGTTCGAGTCCTGGTGCAGGTTACACCAAAAAGTGGTTTGAAAAAGTTTTTTCAAAACGGGGTCGCCCCTCGGCAGTGGTTTGGCAAACTCTCCGAGTGTATTTCTGCCATGAAAGGCTTCTCAGCAAAAATTCATCTGCTTTGTAGATGCCGTTCGGAGTCGGCGAAAAACCGTAGGTCCCGCCAATTTGTAGGAAAAAATTTCAAAATGGCACACCACAAATTGGAAGAGAAGCTCGGCGCAAAAATCTCCTAGGAGGTTGATGATATCTGTTGTATATCGCGCCATATATATATATATATATAACAATAATATCAATATCTTTTTCTATATACTATAACAACAAAAAAGTTACAATGTTTCAAAGTTTTAAACACTAATATCTCAAAACATACTTTTCATAGAAGTGCCCTTTTTGCACGCAACTCCTCAATTATTAACCCGCCAGGAGCTCCGCTGGAATAGCTGATATACCCCTATGGGGTCTAGTAAAACTTTTAAAAATCAATATTAATGTACTGAGACGGATAGGCAATACCAAAAAGTATGGGATTCTAGTACGCTCTGGCAATTTCTGGCTTGTAATTAATCACAACTAAACTGACAGCCGGCAATGTTATCTCAGCGCCCCCAAGGGAAAAGGTAACGATACAAATAAGCGAGATCGTCTAATATCATTAGTTCATTTAGGCATTTTGGCATTAAAGAAATGGCGATGAATAGAATCCCGTTGCAGACGTTCAGTTCCGGTTTTGCGCTATCGTGAAGTGCAACAAATCTCTTCACGTTTTCATTTCCTTTCATCACTTCACCGAACTTTAAAATGCGATTCCGGATAAGTGCAGTAAAACTCTTCCCTGAAACATTTTGAATTGCGTTGACACAAGTTGTACTTGCTAATAAATAATAATAATGATTTCTAAAATATGCGATAAGCTATACGAACTAGTCTAATAGCTGTAACCTGTATATCCGTATTTTGAAAGATATCGATAATTATGTTTGTTTTGAAACATCTCACAAAATATGCAATAAGTACCGTAACAAAAATAAAGCAAAAGCAATTATGTAAGTAGCATTTTACCTTAAAATTGTATATACTAGAGGTCGCCCCGTTCGCTCAAATTGGACGAAAATCTAAATTGTACCTCGGTGTTTACCTAATATTTCTCGGTGACAGGTAATAGTGTCACTGGTAATACAAGTGTATTCCAAGTTACCCTGGAAATAGTGTCAATTGACACTATTGCGCTTTTGGAAATGGAAATAGTGTCAATTGACACTATTGCTATTTTAGGCAGCGCTTGTCTGCGCAGCGCAGTGTTGTCAGAGATGGATTTTTATTATATGATTATTTACAAAATTATGGTTTCTCCTTTTACGAAATATGCACTATTAGAGATTGGGGTCTACCACATTATCCCCAAAATCAAAATCCCCGAAAAAAAATCCCCAAACACAAAATCGCCAAATAAGTAATCCCCAAAGTAAAACTCGGCTCAGCGAATAAAGGCCTAACGAACTAACGCCTAATTTTTCGAAATGAAAGAATGCCTAAGAAAGAACGCCTAACAAGAAAGTGAAAGAACGTCTAACTTTAAAAATGAAGGAAAGCGTAATTTTAAAAATGAAAGAAAGCCTTAATTGTTAGGGTTTCTTTCCAATATTTGGGACTTATTTCACAATTAAACTATAACTTCCGATCCATGTTTTTTATGTGCAGAACACCTTTTGGCATTGGAGGCCTTCGGCCGCGCTTCAAAAAATAACCCTGGGCTACGCCATTCCAACTCCGGGTGGTTGCCCTGTTGCATGTTGCCACCGTTCCCACTCTATGGGCGGGATTCATGGTATTTTTTTAATTTTTATTATCACCTGAAACTAATGATTATTATATCGCGCGATTTTTTATTTCAAATTTTCATCTTATGTTATTAGCTATTTACATACATATGTATATGCATGTACACTGTATTTTTATTCCCTTTATGTTATCTTTATTGCCAATTCGGAAAGGTGTTCTGCACAAAAATACCATGGATCCCGCCAGGGTTATTTATAACAAGCGCGGCCGAAGGCCGCCTACGCAGAATGGTGACCTACGCAGAAGGACTTGGAATAATGTAGCCCAGGGTTGTTTTTTAAATTAAATTTCAAATTTTGCACATAAGCGGTTTTGCACCCACAACAGTGGTACCTCAAATGAAAGGTAGCGCTCGGCAAACTCACATAATAGGGAAAACAAACTTCAGCCTTTGAGATATATGTATATACCCAATAAGCAAAATATGTTTACTATAAGCTTACAATAAACTTACTTTTGTAATCTTTAAGCTTGGAAAACGTTTACTATAATCATTGGAAAACGTTTGGAAAACATTGTACACTCAACGAAAGTGGTCCATTTTTAACCAATTGGAATTGATGCTTGGAAAACAATGTTTAATAAACATTTCATTCAATGTATAGTAAGGGTTTGTTGAAAACTGATTGATAAAACTTCAATTTGGTCGACAACGGTGAAAACGGGCCAATAGCCTAACGAATATGTTGTGGGATTTTGCTCAGAAGGCTGCGAGTTCGAATCCCGACCATTTCCTTAATTTTTTTGTTTTTTTAATAAATTCTTATTTGGTGCAAGAGGATACAAAGGCCAATTTTTGGTATGCTGCGTGCAATTTTTTATGCAGTCTACATCAAGGCACATTTGTGCATTTTTTCTGAGAAGCCTTTCATGACACCCGTTTTAAAAAACCATTTCAAATAATTTTTCATGTTGCCTGTAGCGGGGTTCGAACCTAGGTCCTACTGTGTGGTAGGCCAGCTGCACTACCGTCACACCACGATGCCCATTAAACAAAATCAATATAAATGAAGCATATAAAATTTCAAACATTATTTTTGAAAATTGAGAAATTTTTCACCTCGCTAAAGAGTTCCCCTCAAGTTATTTCTCCAAGGCTACCACACCATTGGAAAAACATATCTAAACGTTTGTGAAATTTTTTAATTACAAACTCGTTTGGAAAACATTTACTTTTTACGCTTGGAAAACATTGTTTAATAAACTAGCTTACTTCATTGTTTATTGGGTATGTACTATATACTTACATATATAAGTATTTTGTTTTAGTATTAGTTGTACAAACCCATAAATGAAAACGAAATGACATAGTTTTCCCACCAACGCACTGAAATTAAGATCAGCGGAAGAGCAAGTATTTGAACAGCCCAATTAGAAGAGTTTGAGGGCCAAAACACAAACACGCTGACTTGGCCAACGACGGCTGAAATACTCAAAATCAGGTGCAAACAGGAACGCCAGTCAAGGTAAGTATCCAAACGAATGCCTGCAAAGTAGAACGCAATCATTAGTACTGAGGATCATGCATTGCGAATACATACATACATACATATGGAGTTTAAAAAAATCTATGCATGTATGTAAATCGTGCATCAAATTAATAAGTAAACTTAGGTCCTTAAGGAACAATACCAGCTTATAGATATGTACATATGTAAGTGCTATAGGCCTGTAATTTTGTGTTTGTGATATGCAGGCATAAGTTTGCTCAAAAAATTTACCATAGACCAAAAATAACTGCTATTTGAAATGTTGCTTTTGATCAAAAGAAATATTTTGAAATACATAAGAGCTTAACGCAACGTTTAGTTTCTTTTTGATGTGTAAATATATTTGGGCTCGGTAGGGGTTGTCAAGACATTTTTTCATTGGAGAAATCATCGAAAGCTTCCAGTCAGTGTGAGACTCTAACACACTAAAACTCCTAACGTCATGTACCGATCCCGCCGTTATTGGTCAATTGGTCAGCCGCACTGTACTTAAATTTCAGTTCTTAGCTGGAGGATTAATCAAAGAAAGTGGTTCTTGTCCAACAACGAAAAATGTATGAATGTAGATATGTACATAGACATGTACTTACACTGCATCTACTCGCGTATTTTGTCTTAATAGCTCTTCTGCATCTAGCTGCATCTACATATAATACTCCCTTACAACATACTCAATTACAAGGCAATGCAGTGGGGAGGCCACGTCGCCAATCTGTTCTTGCTGGTTTGTGTCACGTGGAGAGGCGTCTCCGCGTCTTGTTTTCCGTGTTTGTTTGTCCTTTTCTTCAGTCTTGCCTGCTGCGGTGCAGCAGTTCCAGACTTCTTAGCCAATTCATGGTTTCTGCGATTACCTCGCACGTTGCCATCGATTTACATAACTTCACTTCGTAGCATGGGACCAACCAGTGACTCGGGAGTATAGTGCGCGGCGATGCTGCGTAATTTTCTTCTAAATCTGTACGATCTAAGGCATTCGAAGAATACGTGGTTGCCCCGGCGGGTTGAGGCTTAGAATATGCCCGCAATAGGCATAGAGGCGACCAATATGCACAAAGGTAATGATGTGCAACTCGATGGTTGATCTACGGATATGATGCCTCCCACTTCTCATTACCCATCTTCTCTTTCCTTTCGGAAGGAGGGATGACATGACCTAGAAGGTTGCACTGGTCATACCAAATCGCTACCACGACAGTCGGGCAGTACCGCAAGGGAGTACCGGAGTGTACCGGATTCATATCCGGCCAAGGACTGTTATTTCGACAACACCTTCGGGGAGTGATTTTGTTGTTAAAACAACAGCAACAACAACAACAAGAATACGTGGTGGACATCTTCCACTGTTTCGCTTCCACAGTGACCGCATACGTTGTTGCGTTCGTTCTTGAACCGATGAAGGTATTCTTTAAAGCATCCGTGGCCGCTTCAGAATTGAGTCAGATAGAAATCTACCTCCCCGTGTGTTCTTGTTACCCAAGTTCTAATATTTGGAATACAGTGGTATGTCCAGCACCCCTTATTTGATATATTCCATCTGTTTTGCACATTCTGAATAGTAATCTCACGTGCTTCGGACAGCGAGTTTCTATCCTCAAACGTTGTGGCTGTTTCCTTTGCCAATATGTCGATTGTCACAATCAATAGGTCGACTTTACCCCGCGTAAGTACTACTGATGCTCCATGGCATGCTGCCATACCGGAGCCCTGTACAGCAGTTTGGCAGTAACAATCAATGCGATATCGTCCGCGCATCCTATACTTTTAACTCCATTAACTATGTACTTTGAGTCGAATACATTCCCGCCGAGCTTTGCTATTTTCGTATCGACTAATTACGAATATAAAACATTCTATTATAAGTTCTACAGTATTACAAAAGTAAACTTAACATGGCAAAATAAACTTAAGTCTATCGTATTCCACAAGTGTATGGTTGGAGAGGCCGAGTCTCCAATCCACCCTGACATTCGGTCCATGTGTTCATGCAAATATATGCTCAGGAATCTTGATTATTCACTGGATGGTTGGAGAGGCCGTGTCTCCGATCCACCGTCAATTTCGGTCGATGAATTCATAAAGTTGAGCGTAGAGATTAAAGAGGAGTGAAAAAGGACGAGTTTCCAATCTACTTTTAAGATCTGGTAAGAAATACAAGTATGTCGTTACGTAATGTGGCAATTGTACGTTCATAGCTTATACAGTCAGACAAGTCATTGTAGTACGAACACCAGATAAGCAGGGGACTATTTTTGATGAAGTTTGAATGACAAAGAGGTAAATGAAACGGGACGTAGTGTCTGGTCTTTCTGGTCATCGACGCATGCTTCTTTGATGTCAGTCATTACTTTAGTGGCTATAAATTTCTGGAAAGTGTGCATATGCTACTCACCTGCATTAAGGAGCGTTACATCCAAGCAAGCGAATGCTTCGAGAAGAGCTCTCCCTTTCGGAGAAGTTTGCTGTGAGCCCCATTCGACAGCCCATGCATTCAAGTCTGTGGCTATCTTACCAACTACTTCTTGGAAAGATTCTAGCGGGGTGCTAGGTGGTATGTAGCAGCTATAAACGAAGATGGTTTCACAGCGGATTTTCTCCGCAGGACCACATTGCTGCTGTGCCACATAAATCGGGTAGCCAATTTACAGACATTCCCCTGTATTGCTCTTTTATCAAAGCTACGTCGACATTCAGCTCCCTTATGGTTTAAGACAATAGGTCTTGGGCAGCTTCGTGGTGGTTGAGGTAAAGTTGGGCCAATGTTGTTGTTGTTGTAGCGCTACTTAGCCCTACCTAGGTAGTCAGTATCTTACCCAGTAGTATCATCAAACTCTTCTAACGGCAGTCCTAGAAACCTAGCGCCTTCGACAGGGGTGGACCAGAGGGATATAGGTGTTAGAAGAGTGGGCTCGGTTCAGCAGACAAAAAGATGATTAGTGTTATGGTGGGACAAGCCTCAAGCCGGACAGACATTCGGCAAGTCGGGGTTCAGTCTGGATAGGTAAGAGTTTAACCTATTCCAGTATCCAGACCGGAGTTGGGCCAGCATCACCCTCCCTAGGGAGTTCGCGCTCCTCTTCGGCAACGGGCGGTGTTGTTGCCTAAAGAACGCCGGGAGAGAGCCGACAAAGGAGTTTACCGAATTCGTATGGATAAGGGTGGGCCTGCCGGTGCACCTTAGGATCAAACGGCGTGGAAATCAGGTGCCGGATCTCATCGAAGTGTTTGCGTAGATGGCTCCTTATGCTCCTGGGGGCGGATTCTCGTTGACCAGGCATCTGTTCGGATGTTGCGGTTTGCAACAGTTGAACAGGAATTGCCTGGTCAACATCTCGCTATGCTCTTTAACGCCGAGCATTTTCGCTTCATTATGAAGGTGATGCTCAGGAGACATAAGAAGACACCCAGTGGCGGTCGAAGGGTGGTGTTCTCGCAGACCTGAAGCCTCGTCCAGTGGGTGTCAGCAAGCCCCGGCGACCATATTGGCGTCGCGTAGCTCAGTACCGGCCGACCAATTGACTTATAAGTAGCTAGTAACGTTTCTTTGTCTTTACCCCAAGTCCTGTCAGGTAGCGACTTGAGAATTTCGATATATAATAGTTAAACAGAAACGGGGATAGGACACCACCCTGTGGCACCCCTTGTTTAACTAGTCTGGGTTTTGATCTGGCGCCTCTGAATTCAACCGACGATTGACTGCCACTCAGGTAGTTAGCAGTCCAACGTTTAAGACAGGGGGGAAGGGACGAGTGTTCCAGGTCTTTCAATAGTTGCCCATGGTTGACCGCTTTGGCCAAGTCAAGCGCAACTAGCACTGTCCTGTGGTTTGGGCGCTTTTGGTTTAGTCCGTCCCCTATCTGAGTGGTGATGGCGTTCAGCGAGGTGGTGTGGTTTTTGCGAAAACCATGCTGATGTTCGGCGAGTCGCAAGTTTGCGGTGAAATATGGTAGTAAGACAGACTCCAACACTCCCGCATTTTGTAGTTCGGTTTAGTCGGGTTGAACAAAGACTTTACCGTAGACCATAATTTGGCAACTCCAGCAGAGAGGTTGCAAGACCTTAGGTGCTCTTCCCACTTAGCACGTTTGTGTTTATCTACTAAGCCATTGAATTTCGCATTGAGATCCTTTATTTGAGGATCCGTAGGGTCCATGCGTCTAATATGGTCATGTTCATTTGCCAGGGCCGCTGCCTCTGCGGGAAAGAATGGACGCACTTCCTTTATTCTACCTGACGGAATGTGTTGATGGGAGGCTAAAATTAGGGCCATACGAAACGCCTTTTCCCTTCTCGTACGTCAGACGGGGTGGAGAGTGTGTTCAGAAGAACAGGAAAAGAGATGTTGTGTGTCATGAGGGGCCATACCGCATGCAGGGCATGCGTTCGGTATGGTGGGGTTCAGTCTGGACAGGTAGGAGTTCAGCCTATTGCAGTATCCAGACCAAAGTTGTGGCAGCATGACTCTAGTCTCCATCGGAAGGGCACCAATGAGTGTAACCCTGTCCAATTTGTCCAGTCCCTCCAGTCCTGCTCCAATGTCTGTTGTTACGGGCTGGTATCGAATCCAACCCCGGACCAAGAGACTGGATCTGCTGCGTCTGCTGTTAGAAAATATACGTCAAACGTTCACATTCCGTTCAATGCAGTAAATGCAAGAGATGGCTTCACCGATCTGGATGCTCAGGGCTTAACCTTGCCATCCCCAGAACCCGTACTTTTTTCAGTACATTTTAGGCATCATGTTGTTCACGCGCAAGTGCGTCCCGGGGTTCTCGTCGCTCCGGCGTACACACACCGCACCTACCATCATCAAATGGCCACAGCAGTGCCCGGTCTCCACGACCAGCAGCTCTGCTGCTCCCGCCTCACCTATCCCCGACTGCCGCTCACGCTCACCAGCGCTTCCACGGCCATCCAACGCCCCTATCCCCTTCGGAATAGGCAAGGTACGAACAACGCCGAGCGTCCCCCCCTACTTCCAGCATGCACGTGGGTCAGGAACATAACCTCCTCGTACCTTTCACCACGTGCACTGTCTGTCGGCAAAAATTATATACGCCTGCGGCATCGGTTAAGTGCAATACCTGCCTTGGCCTATGCCACATCCATATGTGCTCTGGGCTTGCAAACAGGAACCTATGGACGGATACATTTATCGCCCCTTGCCGCAGAACTCAGCCGCCCTCCACACCACATAACATCGGCCAAGGCACGCTGAACCCTAGACTGCGACACAGCTTGGGACTAAGCCTACCTCCATCTAGGCAACCAAATCCGTCCCTTACCCCCAGCATCCCTTCACCCACCCTCCCGACACACTTCAAAATCCTACAGCATGAAAAGGTAATGCATTCCACCTTTTCCCACTGCGATGTTACGTATTTTCTGCCCAAAAAAATATTTACAAAACAATTTTTGCGATTACCACTTATTTTAGTGGATACGAACTTAAGCCGGAAGAATACCAAAACGTGTAAAAGTTGGCAAAATCTTTATTTGCCGGTAAAAGGAATGCCGCCACTTAAATGGCACGCTGCTCTCCTCAGTGCCGTTTTCTCAACTGCGTGCTAAAACTTACCTCGCCTTTTAACAAAATTTAAATTGCTATGGAGAACCGAAGTGTGGATTGTATTCATGTACTGGAAGAAGCATTTGGGGAAACCTTACTCTTGATTATTTTACAGTTTAGTAACCAATTTTAATACACGAGTATTTTGAGAACTTACTTAGAATACTCGGTATAAAACAAACTCCGTTACATAGCATTAGAGCCTGTGTATAATCCAGTTTGGGCATCACAACGAACACTAGTATTGATAACCCGATAGTGTGTAAAATTTCAAATAACAACACCTGAAAGGAAAAAATAACTATTATTTAGAAAACTTGAAAATTTATTAAAAACTAGCTGGTGCCCGCGACTTCGTATGCGTATAGTTAATTTATTATTTTTTTTTTTGCAGCTGCAGCAAAGAATAAAATCCAACAAAAAGGCTAGAGTTCAGTAGCGCGATTCTGTAACTTTTTTAACACCAAGTGTTAGCGTTAACTTCGCCTAACACCATTTTTTAACACTTTTTGCGATTCTGTAACTTTTAACCACACGAAAAGTGTTAGCTAACACCTTTTACTGTGGTTTGCTAACGCGAATTAATTTCGTGGTGTTAAAAATTATAGAAAATAAGTTCTCCGAAAACCTGAAACCAAACTCGCGACGAGCGCATTGTAGTCCGAACGCCTATCCTCTGCGCTACTGCGACATGAACGTCGGCTCTGTCAAATGCTGTACTTAAGATGAGTGCAGTTTTCCCCTAAATTTCAACTGATATACAAACATAAAACAGACACTAAAAAGTGTTAAGGAAAGTTACAGAATCGCAATTTCGTTAAGAGCAAACGCCAAAATTCGGCGCTACTGTAGCGCGATTCTGCAACTTGTAACACCTCGCCGAGTGTTAAGCTTGTCGCCTATTGTGTTCATACCTTTATATGAACCATGCATGATTGCAGCGAGAGAATCCTAATGGTAAGCTGTTTTTGTTTACATTAGCAGTACAAAAAAATTATAAATCGCTGCTCGATTATTATTTTAAAAACAAAAGAGGTGAAAACGAAAGTACTCCTGGACAGCAGGTAGTTCTGAAGATATCAAGTCAATTGGCTAGTTGTTCAGAAACTGTATGGCCTTCAGATATGAACATCATGGACATTTGTGGCTATTTAGGAGTAGCAGTAGAAGATAGCAAAAAATATGAGCTTCTTACTTCGCCGTGGATACCTGAAGAATCTTTTAAATTTTCGGGAGTGGGAAAAGGCAATTGAGCATATCGTAGTTACCTTGCAAGTCATTAACGATATTCGCTGCAACCTAGATAAAAAGTTTAGCGAAATATTCGGAGAAGCATGCCAGCTTTTAACGTACATTAATGAGGAGATAAAGCTTCCACGTATCGCTTATATTCAACAAGAGCGAACGGTAATCTGTACAAGGGGTCCTGAAGCATATTTTAGGGTGTCTATTGTTATTCCTTTTTTAGACGATATTTCTCTGCAATTGAATGACAAATTCGTTCAACATAAATCTATTATTCAGAAATTTTCTTTCTTTGTTCCATCAACTTGCTGTTTAAAAGAAGTTTCTGGGAGCACGCCTTGGCGACAGTTTCGCAGAGGTGAGGGCAGTGGATCTTTCGCTCCTACTAAAGTTTATATGGGATATTAAATGGTTTAAAAAGGATTAAGTGAGTAATATTGCTCGGAAGTGGCCCCGCCCTTCGCGCAATGACATAAGTGTTTCTTAGTAGAAACTTTGGATATCCCATTCGCGATCTCTAAAACCTAATCTAAGAAGACCCAGTACCATCTTAACTTCGTGATAGTAGTCGTTATAGTATAGTCAAAAGAGTTCGAAATATATAAAGATATCATTGAAGAAAGTTTTAACCGTCCATCATCTGCTATTGAAGCTTTAGACAAGTGCAATAAAATTTTTTTTCCAGCAATATTTTCCTTGTTAAAAATATTTGCTACAATTCCCGTCACTACATGCTCATCGGAAATATCTTTTCCAACGCTGAAGAGGTTAAAAACTTGTTTGCGAAATTCCACAGGAGAGGAAAGAATAATGGCTTAGCCATAATAAGTACACTTAGGCGATTTGAAATTGAAACAGACGATGTGATAAATGACTTCGCAGCTAAAAAGTCCAGACGCACAGTGTACGAAATTCGAAATTAGGACGACACAAATCATAACTTGAAAACTAATGGATATAAAATTATGAATTTTTGCACATATCATTTTCGTGACGAAAAGTAGGTTCAGGCAAAAAATTGTATAAATCCGCCCACCGCCACGCCCACTTCCCATAGGAACCACACATTGGAAATGAATGAAAAACCAAAATACACTATTAAATTAGTTTTTTATTAGACAGAATTTTTGCAAATTGACTTAACTCTCATCAAATTCAATATTTAATAATGGGTTTTTAAGCAAGATAGAAATGTATGGATCAGACGAAATTAGAAGCCTTTTTAATAAGTCGTTGTTTGTTTGGGTTCGAGAATTTTTTCGCGTGAACTGCCATCTGTAGCGTTTATTGTCCTTATTTCTCGATTCTTGGGCTTCTTCAGATAATTGGCCGATAGGAAGTATGCAATGATCAATTACAACCTTGCCATGGCAGAGCATTTTATGTACCGTAACTGGCATATAATACCATGAATAAAGCTTTAAATATAGTTCCATAGTTTCAGACGCATAAAGATCAAACGCCTCTGCATCAATGGAATATCCCGACGCTAAGCATTCAAGTATCACATGAAATCGTTGCAAAAGCTCCAAATTAATTCCGGTTATTTCTGCTGACTTTTCTGAATTTCTAAAAAAGCGTCTGCCCGTGTTGCCGTCATTTGTATTTCCACATGATTGCTTCGGCATATCTACTAATAACCCCATTTCTGATCTAAATTTCTCCTGAATAATAGTTTTTCTCCGCTGTACATTGCATTTATTTTCTGATCCCCGAACTTGCCATGATTTAATTTCCAACCTATAAGCTATATGCAACAAACATTCCATAAACCGTATCCACGAATGTAACGGTGACAAGCCAAATTCTAAAAGTTCAAGATCAATGTTTTTTTTTGATAAAATTGAAGTAAGGTAAATGTCCATAATTTCGTGGTACTAAGGAATTTTCTGACTTTCTACCTCTCTTGAGTAAAAACGGATGAAGGAAAACTAAAAAAGTAAATTTTTCCCATTGAGTTGATCTATTAAGATAGCTTTCCACCTAATTTCAAACAAAACTAACAAATGTTTGTTTTTATATAAATAAAGATGTGTGAGTACCTCAAATGTCCCTAATTTCGTGGCAAAAATTTTCTGATGTACCTAACTTCGTGGTAAAGTGTCCCTAACTTCGTGGTATTTGGTTAAACTCTAATTTTGTGGAAAATAAAAGTTATTTTCAACGCAAATTCCTAAAGATACACAAATTTATTTATTAAAATTTATGTTCAAAAATTTTAAATTTTAAATAATTTTTTTGTTGTTATTGTATTTATGAAAAGAAAGCGTTTTAAGACCAAGTAAGTAAGTAAAAAATTACTTGTAAGCAGACCTGTTAAATTTGATTAGTACTTAGTAATCAATTGATTAGACGGATTTTTTAATTGTTAATGATTATTTCAATTGGTTTTCGAGAAAAGGCAATTAGTAATTGATTACGATTGAAAAAAAAAAACCAATAAAAATTAATTTAACTGATGTAATTTGTTACTTTTCTCAAAATTACTTTTATTTATTATTACTAAAAATGTTTTTTTTTTTAATTTTTGTGTTTTTTGGTCTTTTAAGTTTTACAACAAAAATAAACAATAAAAAAAAAATTTATGCAATTGATGTAACTTTTTTTTTTTTATAATTTCATAGTATCCTGGTTCGAATTTCATAATATTATTTTCTTTTTTAATTTTTTGGTGTGTTTTTAATTTTTTTTGTATTTTTAATTTTTAAATTTTTTTTAATTTAATTTGGTTTTTTTATTCTTTTTTTTTATTTGTGATTTCTTGTTAACAATGTATGTAAATGCGCATTATACCACGAAATTAGGGGGAATGCGATAAAATTGATGTACGTAATTTCGTGGTATCGCTTTAAGCGGTAATATGAGTTTTATATTTAAATTTTTTTGTTTATTATCGCTATTCATTCATAACAAAAGCAAAAAAGTATAAATCTTGACATATTTTTTTAAATTAAATGAAAAGATATTGAATAAACAAAAGTTCTATAATGCCAATATTTCGTTAAAATGTTGTGCTTCGCAGAGCTTTTCGATTAAAATATTGACGAATGGGTTAGTAAAAGTGTACCACGAAATTACGTCAAAATCTTCCTCAGGGGTTTCTTTAATAATTAAAATACTTAAAATAATAGGGTATCTTATGAAATGTGAAAGAAAATAAGGAAAACATAAAGTATTATATTCCCATAATTTCGTGGGTACCACGAAATTAGGTACATCACAAAAAACATGTGTCCCTAATTTCGTGGTATATAAATATTAAATAAAATGTAAATGAAAAGTTATTGAAATAAGTTTTGCAGTAATAAAAACGTTTAAGAAATGTTAAAAAAACCCAAAAAAATTATCATCAAAAAAAAAAATTTAAAGATACAATTTTTACAGGCTTAACAAATTCTACTGGTCTCCTTAACAGTTTCCTTAAGAGGCCTCCCTACAAAAGGCTCATTTTCTGAGCTTCCAACTTTATAACGATTGTTATTTAATAGGTTCAATTTTAAAAAATTTGTAAAATATCCATTATTACACCCGAAAAGTTAATCTTTATTATGAAATTTTCAGTTTTAAAAAAAACTCCCCAAATTCCTTGTTTGAAAGAAAAAATCGAAATACCACGAAATAACGTACTACCACGAAATTATGGACATTTACCTTATTGTTCATTTCTGTTGGTTTTGCCCCACACAAATAACATACTTGGGATGAATTATAGTTGGAAAGGGATGTGCATACTTTTCCATCAATCATGCATAAAATTACTTTTGGGTGAACATATATACTAGGTCGGTGGACCTCATCAACAAGCACGTTCACTTTTGTTGGGCGGAGTTCTTCTATTTGCTCCTTGATATATTTTACCTCCGTTTTTATTAGGTCAGTGGTCTCTTTAGCAAACATTATTTTTATAGGACGGCAATGTCGAGAAGAGTTCGGAGCAGGATTTTGGTACAGTGTCAGCT
Source organism: Sphenella marginata (assembly GCA_951509765.1). Classification (NCBI taxonomy): domain Eukaryota; kingdom Metazoa; phylum Arthropoda; class Insecta; order Diptera; family Tephritidae; genus Sphenella; species Sphenella marginata. The sequence goes on from OX608082.1 coordinate 55,849,488, forward strand.
TCTCTCCTTTAAAATTATTCACATATATTTGAATTGGAACAAGGGATATGCTAAATAAGTTTTCATCGCTATTACGCTCGTCTGACCAATTTTGCTTATAAGGGCTCTGATTTGCACCATCGCATCCCTTTTAAATAAAATTTGCAATTCATTGCCAGTACATGAGTCTAGGTTCGCTTTTAAAACATCATTAATAGAAGCACATAACCTTATTATCGTGTGATCTATCAACGACTGTAAATTTATTTCAGCGAACGATTCCGTCACTGTTATGTTTTCAGGGTAGCACAACTGTTTTGCAGCCCAAACACGCTCATATGAGGGAAATAAATTAGGGCATATATGCTTGGTATATTGCTTAAGCAACCGATATTTATTTGCGGATAAATCTAAATCCAAAATCATAGCTAACGCCTCATCAGGCGAAAGAGCTTCAATCTTATTGCTCGATGTTCTTAACTTTTTAATAGTATTTCCTCTTTCTGGAGATGCGAAAGCAAGCTCTTTTACTATTCCTGCTGAGCTTCTCTTCCCGGAAGAGCGCATTTGCATTTCTGCTGCTAAAAGTAATTGACTACTGTCAATGTTTTCAGTAATTTTCTTAGCTTTTCTTTCTTTACTTCTTTGACTGCAATCATCGAAGCTAATTGCAGGTCGACCTCTGGGCTGGCTTTCCTTCACAGCAATATTTGTAAATGAAGAAAAGTCGATTGTACTTGAAAGCCATTTATCATTATCATGCAAAAAGCGAGGTTTTACTCTATACGCTTTTGCCCATTTTCCTTCAAATTTTGAACATAAACGCCAAGAAAAATGTTTAAGTTTATCAAAATCGATAGTTGTTGTTGATCCGCTGCTAAAATTCATAGTAATAAAGTTACATATTTTATCACATCTATCTTCTTTAAGGTTAGATAACCATACATCAAACAAAATTCTATGCGATATTTTAGAGGCGCTCATACTAAAACTTAATTTTCTCACAAAAGTGCAAGTATGTGCAGAATTTTATTTCTTATTTTTAAAAATAAATATATGTATGTTATATATATGTTCCTTGTTGTGGTGGGTGTTGGTGGAGTCAAAAGATCAGGACTGCTGAAAATTGACTTTTATTAGGAATCACTTGTAAAAACATGCCCTGAGTTTTTCATCTGTAAACAGTTACCTTTATTCAAAACACAAAAATATAAAAAGTTTAACCAGATAATAGCTTAAGTTATCTCCACCGAAAAAATTTTGAAAATATATTTATTACTTTGATAATTATAGACTTTTAAAAATTGCACTAGTTGCGTTCGCACTTATTGTGTTTTTGTTTGCTTATTTTCCCTACCATTCGCAATACCGCTAGAAGTGTATAAACAAAAAAATTGTCGCATATATGGTATTTCTCGTATATATTGACATTCTTCTTTATAATAGAGTAGCCAGATTTAAAAAAAAAGGAATATTAAAAAACCATTTTTGTCGTCTCAAATTTGAAGATCGAACACTGTGAGACGTCTTAATTTGATATTAAATTAAAACTAATTTTTTTTTACGTTATTTTTAAGTTTTAATTTTCCTTTAAATGCATCGAACATGTGAATTTATGAATTTATGTTACCTTTTTTGTAATAAATACTAAAGATAAACTAAGCAAAGCAGCGTTTCATTTGCAAAATTGTTCAATATGTAGTTTGAAGACATACCCCCAATTTGGACCAGAGCAACAAAAAGTCCTATTTTACAAAAAAAAAAAAAAATTTATGACCCCTTCCGAAATAAAATCCTGCCTACGGCCTTGATATGGAGATTCTGATTTTCTTGTTATCTACATAACGGCCTTAAGATAAGAATTTATAATAAATATCTCAATGAAAATATAAATCACGCATAGTTAAGAGGAGGCCAGAAAACCGGCATTTCCGCATTTCACAAAAAAGCTGTACCATATTTCCATCGACACCTATCTATATAAGGTAATGACACATGAATCTAAACGAAATCTACATAAAATTTAGACATCTATTCTGTGGCAGTAGACGAGTTGTACGCAGCACTTAATTCTTCGTACTATTTAAGATCTACATATATGTATGACAAAAAAATAAGATTTTTAAGGCTAAAAACCAAAGCGGCAATGCCTGTTTTTTGCAAATTTCAACCGGTAATAGTAACCTAAATCAGTTTTAGTTAAGAAAAGTGGCTTCAATTATAGAAATTGTACTACATTTTTTCTTACTAAGAAACAAAATAAATAAAAACAAGTAAGGAAGTCTAAGTTCGGGTGAACCGAACATTAAATACCCAGCGTTAGTTTTCGGAAAAGAAGGCGTGCCACGCCCATAACTTTTAACGTATTTTGTGAAATTTTTGATACACGGATATATGTGTCCATTTATCAATATTTACATAATTTAAAAAAAGTGGGTGGTGGCACGCCCACGGATTTTATTATGTTGTTTGTCCCTATTTGAAGATCTGTTTTTATTGCAGATCTTTATGATACTTTCACATTGGCTTGTTAATAGTGAAATGTTGATATTTTGTTTATTCACTTGTGGACGGTGCCACGCCCATTTTGCAAAATATCACCAAAAAGCTTTAAACATCACTAATAACATCATCAGGTGAATGAGTTTACTAAATTTTAGCATTATATCTTTATCAGTTAAACAGATATTGCATATTCCGGTTTACCAGCTCTCGTTTAGAGAACTTTAGTCCAAAAGTGGGCATGGTCGTTCACCGCTTTTTCTTATTTTCTGTGATAGTACTCTACATAAACATAACATGCCTGGTATCTACCTAGTTTGGCAAATCTATCTCACACCGTTCTGAAGTTATTAGCAGTCGAATTTGGAAATTGCGTGACTCATAAGTGGGCGGTGCCACGCCCACTTTCCAAACTTTTGCAAAAATTATGTAAAGAATATGAAAATTAATGTATGTACCAAATTATATTATTATAGCGGTATCAGTTAATTAGATATGGACTTTTCAATATTTCCACTTCCTTTCAATATAACTTTTATGAAAAAGTAGACGTGGTCGCCAAGCGATTTCGTTTATTTTCTATATCTGAATTTAACATAACAATAGTATGCCCTCTACAAAATTTCGTTGTACTAGTTCTGAAGTTATTAAGAGTCAAAATTTTAAAATTTCTTCAAATATATGTGGGCGGTGCCACGCCTCTTTTCAATAAATTTGATAAAATCGGCCTTAGAACATCTAAATCAATACATATTGCAAATTTTATCATTGTAGCTGCTTCTGATATTGAATTAACCCGTTTTATATGTTGTTCGAAATTTTCGATATCGAGAAAGGGGCGATATTTGCCGTCAAGCTTCAGTTTTTCGTCGTTGTCGTTCGCCGACGTCGTGTTCATTGTGGACGGGCCTATTATTATTTTTTGCGGACATCTTCAATTCAACACGGTAAATTCAAGCATTTTACATTCAGGTACAGTGATGAATTACATACCGTCGATTTGACAGCGTCACTTACATTCGCTGTTGGAGCTTCTTATTGTTTTATGTTCTTTGGGTATATGGATAATTTGAAATAGTAGGTATACCAAAGAACGTAAAAACCAAGGAAGGGTCACCGCTACGAATAGTGGGAAACAGGAAACCACAAATTCGCGGGTAGGTAATTCACCACAAAGAAATTTGCGTTTAAATCGCGATTTTTAAGGCTAATCCCCCATTTATGTTTAGACAAAATGCGCAATTAAAATTTGTTTAACTCCAACTCCCAAATACTCCGCTCTCTATAGAGTACTCCTTGAGGAGTATCGGGGTACTCCAAAACTTATCTCCACCTATATGCTCCATAGATTATTCAGAAGGGTGGCCCAAAATAGATTAGGTGATCCAATCACCGATCATGGCCATATAAATTGGACCACCTTTTTATATGAATGAGGATAAGTGTTGGAGTACTCCGATGCTCCAACGTTTTTTACAGGGTAAGGTGTACGCCATTTCCGAAAATATGGGTTTGTGTTAATTAAAATTTGTGAATTTCCTTTTTCAGAGTTTTCCCTGACATACCGTTTCTCTAACATGGGTGCGGGGCATCGCAACATACAGGGAAACGATATTGCCGATTGCACGGCGTGTTTCGGCTCTTGACGTCTCAGAAGCGAAGGTGGTCCTTGCACCGCTGGAACTGCTCAAGGGTCGGGTCTCTCAGCACTGGCTTGGTAAGGCTACGGATAGATGGAAGCGTCTGCAGTCCTGCAGAGTATCAAGGAGTTTTGGACTCAACGGCATGGATATAGATAGGATATAGGGGTGTGAGAGTCCCACAACGCTGATTTTCTGTAGTAATCTTCATTGGTTAGTTCACAAGCTGTGATATCAAAACGGCGCGCTAGCGCTAATTGGAGTCACTGGGACTCGCCACTCCAACCAACCAATCAGAGTTTCATCACGGTTAGCCATGGTTGGTAGGGCTTTTGGCTACGCTGTAAACAAGCAAAGTTATTTTTTATTTGAAATATTTAGTGAAACTAATATGAATTAGCACGTGGCATTTTTGTGTAAACAGAGAAGAAGAAGAGCATTGTCATGGCAACATCAACCAGATGGTTGTTTTTATGGGTAGCGCAGTAGCCCGTTTCTGTATCCCTGCGATAAGAATTTTCACGGAAAGTGTAACCCTGTTATGTAGTTATGACTGAGTAGCAGTGGTGGCCAGAATTAAAATATAAATGCACGCGTGCATAGGCTGCATTGTGCTGCCGACGACGATGCCATCACACGAATAGTATCAATGAAGTCGTGTGGCGAAGTTCGGGAGAGTGGCCGATAAATCTTGCTTACTTTTATCAAGTGAGCATACCCACCCAGCTTACCAAAGTCGGAGCGCTCCGAAAAAAGCATCCAAAAAGAGTCCGTAATTGGAGCCTTTTCGGAGTAAACACCGAAGAACCACTTTTTTATGAAGATTTACGGAGCGTTGAGAGAAGAAATGAATATTGTAGAGCGAATGAACCGCAAGGCTCCATTATATGAGCAATTTTGAGCATTTTCTGACCCTTTTTGTTGTAGGCGTACAGAGAATTGCGAGAAAATAAACGTTAGAGAGCAGATGAGCGGCAACGTTCAAATATGTGAATGTTTGCGAGCATTTTCTGAGGTTTTTTTTTACTTTACCTGCCCAGCTAACCAAAAGTAGGCAAAAAAAGGCCATAAAACGCACATTTCTCAGAGCTTTACCCTCCGAAATGAGCTCCTTTCGGAGCCCAAATGGAGCGAAAAATCGTTCTACGCGGGCACCCCAAAAGGAGTCATAAAATAGAGTCCGAAATGAGTCCGATTCCGATGAATTTGGAGCGTTTTATGACTCTTTTTAAATGAACTTCGGAGCCTTTTATTCGTCCATTCGGAGGGTTTTTGGAGCCTTTTTGTACTCTTTTCGGAGCCTTTTATTGATGATTTTCTGAAGCTCATTTGGGGTTATTTTTTACTGCTTTTGGGTCATTTTGGAGGTTCCTATTGACATTTTTATGAAGCTTTATAAATAATGAAGAGGAAAGATAACTTTTAAAGTTTTATGCAGATTTATTGACACAAATCTGAAAATTGCTATGTTAAAATGTTTGGTCAGTCGCCTACTGATAAGCGTCATGAAATATGTGATCTTCACCTTCTGTTAGGTAAAGCAAAAAAAACCTCAGAAAATGCTCGCAAACATTCACATATTTGAACGTTGCCGCTCATCTGCTCTCCAACGTTTATTTTCTCACAATTCTCTGTACGCCTACAACAAAAATGGTCATTTCTTCTCTCAACGCTCCGTAAATCTTCATAAAAAAATGGTTGTTGTTGTTTTAACAACAAAATCACTCCCCGAAGATTTTGGGGAGTGTTGTCGAAATAACAGTCCTTGGCCGGATATGAATCCGGTACGCTCCGGTACTCCCTTGCGGTACTGCCCGACTGTCGTGGGAACGATTTGGTATGACCAGTGCAACCTTCTAGGTCATGTCATCCCTCCTTCCGAAAGGAAAGAGAAGATGGGTAATGAGAGGTGGGAGGCATCATATCCGTAGATCAAACATCGAGTTGCACATCATTACCTTTGTGCATATTGGTCGCCTCTTACGACCGGTATGCCTACCGCGGGCATATTCTAAGCCCCAACCCGCAGGGTGAAAGTGGATCTTCGGGTACTGTTTTCGGAGCGCTCCGACTTTGGTAAGCTGGGTATAAATAATTGCATTATGTATGTACGTATTTTTAATGTTATCAATATTTAACAAGAAAGAAAGTCTAAATTCGGGTGGAACCGAACATTAAATACCTAGTATTACTTGCCCGTAAATCTTGCTTGTTTGTTATTCGATTTGAGTAATTTGGCAGGAGTATTCTACATACTATTGGGAAGCACCTCAATTGCTCATTGAAATACCTTCTTGAAATTGCAACCAATCGCTTTTGAAAATAGCAGAGCTTTTATGCTGAAAAGTGGGCAGTTTATTTTTGCTTAAAAAGATGGTGTGCAAAATCTTATTGATAAAACTAATACAATTATAGAAATATCGGGATTTTAATTTTACAAAGAAATTTTTCAGAACTGTGTTCAAAAAGTGGGCGTGTCCGTTAACCAATTTTATTTATTTTTACAGCAAAGAGTTAGCTTTATGTTAACCACTTTCTTCAAATATCGTTTCAATTAATCGATCTTTACCGGAGTTATGGCATGAAAAGTTTTGTGGAATAATACACAATAAAGGGTGGGGTCACGCCCATTTTAGAAAACTTTTGTGCTTTCGACTTTCTTTGCTCGTGAACACTTTAGAGGTAAAATAGAAATGATATACAGCTAAAGTTATTACATATTTACTATATGCATCTATGATCCTTTTGAAAATCTTTCGTATGAAATTGGGCGTGGGCATTGCCCGATTTCCCCAAAATATTTCGCAAAATATTGAGACTTACTGGAACGCTAAAAATATCCTTTTTTATGTATAAAAGGAATATGAAAAAAAAATCTGAGATGATGGAGTGCAAAAGGTAAGCATAAAATTTTACCAGTAAACACTTTAAGGAGAGCATTTATAAAACTCTCTCTCAATGCTAAAAGTGCAAGTTTCTAGCCGAACAAAAAATTTGTAAACGCTTAGAGCAAATCAGCTGTTCGTTGCTTTGACATTAAATTTTTATAATTTTATAGATACAAGCGTTTGCGGTTCTTTAAATTAATTGTTTAAAATGGAAAATATAAAGCAATTAAATGTGCAATGTGCTCCAGGAACATTCCAAAAAGTCCAAATAGGTGAGATGATAAGGTTATTCTTTCCTTTGTACGTTGAAGACTGCCGCAAATTCCATTGCCCTTTGAAAGTTCTAGAGGCTTGATGATTATCAGCTGTTCAATTTGATCAGCTGTTTTCACTTGCAAGTTCTACTGGGTGATTTCTGTCCAGTAAACGCTTGCAGCTCTCTCACGAAATGAACTGTCAAAATCCGCTCTCTTTTCATAAAATTTTACGCTGGCCGAACACACCTAATAACTGGCTGAGTTATTAAAGTTTTCCACATACCTACCCCTCGAAATATGACCAAAAACAGCATCATACATACATCTCAATATTTGGATTGCGTTGATACAATTTTCAAACTTTTTTATGCTTACCTTTTGTACTCCAGCTAATTCATCATCTCAGGTGCTTTTTATTAAAAAATATTGTTTCATACTCATTGTATACATAAAAAAGGATATTTTTAGCGTTTTTTTAACGCGGCTTAGCTCCAGCAAACCTTAATAATTTTTCGAAATATTTTGACCAAGGTCTTAGAATACATTGAAGTGTATAATTCCGATGGAAACAGGGAGTATATTTCTTTTTGTATGGAGCTTGAGGCACCTTAATGTAGGTGTATTATGTACTAAATAATCACTTTTTGTATTTTCGAAAATATTATACATACATATATATAAAAAGTAGGTGTGGCTTTTAACTGATTTCGCCTATGCAAACAATTCTAGCTTTTTCTATCGGCAATAGCAAATCATTTTAAACAAATAGTTTCTTACCGCTAACACTATTTATGTATGTCCCGCATGAAATGGAATAACCTCATACAAACATTAAAAAATTCACACTTTGAAACACGATTCTTCTAAATTATTTATTGAAAGTTTAGGTTAGTAGGGACATGCAATAACAACGACAACAAGGGAATCGAAAAGTCATTTATATCAAAATTTTCATAATATGATTTAGTCTTACTTACTAAAATAACCTCCATCCAAGTAGGCTGCTTCACATCCTTAAACATGCAAACCCGCAAAGCACGTAAAAATGTAAATAACTCAGGTGCGAAAAATGCAAACATCAACGCCCAAATCCATGCATATCGTTCCTCTTTCGGTAAAGACGCCTTCACTAAACCATCTTCCTCTGCAAACGTAAAGCATTTAAATTTGTGTAGTTCGAAATTTCTCTATTAATGAAAACATAAATGTTAAATAATAGTAATAGTAATAATTACCAATTTGATTGATTATTTTCCTAAGAATCCATTTAAGGAATGATTACGCATTAGTTTACATTTTTAATGATTATTTTTTCCCAATAAAATTAATAAAAACCAAAAGTAATAAAATAAGGCACATTTACTCAATGTCTGGTTATAATAAACTTTATCATACGAAAACCTTATCATGGCTTCTCTTAGAATGGCATATTCGTTTATACAAAAGTCTGATTAAGTCATTATGATATAATTGGTCATTGTGAACGTTTTTGGGTAGTTCACAAAATTTGCATTGTTCACAAATTGTTGCAAAGTTATTTATCAGAAAATCAGAAATTTACTTCCAGCTGTCAATTTTTATCGTGATCAACACGTAATCAGAGGTCTATCATTTGATAACTTTTATCAGAAGATAATCAGCGCATCATCAATAATCGGTTTTTGGCAACCTCTGACAAGGTCTTGATTTAGCAGTAAATCAGGTGCAGTGAAATAACGCCCAAGGAAATAACGCCCATGGGCGTTATTTCCCACTCAAAAAGGAAATTACGCCCATGGGCCTTATTTCCTTTTTAAAAAGGAAATAAAGCCCATGGGTGTTATCACCTTTTGCTGATGGGTGTTATTTCCTTTTTCGAAGAGAAATAAAGCCCACGGACGTTAAAAACGAATTAAAACAAGCTGATTCAAGCTGATTTTAACATATTTGTTATGTTTTTATAAGGCGGGGTGCAACAGCGCCTTGTGAAATAAGCCCTTTAAGGCCTTATTACACTATTATTATTACTTTCATTTTTTTTAATGAAACAATAATATTCTAATTCTTTTTGTATTTTATTGAATAGTTACACACAAATTTCACGTTAACCAAAGTGGGAAACGTGGCACGCGGAAGGACATCACCGTGGCGGTAGCCACGGCTATGGCACACACCCGGAGGTGGAATGGCGTAGCCCAGGGTTATTTTTTAAAGCGCGGCCGAAGGCCGCCTACGCGGAAAGGTGTTCTGCACTTAAAAATCGTGGATCGGGCCTCCGAAACTATGATCCGAAGGGGGAAAGGCAGTATTTTGTTTCTGTGAGAAGTTATTAGTGAAAAACCGAAAATTGACCCGGGTCAGATCCCCAATTCGGGGCCCCATCCACGTTTTTTATGTGCAGGACACCTTTTCGCGTAGGCGGCCTTCGGCCGCGCTTTAAAAAATAACCCTGGGCTACGCCGGTGCAGTGAAATAACGCCCAAGGAAATAACGTCCATGGGCGTTATTTCCTTGGGCGTTATTTCACTGCACCAGTAAATCATACATTGAGTAAACGGGCCTACGTTGATCATTGTGCACGTTTGTGAGAAAAAATTTACAAAAACTGCATTGTGAACTCACAAAAAGTTGAATTTTGGTGTAAAAATAAAAATTTCGATTTTGGTATTTTTATGTGGATATAATAACATTTTCCATAATTTGTTAGAAGAACCATTTATCACAAAATCTCATTTTTACTTTCAGCTGTTACTTTTTGTTTTGGTCAATACAGAGTGAGGGGTTCATTCTTTGATCTTTTACCAGCGCGTCTTCGACAATCAGACATTGGGTGAACGGATTTGGGGCCAACCTCTAATGAAGTCTTGATTTAGCAGTTAATCAGATATTGAGTAAACGGACCTTAAGGCTTGAATACCAAACAGGGCACCTAATCAATCGCTATCAAATGTATTGTAGTTCTAAAACTATTTGTTATGCTATTGTGGCAACTTAAATTACCACGTTTGATTCTCGTTAAAATAAAACCAATTAATTTGTATAGTAAATTGCGTACTTTATTTCTGCTTTCTTAGAAAAGCGTGATGCCACTTCAAGTGGTCAGATAAGAATAAGAATTACGGCGGGGGTAGAGTTTTAAGTTGCAACTGCCAAATTTTACATAAGTATATATCTACATATATTACGAAGGAGAGTAGGGAAAAATCAAAAATTAAATGAATGTTGCCATATGTATGTGACAGTTGAGCAGCCACACTATAAACTGTGTGAATCTGCAATGATGTTTATTTTTTGAGTTTTGTCCATATTAATCAGAGATAATCATTAAAACTTGAGTCAAATTTTTTGATCTTAATTTAATTATTAAACTTTGATTTAAATTATTTAAATCATCAATAATAATTATATCTCGATTTAAATATTTTTGATCGCGGATAACACTGGATCACAAATTCCAACTTTTTTTCTGCACCAGAGACGCCATAGTGAAATTTCTATGTAAAATCACCTCCTAATTCCGAAAATCAAAGTTATTTTTACTTGAATGGTACCGTTTTTGAGATATTTACGATTTACCGTTATTTCAAAAAACAAAAAAGATGGCTCCACTTAATCGTGTATATCTCAAGAACAAATTGAGCTATTCGAAAACGGTTTGAAAAATTTGAAAGCTTATAAAATTTACTATAATCAGTACATACAACACTTTTTGCTAGGTCCTGCAGATTCAAATATAAAAAAATGTGTACTTTGCGAGGAAGCATCTCGAAAAGTTTTTGTTTTTTTGCAGATATTTTTTCCCCCCTCTAAGCTCTGTTTTATTACAAAAAAAATAAGCTATCAGTGAGTAAAATCGATAAACTAATACAAAAGTTATAAGCATTCAAGTAAATATATCCATTTAATACTTAAGTACCCTACAAATAATAGCATATGTACATATCGTCGGCTTAGGTCGCAAAGGTGCTAAGTCCACCTTTTGGGTTTTTTCAGGTTTTGATGCAGAATGCTAGAAACAGTTAATATACACTACTTACATCATGAATTGCATAACAATTCTGTTTTTAAATGCGTTTTTTGTATTGATTAGAAAAGGTGCTAAGTCCACCAATGAAAGGAAAAGGTGCTAAGTCCAAGCGAATTTGAAAATTTAAAGTTAAAGTATATGTGGCATATTCATATTCGAAAAATAGTAGCTAATAAAGTTAGCGTGGGTTTTTTGACACAATTTCCAACGCCCTATATGTCATAAAAACCGACATAAACTTAAGTACCTACTTTATTTCGATTATGAATGCATATGTTAAATGGGATCATCTACCTCAGCTGACCTCACTTCTCCTTTTTAACTGACACATAACTTTTTGACCTTGATTAGTAAAGACAAATGTTTGGGCTATCATATTCAGACTTCCAAGAACCTAAATCACATTTACTTGTTGACTTTCACAAAAGTCCATTTTCGTCAAAAGTTGTGCAATAAAATCTACTCCTGCTTTTCTGCTATGAATCGGCGATAGTAAAACGCTGTTGTGTGATCAAAAGAAATGTCTAGGCTTTTAGAATAATGTATTTTGATCCAAATATTGTTACTAATTGCAGAGTAACAGAGCTTCAAAAAATAGGTCATTTGAACTTTAAGCGTGGATTGTGGTAGAACTAGGCTTAATATAATAAATCTAAGACCAGGTAAAAATTCTACGGAAGAACCTCTAAGAACCCTCATACTCAGAAAATTGCTTTGGTTCACTCGCAGGTGTTTTGATTTGGGAAAAGGTGCTAAGTCCAGTGAAAAAAATTAAAAGTAGCTGGCAAAAAGGTGCTAAGTCCCAAAAATGCATATAACTCGGCGAAAATTAAAAGTTTTTGTTTTTTTATGAGCGTCCACTTATTGTACTCTAAAATTGAGTAACATGACGTAAAAAACCGAAATCCCTAATTTAAATTTATGTTTTTATATTGTTTTTTGTCTCTCCTGTAAAATTTGAAAAATGGTACTTAGCACCGTTGCGACCTAAGCCGACGATATGGTTCTGTCTTAACTCTATGATCTTATTTTATAATTGAAAAAGTTATGTGTCTTGTTTTGACGCTTATTTAGATTATGATCGGTTTCTCTTATGAGAAACCAACAGTAGTCGCCCATCATAGCGACATCCCAGAATCCTTGATACCGACCTTCAATCACTTTCATTTGCTGGTGAAACCTTTCGCCATACTCGTCACTTTCGTCGCCAAGATTTTGCGGGAAAAAATTTAAGTGGGAGTGTAAGAAATGAATTTTGAAAGACATATTTACTCCTGAAAGAAAATAAACAAGTAAATTAGATAAATACATAAGTGACACATTAGTATATAATTTTCTTAGGCTGGATTTATCTTTCAATTCAGAACAAATTTTTTGTTTATATTTTTCCCGTTCTTGTTTGTTCGGAACTGGACGATGAATTCAGATTTATGGCTATATATTCTCATGTAAATTTATGTAATATATAATTTATTATAATATGTTTTTTTATTTACCCATTTCCGCATAGTTTTTGATTAAGTCGTTCACTATCATCTCGTAGTTAGGACTTTTGTGTTTGCCTAAAAAAGAAGTAACGACCTTTTCAAAAGAATCCCACGCTGCTGCCTCCACTGGTGACAATAGTTCTTTGAAATGGTTATTGGTCATCATTTTCCTTATTTGCGGTCCCACAAAAATCCCTTCCTTTATTTTTGCTTCTGAAATCTCTGGGAAGATTGTCTTCAAATGATGAAAGCTTCGCCTTCTTTGTCCAAAGCCTTCACAAAGTTTTTGATAAGGCCGAGCTTGATGTGGAGCGGAGGTAGAATTATTTTTTCCTTCTTTATAAGTGGAGAGTATTTTATGTTATCTACCCCAACTTGAAACTCGATTTGTTCTGGCCAATCCTTTATGATGTAGTGGTCTTGACGAGCTCGGCTATCCCATTTGCATAGAAAGCAACAGTATTTTGTGTATCCACTTTGTAGACCACATAGCATTCCAACGACTTTAAGATCGGCACATACTTTCCAATCATGTTCTTCGTATTTGATTAACTTGCGCAATTTTTGCATTATCTCATATGTTTCCTTCGTATTTACTGCATGCGCGATCGGGATAGATGGCTTTTGGTTGCCAATACGCAATAATACGGCCTTTAAACTTAATTTATTGCCGTCTGTGAACAATCGCCACTCTTTTGAATCATATGGTTCACCAAATTGTTTGAATAGACCAGCAATGTGTTTGCAGTAACAAACACTGTCCTCCTTCGTATAGTACTTGGAAAATTATTCGTGACGAGTTCTATAATATGTTACCTTAACATCGGATGAAACAAATTTAAATTGTTGCATTCGAGAGGCGTGTAGTTCGGCCTTTTCCTTTGACAATTCCAAATCCCTTATCCAATCATTGAGTTGTGCTTGTGACAAAGAATTTCTTTCGTTTTCCGTTTGAAATTCAGTACAACATGATGCCGCGTAATCAGATACTACTGTTGACAATGAAACTGGAGCCGGAACTAAAGTTAAATTTGATTCTGGCAATGTCGCTCTGTTGAAATTAGTTCTGGTAATGACACTGTAGATACGCTCGCATAGGTTACTTTTCTGGACTTTCCAACCCCAAGTACTTTTGTAGTACAAATATAGCAGTCCGTCGAATGGCAAGCTGGTTCCCTCCACTTCATTGGTGTAATAAATTTCACACGTCGCCTAAATAGATAGTTTCAGAAATTAGTCAGCTATGCATTAAAAGGGAACAAATTCCTTATTTTTACAACGTACCTTTTTGTTCCGGTTTCCGAAGAAATCAATTCGATTCGGCATGTGGTGCACACAGTGTTCGGTGTCCATGGTTTTTCATTGTTTTTAGGCTCAATTCCAAAACACTTATAGTATGTAACTTTCAAAGGATTTGAAAACACACGTCTCATACTTTTAACAATAAATTGACCGCAGATGAAACAGAACATATCTGGATCATTTGTACACTCAAACTCTCGCGCCCTTTTATTCATTTTTTATTTTTAAGTAAATGACGGGTTATAAACTGCAATTATAAACTGAACAGTATCCGGCGAGCCTTACAGATATTATGAAGGAACAAGGCGCATGTACTCTTATTTATACTTAGATCCCGTAAAAATCCAAGCCTACCTAAACAAAAAGGTTCCCTAGTTCTACAAAGAAAACACTACCTGTCTCAAAAATGTGCTCTTGTTTAAAATGTACCTAGGTTTGAGAAAACGACACTAACAGCTTTTTGTATCTAATAACTTTTCGAAAATCTACCTGCTAACTAACTGATATACGAATACTAACACATATGTACCAGTAGGGTACTTAAGCATTAAATGGATATATTTACTTGAATGCTCATAACTTTTGTATTAGTTCATCGATTTTGTTCACTGATAGCTTGTTTTTTTTTTGTAATAAAACAGAGCTTAGAGGGGGGAAAAAATATCTGCAAAAAAACAAAAAGTTTTCGAGATGCTTCCTCGCAAAGTACAAATTTTTTTATACTTTTACAAAAAATTTTTTAAAAATCCGTAATGATTGTTCACTATGTTTGAATCTGCAGGACCTAGCAAAAAGGGTTGTATGTACTGATTATAGTAAATTTTATAAGCTTTCAAATTTTTCAAACCGTTTTCGAATAGCTCAATTTTTTCTTGAGATATACACGATTAAGTGGAGCCATCTTTTTTGTTTTTTGAAATAACGGTATATCGTAAATATCTCAAAAACGGTACCATTCAAGTAAAAATAACCTTGATTTTCGGAATTAGGAGGGGATTTTACATAGGAATTTCACTATGGCGTCTCTGGTGCATTTTGGCTGTATACCAGTGTAATTACATATTATTTCTTGATTTTTAATATTTTCCTCAGCCGTAATCATTATCTATGATTTTTATAAATTTTTCTTCAATTATAACGATTATCTTCGAGCTCTATCTTTTTTCTTCAAGAAGAAGCATTATTTTTGATTTTTAAAATTTTTGCTCACGCATAATAGTCGGGGAGCCGACAAAGGGGCGACCTCCACCCATCGCGTATATGAATGAAATGCACCTTATATGACATTTCGTATGTTATGAAACATTTTGTATGTGGGTTGCCTGGAAAAATCCGTTCAAGGATATTTTTAAATAATTTTTGAAAAGTGCATTTTTTATGATTTCTTCACCCACGGCGTATATGAACAAATTTTATACCAGTGACTTCAAAAACCCGTTCAAGGATTAGGGTTGCCTAGCTTTGAAGTCAAAATATCAGAAAAAAATATTTGGATAATTTTAAAATTTCCAAATAATGCAGAAGTTTCTTGTTATAGTAATCATTTGTAAACATTTACAAGCTACCCGTTGTCCGGCGATGCTCGGACACAATAGATGTACATACATATGTTTATTCATATGAATTTCATTTAATTTACTAACAATTAGTAACGCCGGTTAATAGACCACAATTGAATGATGAATTTTCGTATATTTGTTTTAATGTGTCTCACTTTCCGATTCGTGGTTAAATCCAGAATATTCTTCGATCGTTTCCTAGTTTGTACCTTCTAGGTACAATGTCTTCAACTGCCAAGAAATTTAGTTAATTCCGAAAATAAATTTAAGGTGAACTGAGCTGCAGTCATTTCTAATGGAATTCCAAAACGTGAAATGTATTCATTAAACAATATTCTTGCAATAGTTGCGGCAGATATATCTCTTAGCGCTAATGCCTCTGGTAAACGCGTAAATCTATCAACTATGGTAAAAATATAACGATGTCCTCTTGTAACGAGTAAAGGCACAATGTCTAAATGAATGAGCTCGAATCTACTCTTAGGTATTGCAATTTTGAAAACTGGTGATTTCGTATGCCGGTAAACTTTCGACTTCTGGCAATTTATACATTCTTTTGACCAGATATTAATATTTGGCCAATATTATTTTTTATCTATTAATCTACGAGTAGCCTTGGTACCTGGATGCGCAATTCTATGCAACCTATCAAAAATTGTTTTCCTTAAGTTGTTGGGAACGAACGGCCTAGGATTTTCACCCGATAGGTCACACCAAATTTTAAAATTTAGTAGAGAATTCTGTATTAATTTTAAGTTATGAAAATTTTGGCTAGTTATTATCCCATTTAATTCAGTATCTTTTTGTTGCTCATTTTGCAAAATTTTTAAATTTAATCGATATTTTTAATTGCATCTACCTCAAAAGCTACAATGTATCAGTTACTATGTTATCTTTACCTTTAATGTATTGTATATATTTAGTGAATTGAGCAATGAATTCTAGATGCCTGGCTTGTCTCGGAATACGTTCCGTGTTTGAGTCTAAAGCAAAACCTAATGGTTTGTGGTCTGTGTAAACTGTAAACTGTCGTCCTTCTAAAAGGTACCTAAAATGTTTAATGTTCAAATAAATGGGTAACAATTCTCGATCAAACGCACTGTATTTAACTCCTGATGGAGAAAGCTTTTTTGAATAAAAACCTAGAGGTTCTGATTTACCGTTAAAATGTTGATGTATAACACCGCCAACTGCTGTATTAGATGCATCAACACTGTAAGAAAGTTCTGCATCTTTATTAAAGTGGTTTAATAATATCGCAGATGCAAACTTTTCTTTAATGCATTTAAAAGCTTTTGTTGACTTGTCATCCCAAATTAATGTTTTGTCACGTTTCTTACTGGTTTTATTTATTAAATCGTATATACTGTTTGTGTATTCAGCGAGAATCGAAATATTTAAGTAGATGGACATTTTTTCTTTTTATTTCCGAACGAATGCTCAAATTCAAAACATAATTAATTTGCATTTTCACGGCATCGATATTAACAACAAAAATTTTGGTGGACTTATTCCCTTCTTCCACTGAAAGTCTTATCAATAAAAACGTATTTGTATCATATTTACAGGTTTTGTGAAAACATACATTTACATACTAACATTAAATTTTTAGAAATTGTAAAAGAAGTCCTAAAAACTAATTTTGGAACTTTACTTTTTAGTTTTGTCGTAACAAATAGTTTTAATATCATCGTCAATTGTTTTGTCGTTTTTCTCCATTTCAAATTTTTGGACTAATTCCCTTTATACACTGAACGACTCATATGTATTTGTGTACCCCTAAACGAAATTGATGCCATATGGCATCAGTTAAAGTTTGGAAAATTGTACAAAGCTACAGAATTTTTTTGAAAGAATAAAAATTATGCAAAAAGTTTTTACAATTCTTTAGCTATATTATTGCATTTAATTGCGTCAGAAAATATTTGAATCTTGGAAAAAAATGGGAATTTCTATAAGGATGTTTTCACGAAAGATTTTAGTGATGAAGTGGGCATCACCAAAAAAAATTTTTTTTTGCTATAAAGTGCCCAAAAATATAAAACTAAGTAAATTGAATACTCCTAAGGGTTCAATAAAATAATTTTTCAATAAAAATGTTTAATATTTGAGTCGGTCTTTGTTCCACAGCGCCTCAAAGTTGACTGTTGCCATATGGCATCAATTTCGCGAAAGGGTTAATATTGCATTATCTGGCTTGGATTGAAACGCAGGAATTTTGGCATGTAAATCTTGCAGTATCACACCTATGATATACCAGCGTTCTATTTACGTAACTTTACCATAGAAAATATCTATGTAACACTGCATATACAACAAGTAAGGAAGTCTAAGTTCGGGTGAACCGAACATTAAATACCCAGCGTTAGTTTTCAGAACGAGATACAAATACCATGACTTGGCAATGATATACATATGTAGGCCCTAGAATGTATCATAACAAATTTTATGCAAATACCTCAATCTTTACTCAAGTTATGATAATTTATGTGATTTTCGAAATTTTCGATATCGAAAAAGAGGGCGTGGTTATCATCCGATTTCGACAATTTTGAACAGCAGCTTTTCTTGTCCAGAAAGTAGCCTGCATCACAAATTTCATGCAAATACCTCAATCTTTACTCAAGTTATGTTAATTTATGTGATTTTCGAAATCGATATCGAAAAATGGGGCGTGGTTATCATCCGATTTCGCCCATTTTCAATAGCAACATACCTTGGCCAGAAAGTAACCTGTATGCAAAATTTCATGCAAATATCTCAATTTTTACTCAAGTTATCGTGTACACGGACGGACAGACGGACAGACGGACATGGCTTAATCAATTCCTCTTTTCAACCTAAGAACTTTCATATATGGAACCCCATATCTAACTAGATTATTTTGCTCCGTTACATAGTACCGTTATGTGGACAAAATTAATATACCCTTGTACAAGTACTAGTACGCTGGGTATAAAAATCTCATAAACCTAAGTATACGTTATTCCCAGTTGATGTTTGCACAAACATTGATGGAGGACCCATAACCATGTAAGTGAAACTATATAATATTAAAAGGGGCGTGGCACCGCCCACATATATTTGAAGAAATTTTAAAATTTTGACTCTTAATAACTTGAGAACAGTTTATGCTAGTATAACGAAATTTTGTAGAGGGCATACTATTGTTGTGTTAAATTCAGATATAGAAAATAAACGAAATCGCTTGGCGACCACGCCTACTTTTTTATAAAAGTTATATTGAAAGGAGGTGGAAATATTGAAAAGTCCATATCTAATTAACTGATGCCGCTATAATAATATAATTTGGTACATACATCAATTTTCACATTCTTTACATTATTTTTGCAAAATTTTGGAAAGTGGGCGTGGCACCGCCCACTTATGAGTCAGGCAATTTTCAAATTCGACTGCTAATAACTTCAGAACGGTGTGAGATAGGTTTACGAAACTAGGTACCAGGCATGTTATGTTTATGTAGAGTACTACCACAGAAAATAAGAAAAATCGGTGAACGACCACGCCCCTTTTTGGACTAAAGTTCTCTAAACGAGAGTTAGGAAACCGCAATATGCAATATCTGTTTAACTGATAAAGATATAATGCTAAAATTTAGTACACTCATTCACTTGATGATGTTATTAGTGATGTTTAAAGGTTTTTTGGTAATATTTTGGAAAATGGGCGTGGCACCGCCCACAAGTGAAAAAACAAAATATCAACATTTCACTATTAACAAGCCACTGTGAAAGTATCATAACTATCTGCAATGAAAACTGATCTTCAAATAGGGACAAACAACATAATAAAATCCGTGGGCGTGCCACCACCCACTTTTTTAAAATTAGGTAAATATTGATTAATGGACACATATATCCGTATATCAAAAAATTTCACAAAATACGTTAAAAGTTATGGGCATGGCACGCCTTCTTTTCCAAAGTTATATATAGGACATGGTATAACCCTTGTAAAGATCGATTCAGTACTTTTGGCTCATGTAAGCGGTTAAAGCTTTATAAGCAAGGAGCGTGGCCGCGCCCACCAAATTCGCTATTGTTTAGGCTCGGAATAGATTGGTTTTTAAAATGGGCTAAATCGGATGAAAACTACCCCCCCTTTTTCTGAAAACTAACGCTGGGTATTTAATGTTCGGTTCACCCGAACTTAGACTTCCTTACTTGTTTTATACTTAATTTAACATTTTTTTCCGTTTCTTTGTTTTAGTTGGAAACAACAAAATAAATTTTAACAAGTATTAGAATGAAATATCGTTATTATTATTTGCACCCCACACAAATAGATCGGACCAGCTTACTATATATAAAAAGATAGATAAACTAACGAATCGGAAAAACACATCAAACATCGTTTTTATTGTTCTTTTTTTTCTATATATCCTTCTTGAACATACAATAAGGCTAATGTTTTTTTCCTTTTATCATCAACTTTACATATATGTATATGTAAATATAAATGTTTACTAAAAATTTAAATCTGTTATTATGTGTAGAGTATACATGGAAAATTTGTAGCCAGTGAACTCTGCATTCAGGTGTCAGAGCTTGCAACATGTGGCTGTATTCGCACATGGGACCGAAAGGAGATCGGTACTTTCCTTTGAAGTCTTATTAGGATTTTTCTGGTTACCGAGGTAAGGTTGGGTGAACTTTTTGTGGATGTTGCTTGAGATTACTCGAACTTTAATTGTAATTCTGCTGGCTGACCAAGAAAATGGAGCTCTTAAGGTTCAAACACAAAAAACAACACCACCTTTGGACTCCATTCATCAAAATATTGTTTTATGTTTGTTTATGCATTTTATTTCATTGCTTATAGTACCCATTGATTATGTTGTGATCGCATCATCCTTACTACCACTGCAGTTCGTGTATTTTTCTGTGTCCGTTTTGTTTTGGGTATTTAAGCAATATTAGGCTGTCCAATGGACAGTGTCCATCCTTTACAAAGAGATTAATGCTGAGTACAATGTAGTCTTACTTTATTTGCTGTAGGTGTGGTTCCACCTTTGTTTTTGTCCCAAATCAGTGCGTGAAATGATATTGTTATTGTATACTAGGGTGAGCTGTTAGAAGCAAGAACCCCCGACAACCCGTCTGACTAAGCCTGAAAAGAGCAAGCGTGCACAACCGCTCCAAGCCCTCCCTATGCCTTCATCTACGGGTATAATTAGTCTAGAATGATATACGGACATATGCGTTCATCCATATATATTTTCATAACACATCTAAGGAAGCACCGCAACGCGGTTATGAATCTGAAACCTCAGGTTGATCTGAACTTGAAAATTGTCATATTAATGCCTCTGTAAATGGTATTATTGATTGGATGATACCAATTGATTCTTTTAGTTCTGACAAAACTATTCCTCCAGAAAGAGGTTGCGAAATTATAGCGGAAATATCGAAGCAATCAACTCCAATAGAAATTTTCCATAAAGTTTTTCCGCATTCATTATACTTACATATAGTCAACTGTAATAATCAACGCTTGGTGTTGTTGAACCAGTCCAAACAAGAAAAAAAATTAATAGAATTGACTGACAAGGGCGAAAACCATAAAGTTTTAGGACGTATGCTGATCATGTCCTACAACAGGATTCCTGGTCTAAAGCACTATTGAAGTCAAAAAGAATTTATGGGAAATCCCACAATTGAAAACTGTCACCCCAGATAATCGACTACTAAGCGGTTAGCGATCATCGAGCAATTGCGAGTGTCGACCCGATCGATCAGCGAGCGACTGTGAATGCTTATTCGATCATCTACCGCATTTTTGCGGTCGTTGGGGTGTCGATTGATTTGAAAAGTGCTAATAAAATGAATAAAAAGTAAATTATTGGCAAACAGTTTAAAATACATTAAAAACGTACAGTTTTTGATCGATCAAGTTACACTATGCCAAAATAAAATACGATCGACTCGATCGAAAAATTTCTATTCTACTGCAAATCGACACTCGCAATAGGGGTGTGTATTTCTCGTGATAGATACATGATCCTTGCATCCAAAATTTCCTTTGCTCCACCAAGTAAACCTCCAAATGCCACAAAGTCATATTATGCCGATGACTTGATTTCGTGCTTGAAGCACAGCACAGAGGAACTGATGTTGAAGGGAAGAACACTACGAAGCTCCCAAACCCGAGAAGAGGACCACTTTCGGAGGAAAGAAAACGTTTTGGCTCAGCAATACATCTTCCCATAGAACTTTCCACAAGAAGACGCTGTACTCGTTGTGCGCAAATGAAAGTTCAAAGAAAACAAACTTGTAAACAGTTGAGTCAAATATTGTAAGAAACGAGCTGTTCCATAATATGTAGTTAAAAAGGA
Organism: Sphenella marginata; assembly: GCA_951509765.1. NCBI lineage: Eukaryota > Metazoa > Arthropoda > Insecta > Diptera > Tephritidae > Sphenella > Sphenella marginata. Next base: position 55,871,463 of record OX608082.1, read on the forward strand.
AAAAAGTGAATATATTTATAATGGAAGAATATAAGAAAGGTTTCTATTTTTTAACTTAATGAAAAAAAATTTCGTTTATTGTGTCATATCTGTTTAGTGTGGAGTTTTGCTTAATAGCTTTTTTAACCGAAAATTTCGTATTTACCTATGTTCTGTGGAGTGAAAGTTGTGGGTATTGTTTCAGATTATTATGTTCTGTGAAAGTTTCGAGTATGTTCTTTAAAATCATGTATGTATGTAACATTTGTCCGTTTTTGGCCCACCTATAAATACCACAAAGTTTGAAGATTTTTGCAAAAGAATGACTTCTTGTACATGGAAAAATATTTATAGTTTCCAATGTCAGCAACAGTTCATAAAATATTAGGTCACGGCTCACAAATTATAAAAAAATTGCGTAATTCCTGTTGGTTGTTTTGGTGAAAATGCGTCAGAAGCTCCAAATAAATTATACAAGAGAGATCGCATCGCACATGCAAGAAAAAATAATATAACTGATGTTTTCAATAGAGCAATTCTTCAGACCCCCTTCTTTCCAGCTTGCCTTTATCCGCTAGAGAAAAATATCGGAAAAGAGAGAAGCTACCAGAAGAAGTAATCTAATTGCTTGCACCTTCAATTGAGTTTCAAAATTTTGGTGACAGGTAATAGTGTCACTGGTAATAGTGTCAATTGACACTATTGCGCTTTTGGCAATGGAAATAGTGCCAATTGACACTATTGCTATTTTAGGCAGCGGTTGTCTGCGCAGCTCAGTGTTGTAAGAGATGGATTTTTATTATATGATCATTTACAAAATTATGGTTTCTCCTTTTACGAAATGTGCACTATTAGTGATTTTCTATAGTAAAACAATTTTGTTTACTTAGTTTTCGCGTCAGCATTGACCAACGGTTATTGCAACGGACCTATTCAATGAATGGGCACGGCACAAATTTCAATGAATGGGCATGTTTTTAGCAGGAGTGCCACAAAATTCCCGAAAAAAAAATACCCAAACACAAAATCGCCAAATAAGTAATCCCCAAAATCAGAATCCTCAAAGTAAAACTCGGCTCAGAAACAAGAAAGTGAAAGAACGTCTAACTTTAAAAATGAAGGAAAGCCTAATTTTAAAAATGAAAGAAAGTCTTAATTGTTAGGGTTGAAACCCACTCTATGGGCGGGATCCATGGTATTTTTTTAATTTTTATTATCACCTGAAACTAATGATTATTATATCGCGCGATTTTTTATTTCAAATTTTCATCTTATGTTATTAGCTATTTACATATGTATATGCATGTACACTGTATTTTTATTCCCTTTATGTTATCTTTATTGCCAATTCAGAATGGTGTTCTGCACAAAAATACCATGGATCCCGCCCATAGAGTGGGAACGGTGGCATGTTGGTGTACTACGCAGAAGGACTTGGAATAATGTAGCCCAGGGTTGTTTTTTAAATTAAATCTAAAATTTTGCACATACGCGGTTTTGCGCCCACAACAGTGGTACCTCAAATGAAAGGTAGCATAATTACCTATCCAATACATAGAGGGCTGTCATGGAATCCAAGTCGGTTTTGCATTTTATCGGAATTGCAAATCAATATTGATTTCATTTGGTGTCATGAAACCGTGTCGGTTTTGTTATTTTCGAATGTAAACAAAACCGATGTTCGAATCAGCTGTTTTGTGTGGATCGCAAATTTTATTTTCGCTTTTTTGACAAAAATTGGTGAAATTCCGTTGTTTTCTTCAATAAATCATAATTGAATAAAAATAAAAGTATATGAGTTAAAAATGGCATCTGCAGTTGTAGCGTTCATGTTGATGGAAGAAGGAAGTTACGGGAAGGTAAAAATTAAAATTTTGAGGGATTGCAGCAACCCGCTTGAGCTGCCGGACACAGCGTAAGTAGATTTATTGCAAGGTGCGCTTGTAAATACTTATATGATATTTGCAGGTTCATAGTGTGTTATAGGCTACATAAAGAAGCTTTCCGAATGGTACTTGACACTATTGGCGAACACTTGGCACGATCTCAATTTCCACCAATACTGCAGCTAGCAGCTAAGTTGCGATTTTTATATTTTCCCCAAGTACGAATAAAAATATGAGCCTCATTAATATTTATTTTTATTTAAAACCATCATTTACTAACATTTTTATTAAGTTTTCTATCTGCAATTGAAAAAAAAAAGCAAATCCAATAGCTGCTAGCTGCTTGGTTTATTTCCGACAGCAAAACCGATATTATCGGTTTCTGTGACACCTAAATCCGACATAATTCCGATTCGAACATGAAACCGATAGCATTGGATTTCATGACACCAAAGCAATTTTTCTGTCGGTTTTAAATCCAATTCCGACAACTATTGGATTTCATGACAGAGGTGATAATTTGAATTTATTTCACACATAAAATGCGGAATTTCGTGTTGGGGATTCTGATTTTAGGGATTTTTCCTTTGGGGATTTTGATTTTGGGGATATCAATTGACACTATTACCAGTGACACTATTACCTGTCACCCAAAATTTTAACCACTTGCCAGGGGGATCTGAATACGATTCGGATAATTCTGATTCCGATATATCGGAAGCAGACGTTGCGGAGAACGCTTTAGTTTTTGATACGGAAGACTGTGATATCGAATGATTTGCTTGGTACATATAACTTTTTGACCACTTTTGCCTATCATACGAAAATTTTTCATTTTATAAAACCAAATTTTTACTATAGGTCCAAGGGATTGGCCGATGTCAACTATTTTTGGTATCGTCGATGCGTATTACGAGAATAATTTATTTACCAATATTCGTGAAGATAACGCAATTTTTGGAACTGAAATTCAAAATTTTTACTATAGGTTTAAGGGAGGTACCCCTGGGGAATCACCGATTTCAACCATTCTTGGAATTTTTCTTAACTAAGTCATATATAGCCTGTATGCAAAATTTCAGTGGCCTAGTACCACTCCTTCTAATTTATGCCTAAAAATTTGAATTTCAGACTATAGTGCTTTCTGTAGAGATTGCGTCAAACTTTATGATACAAAATAAAAATGTAACCAAATAATCATTATCGAGTTTAAATTTTTTCATACATGTTGATACACCTGTGTACCAGCTAAAAGCTCTGCTCCTTCCTACCTCATTTCTTTCTTTATACATATATGGTATATATTAATACAAATTAACTGTAAAAAGTAAGTTATTTATTAAAATAACAAAAATTTGTATTCAGGGACGAAAGGGTTAAAGTTTAAGATTTCATAACAAGCCTTTAAGTGATGAGATTTAAGGTTCTCCTGTTCCTTAAATGAAATTAACGAAAAGCTGGAGAACAGAGGTTTCTTTTATACAGATTGTGCCCGGACCCTCTATGCTTCTAATGCTCCTATCTTTAGGGCAATGAAAGAGTTCAATACTATTTCAAATTCTTTAGCCTTTGACTTTTCTATGCCTAAGACTATTTTCAAATCTCTATTGAATAACATTTGATAAGCTTTTGATAAGTTATTTCTTGGATCTTTATATTTAAGTATAATTTCACGTAGTCTGTAAGTACAATGTAATCTAGACTATTTATTATTCTTAAATAAATAAATAAAAAAAAGAGCTAGATTTATTCAAGAAAATCCAAAACATGTAAAAAATTAGCTAAAAGGCACTTAAGTATTGTATGTAAGTTTTTACATTTATTTCATACTAGCAGGGTACCCAGCTTTGATCGGTATGTACCTAAGTATTTAATAAATTCCTGCTACCTTCAATTGCGAAAACAATTTACAGGCTGCGATGGTTCAGAACAATATATATTTTCCCACATTATATCTCCTTTATGTCTACGGCAACCAACTAAAGTAAAGGCGTTTTTTAACAGTCTAACTTCGACATTTTGTCATCTCCCCTCTATTTGACTCTTTAGCTTTGCCTTAACATTCCCCAAGTCATCCCCAGTCATTTTTCAAAGAAATTTCAAATATACAGAAACAACTTATCTAGAGTTTTATTAAAGATATGCCACATAGGACGGCAGTGTACATATGCAATTGATTTTTGATTTAGCTGAAAAAAAGTAAACAAAAATGTAAGAGAGGCGCGCTTAGTTTTTTTTTGACAAAGTAAGTGAATTTTTCTTCATATAAATTTCTGTTAGAAAAAAAAAATTTCATTGGTGTATACCTCCCTAAAAATCAGTACATCTTTTTTGTTTGTCGTTCGATATTGAAACTCCAGTCCATTAGTGAAACTCTCATCAAAATTCCTTAGTTCCAAGATCCTTGAGTTCAAACAGACGAACAATAAGACAGACAATAATTTTAAAAATGGATCAGATGAACTCTATAGCATTCCCCAAGTCATCACCAGTCATTTTTTCAAAGAAATTTTTAATGTACGACTTGTCTAGAGATTTATTATAGTATAGATTTAACTTAAACAATGTTTAAAACGTATAAAAAGTATAACTATTTCAACAAAAACAAGTAAGGAAGTCTAAGTTCGGGTGAACCGAACATTAAATACCCAGCGTTAGTTTTCAGAAAAAGGGGGCGTGGTTTTCATCCGATTTCGCCCATTTTAAAAACCAATATATTCCGAGCCTAAAAAATAGTGAATTTGGTGGGCGCGGCCACGCTCCTTGCTTATAAAGCTTTAACCGCTTACATGAGCCAAAAGTACTGAATCGATCTTTACAAGGGTTATAAATACCATGTCCTATATATAGCTTTGGAAAAGAAGGCGTGCCATGCCTATAACTTTTAACGTATTTTGTGAAATTTTTGATATATGGATAATATTTACATAATTTTAAAAAAGTGGGTGGTGGCACCCCCACGGATTTTATTATGTTGTTTGTCCCTATTTGAAGATCAGTTTTCATTGCAGATCTGTATGATACTTTCACAGTGGCTTGTTAATAGTGAAATGTTGATATTTTGTTTATTCACTTGAGGGCGGTGCCACGCCCATTTTCCAAAATATTACCAAAAAACCTTTAAACATCACTAACAACATCATCAGGTGAATGAGTGTACTAAATTTTAGCATTATATCTTAAACCGTTTTATACGTTTTTCGAAATTTTCGATATCGAAAAAGGGGGCGTGGTTATCATCCGATTTCGCCCATTTTCAATAGCAACCTACCTTGGCCAGAAAGTAACCTGTATGCAAAATTTCATGCAAATATGTCAATTTTTACTCAAGTTATCGTGTACACGGACGGACAGACGGACAGACGGACAGACGGACGGACGGACATGGCTTAATCAATTCCTCTTTTCAACCTAAGAACTTTCATATATGGAACCCCATATCTAACTCGATTATTTTGCTCCGTTACATAGTACCGTTATGTGGACAAAATTAATATACCCTTGTACTAGTACTAGTACGCTGGGTATAAAAATGAATGTGTGTTGTGTGTCCTTTATAGGCGTCCAAAGTACTCAACCGATTTTTATGAAAATTGCATAGTATATTCTTGGGATCATGGGTTAGAGCATAGGCTATATTAACTTTTGGAAAAGTGGGCGGTGCCACGCCCCGAGGCTAGAACTATGAACATATTGGGTCTATATTAAAGACTTTTGGATATGTGTGTCCTTTAGTCAAGATTTATATCATTTCTGAAAGGCTGGCGGTGCCACGCCCACATTTTTTGTGTTTTGTTTGTACTTCAATAATGGCTAAAGTTTATTGCCGATCTCTTTTAAACTTTCCAGATTAGTTCAGAAGATTGTTGTGTACGATTTAGGCTATATTCATTTTTGGAAAAGTTTGCGGTGCCACGCCCCCAGGCTATATAAAATTTAAATTATCATAACTATGAACATATTTGGTCTAAGCAAATGATTTTTGGATATGTGTGTCCCTTGGTCCCACGCCCACATTTTTTGTTTTGTTTGTACTTCAATAATGTCCAAAGTTTATGATTGATCTGTTTTAAGCTTTTCCAATACGTTAAAATCTTCGTTGGATATGACATACCTAGGCAATGTTTGTAAATTTTTTGAAAGTTCCAAGCCTACAAGCTAAGTAATATTTCAATTCGCTATATCCCTGAATGTATTTTCTTTAGTGAAATTTTAACATTCTTGAATCTTAATGAATGCACTTCATTTTTTTTGTTTGTTATTGCCATTATTACATATCCGGAGTATTAAAGGATTTTCATAAAATCATAATAGTGGCGTTAAGTGGTCAATGTGTACAGGAATGTTTAAGGACAGTCTAAATAGAATAAGATAGAACTAAATAAATACTAACTATACATCTGCTCAGCAGCGCATAATCATTTTTGTCATACTTATTGAGTTCAAAAGATCCGTTTTTTGAGATGGGCATCCAAAAAATTTATTTGTTTATACCAAAGACGTTAAAAACGAAATATTGTATATCTTAAAGCACTGCAATAAATGGAGTGTTAAAAGTTAATTGAAAAGTATTTGAAAATGTATTTCTAGGGAAGTCACGGGTCAGGCAGAACAACGTCTGCCAGGTCTGCTACTCTTATATAAAGTGATCAGAAGCAATCAGTAATAATATACAAGATATGTATGTATGTATGTATGTATATTGAGGTGCCTCGCCATCAAAAGTTGCACTGTTTCCACCGAAACCGCGTTAAAAAACGCTAAAAATATCCTTTTTTATGTATAAAAGGAATATGAAAAAACATTTTTTAATAAAAAGCATCTCAGATGATGGAGTGCAAAAAGCATAAAAAAGTTTGAAAATTTTATCAATATTATTATGGTATAACTGTGTGCTAATATTCGAAATGTGAAAACTTGGACCAAAATGACAACGTCTTGAAAATACTTTTCAAATGATACTCTAATCGTCCAAATCCGTCAATAATTGGCTGAGTTATTAAAGTTTTCCACAAACCTACCCCTCGATATATGACCAAAAACAGCAAACGCTACATACATACATATGTACATATCTCAATATTTGGATTGCGTTTTATGCTTACCTTTTATACTCCAGCTAATTCATCATCTTAGGTACTTTTTATTAAAAAATATTTTTTCATACTCCTTTTATACATAAAAAAGGATATTTTTAGCGTTTTTTAACGCGGTTTAGCTCCAGCAAATCTTAATATTTTTTCAATATACATAATTTGACCAAGGTCTTAGAATACATTGAAGTTTATAATTCCGATGGAAACAGGGTGTCCATTTTTTTTGTATGGAGCGTGAGGCGCCTTAATGTATATATGTATATGTATGTACATTCCAAAAAGTATACGTACCGATAATATTACAAATCTTCAAATACGCATTTACTCGAGAATGTGCCACCATTAACAGGAATGTTAATTTTGAAATAACAGCACTACCCAAAATCGTAACAAAAACCAATATGTACGTCATCAGTTTCAAGATTTTAAAAAAACAATCCAATTTTTTCCAACTTGCAGCTGACCCCGTTACCTTTTTTGGTGGTGGATCTTGAAATGTGTCCCATAGTGGTGGTTTATCCTTAGATTTACTGTTTAAAATAAATTACGCTGTTCAACTTTTGTGAAAGAAATGAGTTAGGTTTGTGTACCGGTATTTAATGAAGAGGTCATTATTGTCATCCACAATATGAGCCTCCATGATATCTTTATGATCTTAAGAAATTATTAACTGTCCTTCACTTTTAATAATCAATTTCAGACTATATTGATCCATCACCATGGGCAAGTATGTTCGCAGCTGATATGCATTGATAATATCTAAAACGGGCATCATGTGATATCTAAGATTGTTTATATTTACTATAATGATAAAAGGTTACAAGTGATAAATTGGCAGTAGCGTTGAATCGTAGATATGCATTCATGCATACATTAGGGTACCTAATAAAAAACTGGTTTTTAGAACTCTTGTCAAAAATAATGCAATATTAAATTTCAAATTCATCTTAGGGCACAGCATAACAAGCAAGGGTGAGCTTAAGTTTCTATTGCAACCCAAGTATATATATTTATATATAATTTTATGTTCATTTTCAGCTGTGGAATGAAAGTTTGCTGTAATTTGTGTTTAAATTTATTCCTTTTGCGACTCAAAGCAGAAAATAAACAGAAATTATTGCAATTTCAAGCAACAGTGAGAGAGTCAACAAAAATTTACTGATATCATCGCTGTAAAATTCAACAAAAAAGTTTAGAGTGTATATTGGGTTCCAAAATCGGGGCATTACATTTTATTTCAATTGGAAAGAACATTTTTTGGCTTTCGAGTGATTCGTACTCTATAAAAAAAATTTCGAGTAGAACGCATTCGTTGGTCGAGTTCGATTATGTTCCTTTTGGATTTGATTTATCCCCCTTTCGCTTGTAGAGCATTTCGTATTCACTATTTCGAAAAAAAATATGCCTAAATGTACGAGAGTTAAAAAATTCTATTCGACAACAATTTAGTAAACGGAAATCCACAAAAATGTATTTTCTTTTGATTATAATCATGAAATGATTATGATCGCTATCGCTGTTGACAGAAAATAATTGAAGAATGTCTACAAAAAAAAAATTAGATTATAAGTTAAGAAAATATTTTATTTATGAAAGAAAAATTTCTAAAATGAAACTTAAAACTGCGAAGTATTAAGTTCGAACCTACTACCACGGGCGTGGTAGTTGAGCTTCTTATCACCTGCGCCATTGTGTGAGAGTACAAGTGTGATATCGTTTGCTAAATAAGAAAAGGTGCTAAGTCAATATTTTCTAACTTTTCAGGAGAGGCAGAAAACCTGCTAACTTTTCTTCCTGCTATTTTTAAAATCTGAAAATGCAGTTTCCTTCCTTATGTGATCGTGCTAAAGTACCCGGCATCGGCATATTTTAGAATAAAGCGTGTGCAAAGTTATGAGCTTCTTTGTGACTTAGCAAATTTTCCTTCCATAATTTTTTTTTTTTAGGTCGACTTAGCACATTTTCTTTCAAACTAGTTTTCATAAACTTGGTATTTTTCCTTATGTGATCGTGCTAAAGTACCCGGCATCGGCATATTTTAGACTAAAGCGTGTGCAAAGTTATGAGCTTCTTTGTGACTTAGCAAATTTTCCTTCCATAATTTTTTTTTTAGGTCGACTTAGCACATTTTCTTTCAAACTAGTTTTCATAAACTTGGTATTTCTTAAGGTTGTTTTTTATTGGGGTTACCGCAATTATATATATACATATAAGTTAACAAGACGGCCAGCACACCTACCGGTGTGAATATGCTGACACCGCACTTCCCACAACACGCGCAAGCCAATTCGGGTAATTCGATCTGCAGCATATGCAATATCAATTGCATACGCAAGTTGCACTTATGCAACTGGTCAAAAGGCAAACCATGGGAAGCGCTGTGTCAGCAGCTAGAATAAGTTTTTAGCTTTAGTTAGAAGCTAAGTTGAAATTTACAATTGGTGACTCTGTCATTCCATTTGCATACGCGGACCAGAGCGGTAATTAAAAATTGTATTAATCTGATATTTTGTCTTTTATTTCTTTGGATCTAGGCTCAAGAGACCGCGGGGCGGTCTCCAACTTTAACTTTTTATTGGGCGGGAAAAGACCCGCCTTAACTTATATATATGTATGTATTTCGACAAATTCATCGATAACTGAGTTATCGGTCAAAATGTATTTGCCCTAAACCTTAAATTTATTCTACAATATTGGTATCAAACGACAGGGGAAGTCCCCAGGTTTCATTAAAGTTCGATATACATATTTCGATAGCTGAGTTATCGGTCAAAATGTGTTGCCCAAAAACCTTAAAATTTCCGTAAAATATGGGTATAAACGAATGGGGCAGCTTTCGTTCTAACTTTTCGATACTTCGATATATTTATCGGTAAAAATGGTGTTCCAATAAAACATTAAAATTTACAAACATAAAAGTGTCAAGCCACATCTATCATTTTAACGTTTCGATATATTCATCGGTAAATGAGTTATCGGTCAAAATGTTGTTTCCATAAAACTTTGATATACATATGTATGTATGTACAGTGTATCGCAAAGGTAAGTATGCAGCCCTTTTTCGCAGCTATCACCATTTTTGGCTTCAACAAATTTATTTTAATTAATTTCTTTTAAGACAGCTCCTCATGATCTAACACATAAACTTTAAATTATTTTTTAAAAATTTGTGATAAATTTGCAAAATTTCGACGAATTTTCATGGAAATTTTCAACTTTGACCTCAGAATTTTAGAGAATGAAGAGCTTCATTGTCTTTTTCCATATACAAAAAATTACGTTCATAAATGTATATGGAGGAAAATCCTAAAGTCCCGAGGAAAAAAAATTCCTAAAAATCAGGGGAAATTCTCACGGATTTAAGACTTACACCTTATTATACTGAAACTGAATGGCCTACAAATCTGCATACTCAAAATTTTTTTAAAATTCTGAGGTCAAAGTTGAAAATTTCCATGAAAATTCGTCGAAATTTTGCAAATTTTTCACAAATTTTTAAAAAATAATTTAAAGTTTATGTGTTACATCACGAGGAGCCGTCTTAAAAGAAATTAGTTAAAATAAATTTGTTGAAGCCAAAAATGGTGATAGCTGCGAAAAAGGGCTGCATACTTACTTTTGCGATACACTGTATGTATGCGTTCAATATGGGTGTCAAGCGAAGGGCATGGCCACAGATTTCATTTTTCTTTCACTTTTCGATATTGCAGTTTATCCATCCCAACAAACCAAGCAAACTTAAAATAAATTTATAAAAAGCTTTTTTAAAAAAACATTAAGCTTAGAACTTTCCGATTTTTCGTTTATAAAACACTTGAAAAAAAGCGTTTTGTAATTGATTTTAAGGCGCCTATTATGATAAAAATTCGATCTTCGACTGTGATCGAAAGAGTTCATCAAACGAATTTTCTTTTGGTATTACCACAACCATTCGACAAGAACTGGCGCCATTGTGAATTTCGATGTTTTAATCTGTTCACAATAAAACATTTCTGTCAGCAGTAAAAGAAAATAAACAAAGCAAAACAAATCAAGTGCGGTATTATTTATCTATTTTTATGAAGCCAAACCAAAAAGTTTTATATATTTAAATACAAAATATGACTACGACGGAAATGTGGTTCGATAGTTCATCAGACCAAGAGGATAGCTTACTGGAACTAGCCAGAAGTAGAAAACTTTTGAGGAATGCCTCCAATCCTTTGGAAATGGATACAGCTGGGTACGTTTTTTTATAGATTTTCCAATAATTTTTCGATTGCACCTTTCGCCAGGTTCACATTTTGTTCCATTATTGAAACCAATGTTTCCAGCTGTTGCTTTGTACTACGACCTTTGACCTATATACAATAAATGCAAATAGATAAATATTTGCATTATAAATCAAAAAAGTAAAAGATAAATACAAAAACTTACATTTCTTAGCAATTGTATAAAAATTCGATACAAGATCGACAGCAAAATTATATTCGATCAAATAATAGATACACAACGAAAATTTCGACAGCGATGGGCTACTCATAATTTGAAATTCGATTTTCGATCTTCGATAGCCAGACAACTTCTTTAAATGTTTTCAATTAAAGCTTATAAAAGTATTTTAAAAGTAAGCGTTCCATAAACATTATCTTGAAAGAAATAAACCTAAAGTAAGTTAATAAAAAACTTATAAATTTAAACCTATAAAAAGTTTTTCTTACAAAGCGATTTATAAATGTCTTTTCTAAAACTTTTTATAAACAATTTATTTATCTTTCTTTTCTTCCTTTCTCATCCTTTATTTCAATGCCTATAAAATAAATTCATGTTTCTATCATACGTACATTAAATACTGCATCTTTAAACAATTGATAGCATATTTAGTAAGTGGTAAGTATGCAGCAATGATTTCTTCTTTGCATCGCCATTCTAATGAAAAAGTGATACAAAAAAATTTATAATATTTGAGTTGAAATAAATAGTTGACAAATAATATTTTTTTCAAATTTTCTGAAACTTTATTAAGATAAAACGATTTATCAAAAATTGGTCTTGAAGTTTAGAAAAGGTTTACATTAAACTTACAATAAATTCATACTCAAAACGCTTACATTTGCTTGTGGAGGCAAATTAATTTCAAGTTATTTTGAAAAACATTTACGAAAGTAAACTTAAAATAAACGTTTTAAAAGCTTCCCGAAACAAGCATTAAGCTTACTTTTTTGTTTACTAAACGTTTGAAAGTAAATGTTTTGTAATTGAAACGACACATTGGTTTTAAGCCTTTGAAATAAGCTTATAATCAGTTTTCAAAATATAAGTTTTTCAAATATTTTCCAATTAAGCTTATAGAAATATTTTAAAATAAAGCGTTTTATAAACATTATATTGAACACAACAAATCTAAAGTAAGTTTGTAGTTTGTAAAAAGCTTGTAAATGTAAACCTAGGAATATTCGTTCTTGAAGTTTATAAAAAGCATCCTTTTAACTTACAAATAAAAATAGTTCTGAAATCGTTTAAATTTCGTTTATTATAGCAAGTTTACTCTGAGTTAGTTTTAAAAACAATTACAGAATTGCTTGTTGGGATACTATAATAAAACTCTAGAAAAGCTGTGTCTGTAAATTGGAAATTTCTTTGAAAAAATGACTGGGGATGACTAGGGGAATGTTTAGGCACAACTAAAAAGTCAAATGGAAAGGAGATGACAAAATGTCGAAGTTAGACTATTAAAAAACGTTGGTTGCCGTAGACATAAACAGGATGGAATGTGGGAAAATAAATATTGTTCTGGACCTTCTCTGCTGTAAATTGTCTTCTCAAGTGAGGGTAGCAGAATTTTATGAACTACTTACATCCCGAGAAACTCCGGGTACCCTGCTAGTGTATACATAAATCAAAAAAAGTGTGCATTTATGTTTAAAACGTAATATCAAGTAAGTTTCAAACTGTAGCGGTAAGTGGTCGAATTCCCCTCCCCCCTGGGTCCGCCACTGTTGGCAAGGTAGATGCATTTTTTTGAGAAGCTTTCCATTGCAGAAATACACTCATAGATTTAGGCAAACCACTGCCGGTCAGCTGCCAGAAACAACTTTTTCTAAAGAACCTGCGAAATTCGGTATTTGAGGCTAAGAACACCTTCTCTATACCTCAGGGACCAGCTTATAAAAGTGGTATAGTAATAACTGTATATCAATATATAAAAAAATTTTATGAAATGGATAATTTTCATTTTCATATGGACTTGCACGTTGATTTTTGGTAATATTTTTTTTTTTTGACTTAGCACATTTGCATATCACTACATTACAACATGTAAAACCAACATTTTGTTAACTTTTTGTTTGGTAGACAATGTATTTTTAGTTGTAGCATCTTACTGCATTAAAATCTCAGTTTCTAAAAAAGTTGACTTAGCACCTTTTCTTATGAAGCTAACGATATATTATCTGCCAAACATGACAAGGCACATCAACAGGGCTTCCATTGTTTACATCTGAGGCACTTCAATATGCCGGTGCATCCGGTACAAAGCGAACTCCTATCTTCTAACGAATGATAGAAAGAGATGCGGGAATGAAACAATATAGAATATTAAAAAACACGTGCTGAATTTTCTCAGAATTTTGACGTCTGTGCTTTAGATATTGCACTTGATATGGTACGCACTAACCTGCGCTACCGAAACATGTAAAGCAAGGCTGGCTAAAGCTGAAGTTATTGGTGCGTTTGTCGTATCGCTGTAACCGTATCTTTAACGTAAGATAGAAACCAACATGCAATTGGTCGGTAAGGTTGCGTTGCATACAGCAAATGATGATGTAGCACCAATCATCGATTGCATTGTCTCTCATAATTTTGTTCGAGTCACCTTTTACGGTTACTGATAATGCAACAATAACTCCAGCTTCATGCAATGACCCGTAGTCATAGTCAAATTAAAATAAAATTTTCATTTACTTAAACATGATTATAAAATAAACAACATTTTATGTCTTTCGAAGTCAGATTGAAATATATTTTATATCTAAGACGAGAGTTTTAATTTTTAAAGGACGAAAATGTCATTTTAAAATTTTAAAATTATGGCTTGTTTCTATAGTTGTGTGATGTCACAACGCTTACTCCATACTTGTGGTTGGGTTTTTTGCTTAGTGCTACAGCTGTAGATTGTGGATAAAAAAGTTGACACAGGCCGACTTTGCAAAACATAAAAAAATTCTTCACCATCAACCAACTTAATTTATTTCATAAGAGGTTCCGCCCAGTTTTCATTTCAGCTAAAATCTTTGATTTATATGACTATGATTGTCTTTTTAAATTAAGTAACGATTTTAACTACAACTCGAAAGAGTACGTCAACCCTAATTGGGATATAAACTCCACCAAAGCTAAGCCCATCTTTTTTGCTGCATATAAACCTACCAATATTTTGATATTTACTAGGCTACGTTCGGGTAATACACAACTCACCCATAGCCACCTGTTAAATAATGGAGACGCTGCCTGTTGTTTCTACGGGGCGATCAGCATGTCAGTAAAGCACTAATTGACTGAAGTCACTTCAACAACATAAGGCAAACAATTTTTGGCACAGAGCTTTCAACCAACCTCCTCACCAACACTTCACCGCATAATATAAACACCATATCAAACTTTCTCATACGATATAACATATCTCATCTTATTTAACGTATAATAATAATAACACTTTAAAATAGAAATAAGATCTAGATATTAAAAGTATACATATATCGCACCCTAAATCAAAAACAGTCACAACTCAAAATTTTTTTAGGTCGCTTTCTTGGCATAGATTGCCTAGTAAAAAGCAGTGCAGCCAGTACATACAATATTTTTCTTTTTGACTATTATCGTTACTCTTTAAAGAGCACAGTGATGCCAAGTTTTTAAAAATCAAATCACTTTTGTGCGATCCAGAAGCAATTAACTGAAAGTTACTCAGATTTTGAGTTGTGACTCTTTTTGATTTAGTGTGCAATATATTCTTAATGTAAGATCGGCTGATGGCCTCGAGCTAGTGCTGTAATTTTATATTTTTTGTAAATATACGTCTGTACTATAATAATTACTCTATTCATTTTTAAAACACCTGTTAAGAAATTAGCATTAATTGCAAAATAAAAACACGAAAGAATAAAATTAAATAATATTTCACACTGAGAGAAGATATTGGTAGTCGCTAATCAATTATCAGAGCAAGTCTGAGAGGTCACAACTAAATTCCTGCAACGGTTCACTCATTTGGCTCATTAAGAAATTCGCGCAAAATTAGCGCATAAGATCAACTTAGCATCTCATCTACATAGCATGTTAACAATAGCAAGAGTGATTCGAACTCAAGTCTGTTGAAATTCATATTAACTGCTTTTCGAGTTATTAATACAGCAGGCAAAAATCGTAAGAATGAGTGCCTCTCGTTATTGTAGTCACAGTTGCCATAAGCTTAACCAAAACCATCACCAAGAAGTTAAAAAAAAATACCAAAAATTCCCAAGCAGTACACAACGCAGTGGTATTGAATTACCAGAGCAAGTGACAATTAAATTGTACTTATACTTGTCGGGTGATAGTAAAAAGTGACGCTAATTTGGCAAAAAAGGATTGAAAAAGTTTAAAAGCAAAAGCACGGTATGCTTTTGAAAAGAAAATGCTCATGAAATATTTTCAATTATTTCTTGACCATGAAATTGTCATGAATAGCCAAGAAGTTTTGACGTTCCGTTTTGCATGTTGAATAATTGCAAATAACCCGCCTTTTCTATGAATTTCAATGTTATTTAGCTATATTTTTTTTTTTCCGAAGCTTCAGTTTTCTAAAGCGACAACTATTTATTTCTTGCCAAAGCCAGAGTTGCGCATTTCTCGTTTTTGTAAACATTTTCCAGAAATTAGCAGTAGAAAAGTAGAAAAGATTCTGACACAAGAAATGTTTCTTATGCGTTTCATAGGTGTCATTTTATATAGATTTTTTGGATTTCTTATGAACAGCCAAAGCCCTGAAAAAGAAAAATATTTTCCAATCCCAAAGGAGGAGCGACCGAGCACGTTTATTGATGCATTAAATAATTGTTCCGTGTCTTTTTTCCCTATGGTATATCGATATATAAAAATTGCTGCAACGCTTCCAGTTTCCGTTGCTCCTAACGAACGGTCCTTCTCTTCCCTTCGAAGGTTAAAAACTTCGCCAGAAGATGCTGGCTCTACTCAACATCCACTCTACTTTTGAAGTAACTCCTGAAGAAATCCTAAACAAAATTTCAAAACAAACAAGAAAAATAAATATTATTTTGTACACGGCTAAAAGTTTTAGCCTAGATTTAAAACTTTTTGGGGCTGCATATACACCTAGACCAGAATGTCTGCGTTCAAAGTGTGGTTTGTTAAGAACATTGTGGAAAATTCATGAAAATTCAAGAAACCTCGCAAAATTCTCATCAAAATTTCTAACTTTTTAGTAAAAGTTTTTAAAATTGCTAAAATCGAGTAAATCTTCTAGCAGCTTAAGATTGGTATCTTTGTTCACTACAATTGAACGAACTACAAAACTGCATACGCGAAAAAAATCTAAAATTTTACTAAAAAGTTAGAAATTTTGATGAAAAGCTTTCGAGTTTTCTTAAATTTTTATGAATTTTCCACAAAGTTCTTAACTTTGAGTTGCTGTATTTTTATTGTGTTTTTACACATACTTTCATACAAAAATAATGAAATTAAAGTTAATTTTACTGGAAATTCCAAAAACCTTTTGAACGCAGACATACTGGTCAAGGTGTATGACCAAACCAAATTTGGTTTAGAATTAAATTGACGCCGTTTGTCATAGAAATGCGCGTAAATAAAATTATTTTTAATTTTAAACCGAAAATGTTAACAATTTTTTATTTTTTTTTAAATGTTAGGACTCGAACCGACGTGCCCCAAATCAGTGCGCAATGCTCTACCTAGTGAGATACCGCGCACCCATGAATTTTGTGCGAAAAGTACACATATTCGCTGTTTATCCTCGTAAAGTTTTAAAAAATTGAGAATATTTGTAGGAAATTGAAAGAATTGGAAATTATTACCAAAATGATTAAAAATTGTGTAAACCAATGAATGGTTTAAAAGTTAGGCTCAAATTTTTAGCCGTATAGAAAAAAAAAAATTTCAAATAAATAAAAGTATATATATGTAATATGTAAAAAATATAAATATGTATGTATTTACAGGTAATTCTTATTTACTGAGACTTTGGCCAAAACCCCCCCGAAATATTTTCCTGGCTACGCGCCTGGTGCCTACAATTATAGAATATCTTCTATAGGGAATTTCCATGGCAGAGATTGATGAAAGCGAAAAAACCAACATTTTATTTTTAAGTTGGGAATATGGCTAAGTTGTTGTAAATATATTAAATCATGATGAATAAATGCCAGAATGACATTCGCATAAGCCTAACTTAAATATTCTTAAACTATTTAGGACAACCAAAAAAAAATTTTTGTTGTTCTTAAATACCTTGTTAAGAAACTACTTTATATTTGTTATGCTGTGTGAATCTTAGTAACCAGGCATTACATGTTACTTTTATTTTAATTCTTAGTGAAATTTTGAAAAGTATGAAAAATTTGCACAAACATTTTTGGGTGTAGAAAAAAAAATTGTTGTGCGCCTTTTTTTGTAACGTAAGTGACGAAAATAAGCATTTTATTGCATAAAATATATAGTTTTCTGCCGATCAATTTAAAATCTTCGATTCTCCATCTACAAGGTAATTACATAAACTATGTAAAGTAAATTTGTTTTTAAAATAGTATACAATCTAAAAAAAACCGGTGCGCTTTTGTAACGTCAGTGACGAACGCTTACGTTCTTACCCACCTTTTCAAACAAACTTTTTATACCCAGCGTACTAGTACTAGTACAAGGGTATATTAATTTTGTCCACATAACGGTACTATGTAACGGCACAAAATAATCGAGTTAGATATAGAGTTCCATATATGAAAGTTCTTAGGTTGAAAAGAGGAATTGATTAAGGCATGTCCGTCCGTCCGTCTGTCCGTCTGTCCGTCCGTGTACACGATAACTTGAGTAAAAATTGAGATATTTGCATGAAATTTTTCATAGGGGTTACTTTCTGGCCAAGGTAGGTTGCTATTGAAAATTTCGAAAAACGTATAAAACGGGTTAATTCCATATCAGAAGCAGCTACAATGATAAAATTTGCAATATGTATTGATTTATATGTTCTAAGGCGGATTTTATCAAATTTTTGAAAAGGGGCGTGGCACCGCCCACATATATTTGAAGAAATTTTAAAATTTTGACTCTTAATAACTTGAGAACAGTTTATGCTAGTATAACGAAATTTTGTAGAGGGCATACTATTGTTGTGTTAAATTCAGATATAGAAAATAAACGAAATCGCTTGGCGACCACGCCTACTTTTTTATAAAAGTTATATTGAAAGGAGGTGGAAATATTGAAAAGTCCATATCTCATTAACTGATACCGCTATAATAATATAATTTGGTACATACATCAATTTTCATATTCTTTACATTATTTTTGCAAAATTTTGGAAAGTGGGCGTGGCACCGCCCACTTATGAGTCAAGCAATTTTCAAATTCGACTGCTAATAACTTCAGAACGGTGTGAGATAGGTTTACGAAACTAGGTTCCAGGCATGTTATGTTTATGTAGAGTACTACCACAGAAAATAAGAAAAATCGGTGAACGACCACGCCCCTTTTTGGACTAAAGTTCTCTAAACGAGAGTTAGGAAACCGGAATATGCAATATCTGTTTAACTGATAAAGATATAATGCTAAAATTTAGTACACTCATTCACCTGATGATGTTATTAGTGATGTTTAAAGGTTTTTTTGGTAATATTTTGGAAAATGGGCGTGTCACCGCCCACAAGTGAATAAACAAAATATCAACATTTCACTATTAACAAGCCACTGCGAAAGTATCATAAAGATCTGCAATGAAAACTGATCTTCAATAGGGACAAACAACATAATAAAATCCGTGGGCGTGCCACCACCCACTTTTTTAAAATTAGGTAAATATTGATTAATGGACACATATATCCGTACATCGAAAAATTTCACAAAATACGTTAAAAGTTATGGGCATGGCACGCCTTCTTTTCCAAAGTTATATATAGGACATGGTATAACCCTTGAAAAGATCGATTCAGTACTTTTGGCTCATGTAAGCGGTTAAAGCTTTATAAGCAAGGAGCGTGGCCGCGCCCACCAAATTCGCTATTGTTTAGGCTCGGCATAGATTGGTTTTTAAAATGGGCGAAATCGGATGAAAACCACGCCCCCTTTTTCTGAAAACTAACGCTGGGTATTTAATGTTCGGTTCACCCGAACTTAGACTTCCTTACTTGTTATTTTTGCTTCTATTTTTTTTTTTTTTTTTTTTTTTTATTAAAACGTAAAGATCCTCTGTATATATATCGAATGTCTATGTATAAATATTCCACACAATAGACTCGAACAATATTTGGTGGTTAATGCAACACATTTCTTGTAATACAATTAGTACTTGGCGTATGAGCAAAACCAGCTAAAAAAAAGTCTAAACTGAGCAAAGGACACCTGAAGATAAACCCTTTCACGATTTTCTGCAATAAATCAATTGACGTGTTTGTTATCACGTCCATAAAAGAAAACCTAGTCGGCTTTTTTTCTGTTACTTCGGAGGTAACGTCAGTGGCGAATTTTACGTAACGTCAGTGACGGTACATAATTAACTATGCATGCTACATCTTTATAAAAGTCCTAATAACAAAGATTTTTATAAAGACTTCATTCTATTTCTAATAATCTCCCAAACATTGGAAGTTAATTCTGTCAAGGGGTTTCGCAGAAATTTGAATAAATCACCGGTGCCCAAAACCCCTAGTCCTAAAATTGTAACGTCAGTGACGACGGAATTTTAGTCCGTCTTTAGTATGTTTTTAGAATTTAAATAAAAAGTTTAGGCATAACAGCTTTGAGTAGCTAAACTCCAAGTAATAAACCATTTTTCGTGTACTAAAACGTGCAAATGGTAATGCAATTTGAGTTTGAATCATACAATTTTACTTGCGATGTAAAGTAAGTGACGGTGGAATTTCCCTATAGTAAATTCTAATGTAAAACGATGTTGCCGCCCATGATGGCGCGGCTTGCACGCAGGTGCATCTCCAACCCAATCAAACACAAACTCTGCACGCTGATCAGTTGTAAAAATATTCTTTATTAACTTTGCCAATGTTTTCGTTAAAATGGTTGCACAAACTTAGCACGATTTAAATATATACTTATGTTAGTCGTGTGTTTGACACAAAAAAACCGCTTTTGCTAGCAGCTTTCAATTTAAGTAGAACAACTGGCGCGTTTGAGGGTAGGCAATGAACTCGATGTTCGCGCCCACGCTTCAATCGTTCGTGTCCCTGTCGACGGTTGGCTGCAGTTCAGCAAAAGTTGACAATAGTGCCAACTATCGACAGGGCTGTATTTTGTTCTATTACAAAATATCGCCTAAGGGCGATGTTACATTACACCACACTTCTTCGGGATAAGAAGAATGCGGCAAGATGATCAGTTTTGCCGGATTCTTCTTGTACAATATTTTAAATTGTTTTGAGTGGACGAGTGTTTACTAATTAGGGTGTACCTTCCCTTTTCAAGCAATCGTCCACTCATAGCAATTTTATTTTTCCAAAATTTTTCACTTTTATTATCTTAAATATTAATATATACCTATGCATAAAATATTTTATGTGCATATTACTAATGTTTATAAATTTTTTTTTGTAATAGTTAATTGGTTAAGTATAAATATAAATTCTTATTTCTTATTTGTATTTTGTGTTTGTTTATTAACATTTTTGCTAATTCATGACTTTTTTGCATTCGATACTTTATTTCTTTTGCATAGTTTTCTATGTTGTAAATTGGATCAATTTTTTCTTTTGTTAATTCATTTGGCAGAATTGCCTTTTTACCAAATACTAACTCGAATGGAGTGAATTTATTGTCAAAAACGGTATTCGTTGTTGTATTGTGTAAGAATGTAAAGTACTTTAAATAAACGTCCCAATCTGAGATTGTCTCGTTTAAATATGCTCTTAAATATTCGTTAAATACTCTATGGTTACGCTCTATTGTACCGACGGTTTCATGGTGATACGCAGTTGAGAAATTATGTTTTATTTTAAGAAGTTCTGATAATTCTGCAAATAATTCATTTTTATATTCGGTTCCTAAATCCGATTTTATGCTATTCATAACCCCGCAGGTTAAAATAAAACTCTCAAAAACTGCTGAAGCTACTGTTTTTGCTGACTTGTCTGGTACTGCAACTGTTACAAGATATTTTGACATATCACAAATCATGGTAACTGCGAACTTGTTACCGTGCGTGGATTCTGGTAAAGGACCTATCGTGTCGATTACGACAATGTCAAATGGCTTACTAGGAGTGGGCGTTAAAACTAACTCTTCTTTATTCTTTACTTTTACTTTATTTAACAGGCATTTTTCGCAGTTTTTAACGTAATTTGCTATGTCTCTTGTCATATTTTTCCAAAAAAATTTGTTTCTTAATTTCGCATATAGTTTTTTCATTCCACAGTGACCCCCCGAGATAGGATCATTGTGATATATTGTTAATAATTTTAATTTTTGTTCCTCATCATTAATTGTTATAATTGGATCCAGTAAAATAATAGTTAAGTCTTTCAAAATCTTATTTCCTCTCTCTTTAAAATTTGTAATTGTATAATATTTGAAAATTAAATCATCCTTTGGCCATTCTATCTGCTTAATTTTTAGTTTTCCGGCTTCTATTTCTAGCCTCGAAAGTAAAGTATCGAAATTCTTTATTTCGTTTGAAAATTCAAAATCTAGTAAAATTATTCTTTTATGCTTTATATGCGCGCGTATTCTTAAAAATTGTTTACTGTTTTCATCATTAAATATTTCGGATCTGATACGAGGAATTGTTTTTGAAAAATTGTGTGAATATTTGTCGTAAACGTGTAAAGCTTGTAAATTTTCGCGTGAATGTATATTTTCGCTAGAACCGCGTATTTCTTTTTTTCTACTCATGGCACGCGTTTGAACCGTCAATATATTTTTGGATTTTTCTTTTAATTCGTTAATAGTTATGCGCGAAAGTGCATCAGCGCCTACGTTTGATTTCCCCTTTATGTATTCTATTGTAAAGTTGTATTCTGCCAATTCAAGTCTAATTCTCGAAAGTTTTGAAGATGGGTCTTTCATATTGAACAAATAAAGTAAAGGCCTGTGATCTGATTTTGCAATGAAATGATTTCCATAAACGTATGGTCTGAACTCTATTATCGCTTTTTTCTGTTCTGCGTTATTAAAAGATTTTGAAGCATAACATATTGGTAAATCGTTGCCTTGATGTTCCTGGCTGAGCATAGCTCCACAACCGGTTTTGGAAGCGTCTACTGTAATGATAAACTGTTTGGAAAAATCCGGATATTGCAGAATCTTTGGTGACATTAGTGATGTTTTCAATGCATCAAAAGCTTCATCGCATGTTTTGTCCCAAGTAAATTCGACTTTTTTCCTATTCAATCTATTAAGAGGTGCTGCCAGAGATGCGAAATTTGGAATGAAACGTCTATAGTAGTTTGCAAAAGCAACGAAGCGTCTTACCGCGTCTTTATCTGTCGGTTTGGTATATTTTCTAATTGCATCTATTTTTGAGTCGTCTGGCGCTAAACCCTCGGATGAACATTTATGACCTAGGAATGTCACTTCGGGTCTGAGAAAATTACATTTGTTTGGATTGAGTTTTAGATTGAACGATCTACAAGTGTCGAATACTTTGGATAAATTTTTAATGTGATGTGATTCGTTACAGCCAATGACAATTATGTCATCTACATACAAAAAAGCTACGTTAGGCGGAATCCCTGAAAACGCAATTGTCATCATTCTTGAGAATGAGTTTGGTGCAATACTTAAGCCAAACGGCAATACCTTCCATCTATACGCTCCGCGATCAGTCGAAAACGAGGTTATATCGCGTGAATCAACATGTAAGGGTATTTGGTGAAATCCAGAAAAAAGGTCTAACGTTGAGAAAAATTTGGCTCTGCCGAGATTGTCTAATATATCGTCGATTCGTGCTAATGGGAATTTATCAGCTATTAGTTTTTTATTAACCGCGCGAAAATGAACACACATTCTGTAAGCTTTTCCACCATTACTTTTCTTTTTAGGCACTAAAATAAGTGGGCTGTTGTAGTTTGAATAACTCCCTTCGATTAAATCGTTTTCTAATAATTTCGTAACTTGTTTGTTTATTTCTTCCCGCTGAGAATATGGTCAACGATAATTTTTAATATACACTGGTTCATTGTCTGTTAATCGTAATGTTTGCTCATAAAAATTATTTAATGTCATTTTGTCGTTGTCAAGCGCGAATATGTCAGCATATTGTATGCAAAGTTCTAAAAGTTCAGATGGAGCATTTTTTGGAATTTGAGTTTTTAAAATCGAAGCTACTTCGTTAGTACGTTTATCGTCTGATTTAGTTTTGTTAATCTCATATACGTGGTAATCTGTAAGTTTTTCTGTCCGAATAGAATTTTTCTTTATGAATTGAATGTCATTTGTGGTATTTATTATTTTTAAAACAGGGTTTTTAGAAGTTGTAACGCATCTTGCTGTAAATACAGCTTTTTGTAATTCTTGAGATTCAACGAAAAGTGGAGTTGTTGAGTGACCTAAGTCAAAAATTCGAAAAACTTCGCATCTAGGTGGTATTATACACATGTCACATTCTGTTCCGTGAAGGATTGGCATATTGACTTTTTCACCATTTGCCCAGAAAGAGATGCTATTATTAGAATAATTTATTATACATTTGTTGTGTTTGAGAAAGTCTTTACCCAGTATACCATCTGATGGTATATTAAAATCGTCATTTACCACATGTACATAGGTTATGTTCAACTAGAATGTTTGAAAAGTGTAAGTCTATATTAATTTTACCTAAGGTAGAAACAGAGTTTGAAGTTACGCCAGTGATATTAACAATATCGTCGCTACAAATGGGAATTTGGTTACTTAAACTTGAAATTTTAATTAGTGAAATATCAGCCTGTGTGTCTAATAAAAATGTGCATAGTTTTTTAGATCCGGTTATGTTAATTTTGACAAAATCTGAATAATTTAGGTTTAGACAAAAAACGTTTTTAATATTTATTCGCTTAACTCCCCGTCCCTCAGTGTTCGCGCCTGCGGGGCTTCGGAGTTTAAAGCTCGTACGTTTGCATTATTTCGCGTATTTGAATTACCGCTGCTATTGTTCGACCTGTTTTCTGACCTGTACTGATTGTTATTGTTATTACGTGCATTAGCGTTACCTCGATTGTCGTTATTATGCCTATAATTGTTGTTTTGTCTACTCTGGTTGTTATTATTGTATCTATTGGTATTGTTGCTGTACCTATTGAAATTATTGCTGCTATTGTACCTATTAAAATTATTATTGTTGTTGTACCTATTAAAGTTACTATTGTTATTATATCTACCGTTATTGTTGTAAGAACTATTACCTCTATTGTTGTTTCGAAAATTATTTGGATTATTAAATCTGGAACGAAATGCTAATACCTGTCTCTCGGTAGCTTGAGTATTTTGTTCGACTATCATCTTTGCTACTACATCTTTTGCGTCACTAAAATTGGTTGAAGCCAAAATTTACTTTACTAAGTCTGAGCGCGTATTAAGCCTACAAACATTTACCGATTGCTCGACTGCCATTTCGTGAGCTTTGGCTTTTGACATACCTTCAATGATTAGAGATCGCTCTAATGCATCAGATAGTTCCTCTACACGTTTAGCAAATTCGGTCAGGTTATTATTGGAAACTTTTAACGAAGCTATTTTTCCTGCAACTACTTTAGAATTATCTGGTTTTATTCTGATTCTAAGCGCGTCTTTAATCTCTTCGATGGATGTTATATTAGTCGGAATTGCCTCTCTTGCTTTCCCTTCTAGTTTTGATTTAACAAATGCAATGAGAGTTGGCATAAGATTCGAATATGTTAAGCTTTCAACTAGGTCTATTTTATCTATGAAGGAGTCTAGCGCTAATGGATCACCATTGTAGTTTTCCCTAATTATAGGAGCACACATCGAGATAAAACTTTTCTTTTGCTCTGTGGTAGCCATTTCTATTGATTTTACTGAATTACCATCTTTATTGTTTAAATTTGAAAAAATTGATGATTTTTGAAAATTAATTGAATTGTCTGTGGAACGGTCTAATGTACAAACTGAGTTGTCAAAACCTAACAGGTTTTCCTGCAATGAAATATTTTCGACTGTTGGCAGTGAACAGCTTTGATTGACGCTATGCTTTTCGGATGTGCCTAGCTGTGACGAGGCAGAAAATTCTTCTTCTTCTTCGGAATCGTCGTAGTATTCTTCTTCTAACCACTCGCTATCAGATGTAAAAATATTATCTTCTACTAAATCGCTGCAATTATTTGGTATTTTAACTGTACATTTCAGTTTTGCAAAACATTTACATAACTAATTGTTCTCTACAACGTGATAGGATTCGATTTACAACGACTGGCTTAACCCGATTCTCAAAATGCACATTAGCCTCTACTAAAATTTTATTATAAGCTTCTATCAAGGAATTTTTGTATTCATCTAACTTTTCTTGCTTTGTCGATAATGGACGACCAGTATTTAGAACGCGTTTTTTGATTTTATCGAAATTTTTCCTCAATTTTTTGAATTTAGTCTCAAAATTTGACATCAGCAAAAAACAAAATTCGATAAATATTAGCTAGCAGTAGAACAGTCTGAATGAAAATTAACCAGTTTAGATTGAATGGAAAAATTTGGAAATTTAATAAAATGGAATAAAGTAAGTTAAGTTGAAAATTAGTCGGTCTGAATTGAAGGCAAAGTTCCGAAAATCTAATAAATTTTGGTTGATAATTTGAAAATTTGAAGAAAAAGTTCCTGAATTGCAGAGTGTGCTACCATGTGTCGTACAAAGAGATGATATTGCTTGTTGCAAGTTTATATTTATTGTATGTTGAAATGTAGTCAATTTTAAATGTAATGTTTATAATTTATAAATTTTTTAAAGTTGTAACTGTTTTAAAATATAAATGTTTGAAATTTTGTAATGTTTAAAGTTATGAATGTTTGTAAAAATGTAGGTGTTTGACAATAGCAAATGTTTTAAAGTTACGGATGTTTGCAAAAATAAATGTTTGACAATTGAAAATGTTTTAAATTTATTATTGTTTACCGTGACGGCCGCACCGTTGCACTCAAAAATGTATATATGTTTTACGTGACGGCCGCACCGTTGCACTCAAAATTGTATTTATTTGTTTTACGTGACGGCCGCACCGTTTCACTCAAAGTATCTTTCATTAAAAAAAAATTTTTTATAATTTTACTTTTTTTTTCTTTTTTTTTTTTTTTTTTTTTGTTTTATTACCAAAAAAGTCTCAAAATTTCATAAAAATTTCTGTAACCGTATTTTACGGACAACCTGTGTATGCATATATATGAAAATAAGTATTATAAGAAAAGATATATAAAAAAGGTATATAATGTTTCACTACATATGGATCTACAAAAGTGTGACAGAGAGAACTACTTGTGTATATACTTATTCACTACTATACTTATTAATGCTGCTTCTACCGCTACACTGCTCCTGCTGTTGTTGTTGCGACCCTTCTCGTTCACTCCTTCTGAAATCCAATGCGCTGCCGCCGGCTTGGCGTGACAAATAAAAATTGATGCCGTTATTTTCATGGCTTTATATAAAAGAAATATTAAGGTGGCGTGATGGTGGTACAGTTCTTGTATTTTTCCGCTATGTAACGGGACTTATTATAGTGGCGTGATGGTGGTACAGTTTTATGTCTTTATTTTAAATTGTCTTTTTATTTCTGCATACTTTAGTTAACTGTATTATTTCCACATGTGTAGTTTTTTGATTTATTTCTGTTAAATTTAGAGTTATTTTATTATATTTTAAACAGTTTTTTCCGCCATGTTGTATATATGTATGTATTATTTCTGCATTCATTAGGTATTTGTATTATTTCTTTGATTCGTTTTATTTCCGTTTAAATTAGTTTAAATGCTTTATGTTTAGTATCGTAGGTTTATTTCTGTTGCCTTTTAGTTAAAATTATTATTTGTTAAATTTAGTATTATTTCCGTATAATTTAGTTCAGCTATATTATTTAGTAGTACCGTAGATTTATTTCTGCTGCCTTTTAGTTAAATTTATTATTTGTTAAATTTAGTATTATTTCTGTATAATTTAGTTTAACTGTATTATATTAAGTAGTCTTTTACCTTATTTTTATTTTGCACCATCACTCACCACTTATCTGTATTTTGTAATTATAAGAAACATTTTTTTTGTAGATTTTTAAATTTTGTTATTTTTTTTAGTAATTTTTTTTTAATTTAATAATTTTTTTGTAATTTTTTGAATTTTGTAATTTTTTAAAAAATTTTGTTGTAGATTTTAGAGTTCACGTTCATTTTTCTTACGCATATAATGGTATATTTTTAAATGAAATTAAATTGAATTCATTTTTTTTTCCATTAGAAAAATTGTGGCTTTATATCGCCATTGGTACCGCCGCGTGGTACACTTTTATAGGGCTCGGTCCTGTCACGGTCGCCATGTAAAACGATGTTGCCGGCCATGATGGCGCGGCTTGCACGCAGGTGCATCTCCAACCCAATCAAACACAAACTCTGCACGCTGATCAGTTGTAAAAATATTCTTTATTAACTTTGCAAATGTTTTCGTTAAAATGGGTGCACAAACTTAGCACGATTTAAATATATACTTATGTTAGTCGTGTGTTTGACACAAAAAAACCGCTTTTGCTAGTAGCTTTCAATTTAAGTAGAACAACCGGCGCGTTTGAGGGTAGGCAACGAACTCGATGTTCGCGCCCACGCTTCAATCGTTCGTGTCCCTGTCGACGGTTGGCTGCAGTTCAGCAAAAGCTGACAATAGTGCCAACTATCGACAGGGCTGTATTTTGTTCTATTACAAAATATCGCCTAAGGGCGATGTTACATTACACTAACAAACTTCAGAGTGCCCCTGTTCATTAGAATTGCTTCATACCTTCGAATATAAAAGCTTTTCGAATAGAACTGTGGAGTACGGGCACAGTTTCGGAGCTCATCACCGTCTTTTTTATCCACGCTTATTCCTTTGTTTCCTATGTTGCTTATCTGCATGCGATGTATTCTTCTTATTATTTCATGCGCCTCAATCCTTACAGACATTTGTGTGATCAGTGACAACTCAGCTAACACGTACACAAATGGTTTTTTGAAAATATTTTCCACCAGCACCATAGAAATCATCACAATTCCGTAGCGCGATTTGTCAACGATAAAGTAACTTAACAATAATTTTAACAATTTTGCGATTGACTCTCTGTTTTAACACAATTTGTCAACGATAAATTAACGTAACAATAATTTTACCAATCTATGCTATTCACAAACTTTTTGTCAACTCTAAATTCGATAACTTATAGTTGTCAATCTGAAAATTGACATTTTATCAGAGATTCTTTTTACGCTGTTAAAGTTTTGTTTCATTCGAATTTTGCAACTAACGACTAAGGTGGTGGGTTAAATACAATTTGAAGATTTTGGCCCCTATTATGAGCTGCATTCGATCTTCGGTCTTCGTTGGTTATCGAACATCGAAAATCGAATTTCAAATTCATATTATGGCTAGCGCATCGCTGACGAAATTTTCGTTGTGTATCCATTTTTTCAACGAATAGCATTTTGCTTTCGACGCTGTATCGAATTCTTTTAAAATTACTAAAAATGTAAGTTTTTTGTATTTATCTTCTACTAATAGTACTAATTTTAATCTATTTGCATTAATTTGATGTAGGTCGAAGGTCGTCAGCACAAAACAACAGCTGGAAACGTTGGTTTCTCTAATGCACCAAAATCCGAGCTTAGCAAGAGGTGTTTATTCAAAATCCCAGGCTTCAAAAAATTTATTATACATCTGTTTAAAAGCTTTTTTATTATCAAACATTAAATAACACGTTTGTAAATGTACACTTACGCAGTGGAATTCATCTCCAAAGGATTGGATGCATCTCTTAATCGCTTTCTGTTTCTTGCTAGTTTTAGTACGCTTTCTTCATCATCCGATGAATCTTCGAACCATAACTCAGTCGTAGTCATATTTTTCTTTTCTGTATCAATTTTGCTCATATATTTGATCGGTAATTTATTTTGTTTGTTTAGATGATTTATTTTTTTAATCACAGCTGATAAAAGATGTACTACTGTGAACAGTTGAAACGATCGAAATTCACAATAGCGCAAGTATTTACCGAATGCAGCTCATAATACCAAATGAGAATTTTTTCGTTGAGCATTTTCGACCACCGTCGAAGATCGAATTAAACTCATAAAAAAAAGTTGTATTTGATTAAAAAAAAAAAACAATTGTAAAAAGTGCCTTAAAATCTGAAGAGGTCAAATTTAAATAAAAAGCGGAATTCTAATTATTTTTTTTGGAATCATTTGTGGGTAGGTGCTACTGAAGGCTTGTAGTTTTTGGATTTTGAAGTAAAATGGCCGACGCAGTGGCGTCGGCTATGGCGTTGGCTGTGGCTGACAAGGAGACGGACATGGATACGGACTATGACAAGGACCTGAATACTGAATTTTTATCGTATAGAAACTTAAATAAACAGACGAGTTATAGGACAGGGAAGACAAAGCGTTAAAAGAAGCGGTTGAAGCAAAAGAGAGACGTAGGTGACGTGAAAATGAAACTAGGGCAAAAAAAATAAAAATTGAAGAAAATAACGGAATTAAAATCCCGTTACAGGGCGTCGTGCTATCAAAAGGCGCGTATAACAAGTGGTTAGAAGAACAAAGCAAAGCATACAATGAAATGACAACTGAAAGTGGTGAAAAAGATACTATAAATACCAATATAAATAGCATGGTTCGTGTAAAGATAATGAGATGACTGGTGAGTCGATGAACGAAGTTTTAAGTCATGAAAGTGTTTCAATGAAAGATACAAGTGTGATTAACGTAATTGCCCAAGTAAATGTATCGGCGGAAAACAAAGAGATACTGGAGAAATTATTAAGTACGTAGTGAAAAATACAACAAGAACCATCGTGGTGAGTTTTGTGTTTTAGTAGATACGTCCAGATGTAACCTTTTTAATAATGAAAAAGTGAACAATGGACTCTTTTTGTGGGAGAAAATAAGACGATTTAATTTTCAGGGAATAAAACTATCAAATCGATAGGTGGGTCATTATTCAAAATATTTTTCTATACATATGAGAACGCAAATGCGTGTGCGTTCAATGAAGAACTTAACAGGGCGGGCATGAAACCGTTCATACCTAGGAAGTTTGTTGAAACCCTAGGTGTTGTCCGAGGTATACCAATACAATTTATGGAGGACGAGTTAAAAACAATATCACTAGGTGGTAACGGTAATGCGTATTACTAGAAAGGATCCTGAAAATAAGGAAAATTTATACCGACATATTCGGTGAAAATTGCTTTTGAAGGAAGTGAACTTCCTCAAAAGATTGATATACATATATTGCGTTAATTTTAAGGTGTCACACTATATTCCGAAAATAAGTGCGGAAGGCTGTGGCATACCAGTAAGGGGGGTAAGGGAAGAAAAAGATGCATTTTATGCAGAAAGGAAGAAGGATGTGGAAGAGAGTGTAAAGAACCAAATAGGTTTGTGTTATGTGGCAGTGGAGATCACTGTGCACTTAATCGCAATGTCTGTCCTAAGTGGGAGAAAGAGAAACAGGTACTGGAAATTATGACGGTTAAAAAAATTTCTAAAGTCGAGGCACTGGATACCAATCATAGTGCAATAAATAATAACAACCAATTCAGCTTGCTAGAGGAATATGAAGATAACTTCCCTTCCTTGGCAAGTAATAGTACTGAACTGATAAATAATGACCGTGTAGTTAACAAAAGGCTAGTGGCAAGAAGGGTAAAGTAGTGTAGTAAAAACTAATTTACAAAATAATTTCATAGTAGGTATAGCATACTTTCCACCGAACTTAAATAATCAGATATTTAATGCGGAAGTAAGTAGACTCGTACTTCATTTGCAAAAATTCAAAAACGTCATAGTACTTGGGGACTTCAATGCAAGATTACGGAAGTGGGGGGATACGCGAGATACCACAAAAGGTAGAGAGTTATGCAGGGCGACTGAAAGTGCTAATTTCAGATATATAAATGATGGGTCGGCTACGTATCTTTGTCCAAACTATAATTGTGAATCCGTTTTGGATTTGGCTTTTACTAATAAATATGACGATGGCGCCCACCTTCAATTGTCACCATGGCTATTTAGGGGGCAGTAATCATTTTAGAAATACCCAAAAGTAAATCTCAAAATCTATTCATTTCCAAAACCAAACTCAATGCATACCTGAGTACAATAAAGTTTACTAGTTTGGAGGAGGTGGAGAGAAAGGTTGACGATGCGAGAGTCAGTGCTAAGTTTGATTTGAACAGCAAAGGGTATACTCCGAAGGCCTGGTGGGATAAGGATAAAGAAAGACAGTATATATATTTTGGTGGCAAAAAGGAAGAAAGCTCGTCATACTGGAAATGTGCAGGACATGGAAGAGGCTCTAAGAGAAGCAGAGAAGTGGAAAAGGATGGAGATCGAGGCTAAAAAAGAAAGTTTTCAGAAAAAGATTGAAGAGATCAACTGTAACCCGAATACCAAAGAGGCTTGGCGCTTTGTAAATAATGTCAACAACGTGTATAAGGGACAAAAACCTCTGGGCAGCGAAGGACAATGCAAGTTATCTTGAGCTGCTTAAACAGCAAGTTTCTAAGGGATCATTAGGTAGTCTAGGGCCCAGTACGGAGAATGTTAGTGAATCAGATGATGAGTGTAAATTCAGTTTCGAAAAATTCCTAGCTCTTAGGTTTGATATGATCAAAAATCTACCTGTGGATACAAAGGAAGGGCTTTTTCGTACTTTGGTAGAGCACTTTAGGTATAACAATGTGAAACCTGAATGGAGGCAAATTAAAATAATCCCTATTCCGAAGGCAGGAAAAGATTTAGATGATTTTCAAAACTACAGACCGATTTCACTGTTGTCAGTCTTTGTTAAAAGCTTAAACATGTTGATAAAAGAGGAACTATCAATCTTTATAGAGAATAACAAGATCTTACTGTCCAGAAGTTTTAAAAATCGGTCGGCAAGAATGTGCTTAAATGAGGCTCTTCACTACATCTCTGGGTTGAAAAAGAACAAAGAAAGAGTATTTATGGGTATATTAGATATCTCCAATGCATATAACTGTGTGGACTTGACTAGTACAATACAAGGTCCATCGGAGCATTGCCAATTGGATTTATAATCTGTTTTCCAACAGGACTCTGTACTTGGGTAAACGTTCGGTACAAGTTGAGAATGGCCTCTCTCAAGAGAGCTGTTTATCGCAATTTTAATTAATATCTATACTGCCAAGTTACATGAAATCAATGACACGAACACAAAAATTTTCCAGTACGCAGATGATATAGCGATATTATGTAACGCCAGATATGAAGGGACGGCACTGTCAGTGCTCAAAAGAAAAATCGCACAAATGAATCAATATTGCAATGAAATCTGTAGAGACCTGCACTAGTGTTGTGTGAGTGTGTAATGGCCGGTTTTACAATCAATACTTAAGTAGAACTTAAGTTTTACTTGAGCAAAATCTTAGCCAAGCATAGTTTAAGTATTTGCCCAAATTTACGTTTTACAATGCATACTTAAGTTTGACAAATATTTCATGGTGAAATATGGTAACACTGCAAATAAATGCTTTGTTTACATATTTTGACAGCAGCCCGCGTACAAAAAACATAAATTTCGAAAAGTGTTTGCAAATATAATTTGTATTATTTATAAGAACTAGCTGAAATGAGTGAAAAAAAACGAAGATTTAATTTTTCCGGAAGTGAAATTGATTTGCTGGTCACTATTGTAACCAATTATAAAGGTGTAATTGAGTGCAAGAGATCGGACGCGACGAGCGTTGGAAAAAAGGAAGCAGCCTGGAAAAAGGTCGAGGAAGAATTCAATTCCCAAAGCGAATCTCCTCTATTCCGCGATGAACAAGCCTTAAGGAAGAAATACAATAACCTTAAGGCGGACTTGAAGAAAAGATCTGCAACAGAGAAGCAATCAGTGTACGCAACAGGTGGTGGGCCGCCTTCCACAAAACTTACTGATAATGAGGGCAGACTTTTATCCATTTTGCATGAAAAGCAAATATATGGCATGAAAAGTCACTACGATTGCGATGTCATCCCTCATACACGTACGTATAAGCTTTTTGTTAATTAAACTTTACTTAAGTGGTCACAATTGTTAGAGACAGCAACAGAAGCACCAGGTATATCCAAATTGCCTACAGATGATAGTGAAGAAGTGGAAATAGAGTGGTTGGACGATGATATGGTCCCTCCTCAAGGTAAAAGAACTGTTGTGAAGTATAAATTTTAAGTAAATTATTGTCTTTCTTGTATTCTTTTAAAAGAGCCTGTAAATAAAAACGGTGTCGAAGCTGTTGAAGCGAAAGAAGATAGTTTTGAGCAGTGGAATAAGTACGATGCGGGGATGCTCGGTCAACCCAAAAGTGTACAGTTGAGGGCAAGCAAAAGGGCAAACAGAAATACCAACGCACAGTCTAGTTGGTCAAAGTTAGCGGAGGTTAAAGCCAAGTGGACGGAGGAGAAGTGTCGGGTAGAAATCGGTTTGCTAAAGGAGGAGCACCAAAAACGTATTAGTTTAATGGAGGATAAAGCGAAGCTGGAAAGAGAGCTAATGCGAGAGAAGCACGAGATAGAACTTCAAATTCTGAGGAGAAAGCTCGAATGATTAAAAAATCTTTGCACAAACTTTAAAATTATTTTTTGATTTGTAACAATGTATGCATTTATTGAACTTGTTTTAAAACATTGTATGAATTTATTTATTTATTTTTTTGTTTCCCTGTATTTTTATACCTTTCATGAACACGAAATGGTATTATAACTTTGGTCCGATGTTTGTAAGTATGAGAAGAAGAAGAGATAGACCCACTATTAAGTATACCGAAATGATCAGGATGATGAGCTGAGTTGATTTAGCCATGTCCGTCTGTCCGTCCGTCCGTCCGTCCGTCCGTCTGTTTGAACGAAAACTAGTTCCTCAGTTTTAGAGATATCTCGATGAAATTTTGCAAGCAGGCGCCACCAATTGTACTAATTTGTACCAATTGTAAGTAAGGATCTAACACTCAAAAAAGCTATGCGTATTCATGAAAGGTATAAAGCCTTCGGCACAGCCGAAGACAGCCCTTTCCTTACTTGTTTTAATGAAAATCAATACGAACTTGTGATGAAAACTTTGCAAAATTTTATTTTATTTTAAAGCCATATTTTTGACTGAGTAACATTGTAATTTCCGAACTGAACTATGAATTAAATTATCTGAAAAACTTACATGCGCCTTTTATTGTGGTGGGCAAAAAACTAGATACGCGTTTTATATAACAACTTTTTACATATTTCCAAAGTAGTTATTTATTAAAGACGTCCTTGTGGAGCTGCTGGAGCTTCCATCGTCTGTAGAACGATTGTGAGGTACAGATAGTACATTATTAACCGCACTCTCCAAATCTTGTGATAGCTGCGGAGCTACCTCGTCTTTATTGTCACAACAGATATTATGCAACACAGCAGTTGCTACAATAATGCTCTCCACCTTTTTTATGTCCATACGTAATCCTAATGACAGCACTGGAAACCGCCGCTTCCAGACACCATATGAGCGCTCTATACAATTTCGTGTGCGAATTTGTGATTCATTAAATAAGTTTTCACCAGGGGTGTTAACCTGTGAGAGTGGTGTTATAACCCTATTAGTATTTTGGTACCCGCTGTCGGCGACAACAAGTCCGTTTTCAAACTCGCCACATTCTAGGCGAAAGTGAATTCTTGAGTTTCGAAATATCATTGAATCATGCGTTGAACCCGGCCATCGAGCAACAATATCTTGTATGTGAAGCTGACTGTCGCAAAGCGTTTGTACATTAATGGAAAAAAATCCTTTCCTATTCCGAAAAAGTTCCGCATCTTCGCCGCCTAAAAAAGTATTTCATGTAAATACTGTGACTATACATCGCTTGCCCAGTGGAACATTGAGCCAATTGTGAATTAATAAGTTTTGGTGTAGCAAGTTTCAATATTTGCATTCGCAAGTGTTATGAGCGATTGGAACAACTTCGCAAGCGTCTCACGTGATAACCATTTGTACCAGAACTATAATATTTGTACACAAAAAAGTTGAGTACTTTTTACATTTTTTGTGCACATTACCTAGAAACTTAAAAGTAAACACTTGAGTCATGGTTCCACCACGGAAGCGATATGTATGTATATCAACTTTTAATGTATTTTTTAAATTCAAATTTACCAGGAGATAAAATCTTTATGTGCGTACAATCAATAGCGGCAAATACTCGGGGAAATTTAGCCAATTTAAAAAAGTTTTTTTGGCACTCTTTAATTTCCGCTCCTTCCGGAAATTTTATGAAATTTTTCCCTAGAAGTGCTAACTGGTGTGAAGTTAATGTTATTGCCTTTGACGCAGTTGCATTGGAAACCCCAAATAGGTCACCAATTGTTTGCAGCATTCCTCCTGTTGCATAAAATCGCAGTGTCAATAGAAACATCTTCTCTGGACACAAAGCATAGTTCCTAAAAACAATAAGATAATTAATAGGCCTTCAGGAAATATTAAGAAAGGAAAACACAAACCTGTCAGTTTTATGCCTTATAGCATCTTTAATTAAACTGAGGACAGTCCAAGCAGTTTGTTTGTTAACTCGAAAGCGATCGCGGAAATCTTTTTCGTCGTATACTTTAAAAAATTGTGGACGCTCGCGAATTATTTTTGTTCTCCTTAATACAATAATATTTAGTACATCCTCATATTCCGGGTCACTGTTTTCATCGCTGCTCCAATCAAAGTCCATATTTTAATAAATTTGTTTAAATTTTTTCAACTAGATTTTCCAAATTTTGTTTTGCAACATATGTATGTATACCCAATCAGCTGTTTATAAAGATAAGAAAAACTTAAGTCGTCAAAGCTGGATACTTAAGTTAAACTTAAGTTTCGCTAAAAAGTGGTTGGTAAAACGCAAAATCTTAAACTAAACTTAAGTTCGACTAAGAAATGTATTGTAAAACCGGCCATAAGACACAACGATTCAGACCCACCAGGAATTTTCGTTAGGTCCTACTTGTGTTACTCATTCCAGCATGCATGATTTTGTTAGGTTCATCGCAGGTGCTGCTAAAATGTGTTAGCTGGTCATGACATTTTTGAGTATCTCATTTTCCACCTTACTATAGCAGCTTAAAGTAGGAGAAGCCGAAGTTATCAGATGACAAAGTAAGGCTGTGAGCAGCTACGAATTCAGGATCTTTAGGAAGATGTTACAAAAGCAGTAACAAATATGATTGCGAAAAATGATTTTTTTAAACCTGATTTCAGTGATAAAAAGGGTCGTAAGCGCTAATGTTATAAAAAAAAATTACGCGTGTGGTCAGAGCTACTGACGAGTACATGAAACTGACAGCTGTGAAGTGAGGTCTGCTGCTATTTTCAGGTATGAAGGAGTTATATACTGAGCTGGTTCGTATACCCACTATCTTACCTTCCTTCCACCTAACGTATGTATCATAACAACCAAATGAAAAAGGCAGCTATATTAGCATGTACGCACGATTTTTTCCGAACGATCACTCTTCATTCCTTTTTGTACTATACAAAGTCATTCATGCGAAGGCGGCCATCGCCGTGCGTTAGTCATGGGGAAAAGTCATGGAAGTTGTTATGCTCCGCTGGTGAAGAGTAAGGCTGAAAGTATTCATGATTTCCCTCTTCGGTGGCCTACTGGGGAGTAACGAACATATACCCTGCAATCAAACCAACTAGTTGAAAACTACTTTACAACTAGTATGTGCACTGAGCCTAACTAGTCAGCCAACTGTCATATTTTCATATAACCAACTGGTATTTTTACAATGTTGATGTCCTACGACATTTCAATTGTCAGATTTCGACCAGAACATACCAGTCATCTACTAGTATATACATACTAGTTTGCATATAGTTGAAATATACCAGTTTCATAGTAGTTCAAAATGGAATGAAATGAACTAGTAAAATTTCAGCCCAGTGGGACTAGTATCAAACTAGTTCGAAAAAGATTGAACCTTTCTAATCCATTTTGGTTTTTGTATGGCTGCATTTCGATATTCCGAGTGTCGAAAAAAATGCATTTCGTCTCATTTCTGCTGTAACCTTGTATCTTAAAAAAACCACTTAAATAGTTCAGTTTTGCATACTGATTCCCAATTCAAGATTCCCGATGCATTTTCACATTAGAAGGACTATTCTTATACAGTGTCGTTACGAGGTTAAAGCAGAAGGAAGGATATTTCAAAATTTTGATTGAAAAAGGTCAATGCAACTGAAAAATGCATATAATAGCTATAAAAATAAATAAAAACTAAAAGCAAACTTTGTTTTAATAACTTCATAGTTAAAAGAATGCATATAAGGAAATTGGAGT
Organism: Sphenella marginata; assembly: GCA_951509765.1. NCBI lineage: Eukaryota > Metazoa > Arthropoda > Insecta > Diptera > Tephritidae > Sphenella > Sphenella marginata. The sequence continues at coordinate 55,909,161 of OX608082.1, forward strand.
TTGAACTTTTTCAAACTAGAACAATTTGAACAGGAAAATTGTAGTTGAATACTAGTATGGAATAGACTTTTCCTGACTAGTATGATTTCAACCAGAAAATTGTAGTTGTATACTAGTATGGAATAGATTTTTTCTGACTAGTATGATTTCAACCAGAAAATTGTAGTTGAATACTAGTATGGAATAGACTTTTTCTGACTAGTATGATTTCAACCAGAAAATTGTAGTTGTATACTAAAATGGTTTCGATCCTTCTCCTTATATCTTCAAGCCGAAGACATAAGTGATGTAGTGAAAAAGAATAATAAATTACTGCACCTGGGCGGACCCCAACTGCAGGAAGTAGCTTTTAATATTCCTGGTGCCGTAGTCGAGGGAAATGAGGTGAACTCCTTCGAATTATTAGCAGCCAAACTTGATGAATACTTCTCGCCAAAGCGTAATTCTACTTTTGAAAGACATATTTTTCGAAATTTATCCCCTGTTGAGGGGGAAAACTTCAACAAATACTTACTACGACTCCGGCATCAAGTGTCGAAGTGCGAGTGTTACTAATTAGACCTTAAGTAATAACTTGTACACTAAAATGCAACCGTGGCCCGTTGCCAACGTTCTTTAATTTAGCCGACGTGGTAATAATTACTAGCGGCCATTTTTAAAGGACGTACGACGAGCACGGATAAGTAAGCGAGTTTGGAAAAACGGCCGCAGAAATAAATGAAATCTGCGTCAAAGATAAAATAATAGATTCGTGGGCCCCATTCGACTTCAAGAAAAAGCTTTTAGAGAAAGAACAGAGTGTAAATGAGATGGTAGAAACCTGTCAAATTTATGAACAAATATCCAAACAATCGGGGTCTATGTTTACGAGTCTGTTTATCGAATTACTGCAAAGTCACGCGGGGCAAAGCAGAGCAACGATGAGTGTGGAAGATGTGGCCAAAACGGGCATTTTAGTAACGATCCGAAATGTCCGGCGAAGTCTGCGAAATGCAACAAATGCGGCTTGATTGGACATTTTGCTAAAAAATGTAGAACAAAAAAGCGAAAGGGCGGTCACAATCAAAGCTCTCCCAAGAAAAAGCACAGAGTCATACAAAGTGCGAAATGTAGAAACGAACGAAGAAGAAGAAGTTAATTGTTTTAAGATATCTAGTGACACGGACGAAAAACTGGTATGTGGTATCGGTGGTTGCCCGATATCAATGATAATCGATTCAGGTACGCGTCTCAACTTGGTGAGCGATAGTGACTGGGGAGTACTGCGTAAGAACACGGCTGTGATATTCAATGAACGGGAAGACCACACAACCCAGTTTAAGGGCTATGCGTCAAATTAAGTTTTCGAAGCACCAATATCGGTAAACAACAAATTGGAGAAAATCGCTACTTTCTACGTAATAAAGAATGGATGCCAGTCCTTACTGGGCCGCGACACAGCTATGCAGCTGGGCGTTTTAAAAATAGGCCTAGGGGTAAATAGCGTAGAAATTGCTCAACCTTTCCCAAAAATGCTAGGAGTTAAGATCAAATAGTCAATCGACCCTGCCGTAAAACCTGTACAACAGCCGATGCGTCGCATACCTATAGCCTTGGAAGAACAGGTAGAGGAAAGTATTAACCAAATGATTGCTCTCGACATTATCGAGCCGGTTTCAGGGCCCTCTTCATGGATATCTCCAATAGTCATTGTGTATAAGGGAGGGGGAGAGATGAGGTTGTGTATTGATATGCGGCGAGCAAATCAAACAGTGCTGCGCGAAAATCACCCTCTCCCAACGTTTGAGATATTCATGACGAAGTTAAAAGGCGCCAGGTACTTCTCTAGGATCGACTTGAAGTGGGCATATCACCAGCTAGAGCTGGATGAAACCAGCCGCTATATTACCACTTTCATCACGCATAAGGGTTTATTTAGGTATAAGAGGTTGATGTTTGGGATAAATTCAGCCCCAGAGATCTTCCAGCGAGTCATAAAAAAACTGTTATGCTCTTGCAAGAATGCGTTTAATTATATTGACGACATAATAATATTTGGTAAGACGGGTAAAGAAGATGACGAAGCGGTAAAAAGAGTGGTAGAGGTGTTTAGAGACAACAATTTAATGATGAACGAAAAAATGTGCATTTGGAAGGCACAAAAGCTAAAATTTTTGGGGCACCTGTTATCTGAGGATGGTATAGCACCTGACCCTTAATTGCCAAGTGGCATGCCGCATATATATGGAGCTCATGTGCGGCACGGCAAGTCATGCAAAGGGAACATGAAAATGGAAACCGCAACATGTTTTTGTTTGGTTGTTGTTGTCGTAGCAACAAAAATCACTCCCCGAAGGTTTTGGGGAGTGTTGTCGAAATAACAGTCCTTGGCCGGATACGAATCCGGTACGCTCCGGTACTCCCTTGCGGTACTGGACGACTGTCGTGGTAGCGATTTGGTATGACCAGTGCAACCTTCTAGGTCATGTCATCCCTCCTTCCGAAAGGAAAGAGAAGATGGGTAGTGAGAGGCATCACATCCGTAGATCAACCATCGAGTTGCACATCATTACCTTTGTGCATATTATTTAACTTAACAATGCACATAAATTTAAAGTTTGAATTTGCAGGTAATTCTGGATATCCCTTGGAACCGTGGCTTATGACGCCACTACCAAACCAACCAGAGGGTACTGCCAAGTTCCGGTACAATGAGGCGCTATGCAAAGCACGAAACCCAATAGAACGGATATTTGGGGTCCTTAAAGCTACTTGGCGATGTTTGCCGAGACAACGGGTTCTTTTATATGAGCCCGGGTTCGCGGGAAGGGTGGTAAATGCGTGCGCCACCTTACATAATGTTCGTTTAGTCGAGCGATCACACGAACTTGATAACATCGCTATAGTCTTGGACACGCAGAGCAATGATATTTACGAAAATTCAAGCTCAGTATCTTCCACAGGAAAACGTGTCCAAGAGAGATTAATTTCAATTTTTTTTACTTGAATTTTAGTAAAAAAAATTTTGCTATTTATTTTATTTATTAGTTTATTTCATACAAGTTACATTCCAATTAGAATTAGCAATTGTACCTATTAGTTTATATTCTCTAATTCATTAAACAATTAGAAATTGTTCAACTAATTGCCATTAGGTAATTGAAATTTTTGTTCCAATGGTAAATCTAATTGCAGTTAGTTGCCATTAGCAAAAAAAATGTTGGTACCTTTACAATTAGAAATGTAATTGACTTCTGCTAATGCAATTAGATATTCAATTAGCTCGAATTAGAATAAAAAAAATTTCAATTATCTAATGTCAATTAGTTGAACAATTTCTAATTGTTTAATGAATTAGAGAATTTCATTGAAACACGATTTAATGGCCGCCATTGTATATATTTAAGCCATACTAATTAAGTTAAGCCAGTTTGTTGTCCTACGATTACCAAACAAAATAAAACGTACTACTTTTATTGATTGAAAACTCCTCATTTTAAATTTTATTGTGGAATTTGCTTTAAAGAGAGTAAGGCACATATTCAGACCATTAAAACATTTTTATTAAAAACTACAAGTACAAGAGAAATCATAAAAAATACACCTCTTCAACCTAATAAATAATAATGATAAACTTAAAACAATTCAACATTTTATAAGGAAAAATATAATATGACTAGAAAACTTAAACTAACATTTTAAACAGGTACAAAAGGAAAAATTTAATTCATTTAAGCTAGTTCAAAAAACTATAAATTCATTTTTAAAAATATCGCTATCATCACATATAAAGCCATATTCCAGAAAATCTTACTTACTTACTTAAACTTAATACAAAGCAAAAACAAACAATATAATACAAAGCAAAAGCAAACAATCTTATACAAAGCAAAAATAAACAATCTAAGATGGCTTTATAGTTGATGTTAACGCCCACTAAACAATTTGTTCTTTCAGAAAAGTCTTAACGAATTCGCAAAGTATAATTTCCACGAAATCTTTAAGAATTTTCGTAACGATTTCGTAAAGACATATCTCAACGAGTTTGTAAAGCTTTGCGTTTACGAAATCTTTAAGAATCTTCCTAGAGAAATCTACCTAAATATCCAATTAAAAACAGATTTTTTTGTTCTTCTTTCAATTTAATTAATGCAATTAATTTATTATGTTTTAATAAAATAAATTAAATTACATGTATATACAATGTATAAGAATTCAATATTGTTTTGTTTTAATGCTTGGTAATGCACTGTTGTGCAAGATATGGTAATTCTTACTTTAACAATTTAAAGACAGAAGTCAAGTGAAGCAGGATGTCACCTGATCTTTAATCCGAAAACTGAAATCAAACATTTTATAAATGGCAAAAGATATTTACAAAAACCTCTCAGTGTGACTCTTCTCCCGAAATTTTTGGACGTGTTTTACCATTTAGCAATTATTTTAATAACTAATTTGGCTTAATTTCATTTAGAAGTTGTTGTTCGATGGCAAAGATATAAACTTTATTTTGGTTTAGTTTAATTTTTCTTTACAACACGTTTTTGCTACAATCCGAAATTTATAAATTTTTCACATGAATTTCTTTTTGACAACTGAATCAAAGCCCTCTGAGTTTAAAAATTTGTTTACGTTTTTGTCTTTTCGAAAGAGATACGAATTCGTTAAGTAAAATCAAAAAATATTAGATTTCCTTCAGACAAGTCGGATATCCGACAACTTTGGAGATTATGGTTTGGCCAATCGTTGCGAATTCGTTAAGCTAGATCGGTAGAATTCCGATTTTGTTCAGAAAAGACAGATGTCCGACAAATTCGGAAGCTTTGGTTTAGTGGGACGATACATATAAAAACCAAAAAATAACAATTCTAAGATACGTTAAAGCTATTAGTACTTAAATTAATTATTCTCTAAAATTGCACTGGACAGCCTGCTGAAAATCTCAGTGCAGATTCTCACTGCTTCCCCAAAAAACGTGGTGGCTTTTGACTGATTTTCGGTCGACTTCGCAATATTATCGTTTGACCTGGCAATATTGTTGATTGCCTCGGCCATCGCAAAGGTCGCCTCAATCCTCCTCTCATCGTTTTCGGCAAGCTTTTTCTGAGTTTCTGCCATCATCTAGAGGATAAGAAATAAATAAGAAAAGTGAAATTTTTTAATTATAATCAATTTTATATATTTTTGTAAATTTTAGTATAATAAGTATATAGTTTAATAAGGTGTTTGGCAATTTTTTTCTTACAAAAAAGTTGAGAATCATTTTAACGTTGCATTATTTTTTACCTTGTTTGTATCGGCCTGCTTTTCAGCGATCGCCAAAAATCGCTTCTCAGCTGCGCTCTCTGGCACATCGTCATTCTTCCTTTTCGAGCCCCTGCGAGGTGTAGTTGCAGGAGTGACTGAGGCGTATCTTCGCCTATCGGCAGCAGATGGTGTAGCTGGTGGGTCTCGAAACTCGCAGTGTGCTTGCAGCTCGCTACTGGCACCATCTTCTAGGTACTCCTCTTCCACGATCAAATTCAGATGCTATAAGTTTTTAAGAGAATGAAAGGATGAGTAAAAATAATAATCAATATAGGTGCAAAACTACAAACTCACCTCCTCCAACGCCAAGCTATCCAAGCAGTCTGGTGCGCCTTCAATATAGCTGTCTCCGATGAGCTCCACAATACGCATCTCTGTCTCTGTAAGAAGTGCTGCAGAGGTGCTCCTATTTCCCGTCTGGGACTGCTGGTTATTGCGGCCCCGCACACGGTTACTTGTTCGGCTTTTCAAATCTCGCCAGACCTGCAAAAAAAAGAAAAATTAACAACAAAGTTACACACGATGCACCATTCCATAGAATTGGTGGTAATTGTTTCGTTTAGGAGACGACTGCTAAGAATTTTCAAACAATGTGTAAGCAGTTGTCTTCTAAAGGAAACAATCACACATTGTTTGATACCTTTTAGCAGCCGTCTCCTAAAGGAAACAATTACCGAATTGGTTAGCAACATTTTGTTCACTTTTGTTGTTACCGTAACCCATTGCTCCACTTTTTACAGCTCCTCCAATGGCGTTCAGCTTCTCCGCCATTTCCTTCCACTTCTTCTGGTTTTCCAGCTTGCGTGCATTCGCTGGAATCTTCCTGACGCCAAACGAGGAGTTTCTCCCAGAAGATCCACCATTCCCCTTATTTGCTCAGCTATTGCCCGACTCCTTTTGGTTGCTGCAGCACTTGGTGACGCTATTCTAAAGAAAAAAAGAAAAATGAAGGGCAGTAAATGAATAAAAACATAAAAAATACTTCCCTTTGCTGAAATATCTGCTAAAAAATTGCGAGAACAATTGTTTTTCTTCTATTCCTCTTTGAACTTTTCGTAAATTTTGACATTTCAGTACCAGTGATGCCCCATTTTCTCAAATTTAAAACATAGATAACAAGTGTTGTTAAATCCGAGTTAGTGAATCGTACAATTGTTAAAGTATGTTAATTGTTAAATATCTCTCTTCATAGACCTGAGTATCATTGAAATCAGTCCGGTTCATGGTTATGTGGGTTGGCAGCACTGACAGAAAACGTCACTTTTTACAGCAAGGAGAAGATAAACTGTATCGTATTGGCATACGAGTTGGTAGTTTCTGGCAACCTTTTTAATGTAATCAAAACATATCAGAGTCTGGCAATACTGCGCGTGCCAGCACTCAATGTAGAAGAAGAAGTCAAGAGCAACAGAAGTGTGATTTTAAAGTGCGAAAGAAATAAACGGTTGGGTTTTTTTTTCAAGTTACATTTTCCCAACCCAAGTTTGAAGTTTTAGTAAACTTGGTTTGAACAGAAACAAACAAACAGAGGGTGAAAATAAGTGAAAATTTTTTGGTGGTCCATGGCAAGTTGGCAGCAGTACCAGTATCATTTTTGGACGAATTTTCATTTATTGTTTCTTGTTGTTGCTTTTCCAACGGCTGTCCGTACAAATTGATGGAGCGATTGTTGGGAATTGTGGCAATTCTGACATTTAATGCCCAAGTGAGGCCAAGTTGACACAAAAAACCAATTAAACACATCGTGAAGCAGAGTTCTATGTGGATTTATCTGGCTCAAGTTGTTATTGTTGCATTTGAATGTAAATTTTTTTTATCTATCTCCTGTTCACTACCAGAAGAATGCGCCTAATGTCACATAACTGGGGTCGATTTACGTATTCCGTGAACTGAACAGGCGTCTCTTAAAAATGCTTCTTTGGTATTACGTGATTCGTGAACGTATAGCCGCTATCGTAATTTGGTATGACGAGTTCAGTGAACGTACCTCAAAAATCGTAAACGTCAAAAAATTTTATTCGATAGCGAAAGCTCGTTCGAGTGGCCTTGAAATTTACGGTTTTGAATTTTTTTGACGTTTTTTTAAATAATTGTTTTCAATTCATTTAAAAGTGTAACTTTTTATTAAATTAGGTTAAATGGTGGATTTTGAAAGGAGTATTAACGATTTAAAGAATTTTCAATTACCATCCAATAAATTCTATCTGCGATAGTAAATATTTTCTTTGTTTATAAATAGAAAATGACACTTTGTCTCTTACAAAACTTCATTCAATCTATTACAGTTTGCAATGAATTACGATACGATACTGAACGTACCTGTTGTAGTTCGTACGATTAGTCACGTAATCTTGTTTCGTAGGATTGCCGTGTCGATCACGGAAAATGTAATTCGACCCCTGTAGCGCGATTCTGTAACTTTTTTAACGCCAAGTGTTAGCGTTAACTTCGCTTAACACCATTTTTAACACTTTTCGCGATTCTGTAACTTTTTTAACGCCAAGTGTTAGCGTTAACTTCCCTTAACACCGAAAAGTGTTAGCTAACACCTTAGTTAACGCGAAAAAATTGTGTGGTGTTAAAAGTTATAGAAAATATGTTCTCCGAACATGAAACCGAACTCGCGACGCGCACGTTGTAGTCCGAACGCTTATCACCTGCGCTACTGCGACATGAACGTCGGCGCTGTCAAATGCTGTACTTAAGATGAGTGCAGTTTTCCCCTCAATTTTAACAGATATACATACATAAAACAGCTAACACTAAAAAGTGTTAAGGAAAGTTACAGAATCGCACTTTCGTTAAAGAATCGCACTACTGATATGTATATCGTTCTACTCTCCTTGTCAGAACACTGCTAGTGATACAAGACATTTGGCGTGTTCCAGTTAAACACAAACCTAGACCTGTATAAAATTTTGCATGTAAATGCAACAACAACGCTGTGATCTTGATATTTTTCTGCCTCAATTTCGGATCCGCAGTAGTAGATTTTTTCACAGCCAACCCTTATTTGCTTAGTAGCACAAACAGGCATATGCATACACACTTATTTAAACAAACAACTCTCATGCAGCTGACCCGCATCGTTCCTGTTAAATTATGACCGTGATCCGACCCAGGTCAGCAAACTGGAACACGCTTATTATAGATCATGCAGTCATAATGCTCTCGTTTTCTTAGACCTATGTTATCGAGTGCAATTTTATTTTTTTTTTTATCTTTGGTCACTCCTCCTAAACCAAATATAATAAAGCAGAAGCACTAAATTATAATATTCTATACAGAAATTCCGTTTCGCTATCCTTTAATTAATTAGGCCTACAGGGTGGCCAGATGGCTATCAAGTGAAAACAAGAATTGCAGGTATGAACTCACTTGTTTTATATGAAGTGTTTTATACGAAAACAGGGGGGTTACTCTGTATCGCGATGCGAAAGACATTTTTTTAGCATTTGCTGTCACGGCACTCGGTAACTCGGCATTTGCTACTGAAATTGACATTTTCGCAACTGCCTTTTCCCTTTCGCATTCAATTTTACCCTTTCGAAGTCGCGGCACTCTGTATCGCGAAAGCAAATGTCAAATGCTTGACGAATGCTAATTTTCTTTGCTACAACAAAAAGCAGTAGCACCGCGAACAAATTTAAAGAAAATCAGCCGCACCGCCAAAATAGGTAAGTTTTTACAAACAAATATTTTAATTTAGCTATGTTTTATGTTTATTTATAACTTCAATGGTAATTTCCTTTGTTACAGCAAAAAGAAAACGCACCGCCATAAAATGTAAGTAGTTATTTAACAAAAATAATGAATTGTAATGATTATATTGTTAATTTTTTAGGGAAAAAACCAAAATGAAGCACACGCAGCCAAAATAATTTGAGCTCCTTGTCCAGGCGCATCCCGACTTATCCAAGGGATTGCTTAAGTCTGCCAGTGGAAGAAACACTGCAACAAATTTGTGGAAGAGGGCGACGTCGCAGCTTAATCACTTAGGCTCATCACTTATCACTTAGGCTCATTATATTGGAACTATCCCGAATGATTCTCCTATCAAGATGCTCATTTTTGTCTTCCCAAAGTGCCACAGAATCCATTTTAAACAAACTTAATTTATTTCTTCGAGTTTTATTAAAAACTTGCTATTGAAACTCTCAAACTAATAAACACACAACTTTAGAAGTAAACAAACACAGAGTTGTCAAATTATTTTTTTATTTCTTTTGCTCTTACATTCGTTGATATTTTTGGCAGTAATGCCTACCTAAACATGAAAACAGCTAAAAGCGAAAGCAAGCAACACTGTTCGCAATGCGAAAGCAATACAGAGTACCATTTGCTTATCGCATCGCATTTAATTTTCGCATCGCATTCACTTTCGTATCGCAATACAGAGTAACCCCCCAGAAGTTTTAGCTGTAGTGTGTACGTAATCTTAGGCAGGGCATACATGGCGAACATGCGCGTGAGCTTGTTGGGGCTCGACGTAAAATTTCTCGTGTGTGTCGTGGTTAGCGAATAAAAAGTTTTTTATTTTTGCTGAGCGGCGGTCGAGCATGTTCGTGGTGTGTTGCGTGGTTGTCGAAAAATGCATTGAAAGCAACAACAAAATCTTATTTTGTGTTGACGGTTGGCCGATAAACATCGCGGAAAAATGAACGCTGCGCAAAAGGCCACTGGGCATATTATTGAGTGCCGTAAAAATTAGCCAGCATGGCAATTATAAAAACGACAAATACAATAACAAATCAGAAAAAAAAAAGGTGTGGGATAGGACTTTGGAGAATTATAAAGAATTTGAACCAGAAGCTACTGTGGACGATTTGAAAAAAAATGTTAATTCATTGCGTTTTTTATATAGGCGGGAATTGGTGAATTGAAGTGAATCCCAAAAATATGGAGCAGGTGCAGATGACGTGTACAAAACATCGCTCTGGTATTCTGACCTGCTTGACTTTTTACGGGACCATCACCGCGATAGCAACAGATTCATCCGTGCTTTTACTAGACATGTTTACTCTTCAAGCACAAGTTCACAATGAGGCTCGACGCGCCGCTCGCACGTGTGTGGCATGAAGATGCTGAAACACGAGGGGCACAAGTACTTGGCGGCTCTATTTAACCTCTCACTGACCACATTCGTCATACCAGATATCTGGAAACATGCGACTGTGGTCCCCCTCCTAATGCCCATATGACACTACGTATTTTTCTTGTATTTTTCGTGTATTTAATGCTTGAAATACTGACGAAAACTTATCGAAAATCAGATTACAAAAACAATTTCGCATTTGTTGAAGAGGGACAAAGAGTGCCTGTAATTTCAATTGGGTTGACGTTTAGTTGAAAGCTGAACAAAAATCAAATTCAAAAATAAATAAACAAGAAATTAATTTGAAAATTTGAGTTTGATATTTTCTGTGTTGCGAACTAAAAAGACGAAAGAAGCTTTAATGGCAAGATGCATATGTATGTTTATCACCTTATAGAGTTCATGGTTAGTAAAACAGAAGCATTTAGCAAGCAATTGGTTGCAATATTTGAAATTTCCAAATCCATTCCTTTTTGTAAACAGATGTACCTATGTATGTATGTACATACATATATTATTTTCAAAACAAAAATATTTGTCAGAAAAACTACCCAATAAACGAGGAAGTAAGCTAATTTATTAAACAATATTTTCCAAACTTTAAAGTCAATGTTTTACACACGAGTTTGTGTCTAAAAAATTTCACAATCGTTTATATATCTGTTTTTCCTTGGAGAAGTAACTTAAGGTGAACTCTCAGCTAGAGAAAAATGTGTCAGTTTTCAAAAATAATGTTTGAAAATTTACATGATTCGTTTACATATGTATATGGATTTTGTTATATGGGCATCTTGGTTTGACGGTAGTGCAGTTGGCCTACCACACAGGAGGACCTAGGTTCGAACCCAGCTACAGGCAACATGAAAAGTGATTTTAAAAGGTTTTTCAAAACGGGTGCCATGCAAGGCTTCTCAGAAAAAATGCACAGGATTTGCTTTGCAGATGCAGATTGTATAAAAAATTGCAAGCACCCCACCACAAATTTATTCTTTATCTCCTCTCGCACCAAATGAAATTTTATCATAAAAGATAATTTTAAAATAATTATAATAATTAATTTAAAAAAAAGCTGAGGAAATTGTCGGGACTCGAACCAGCAACCTTCGGAGCAAAATCCCACAACATATTCGTTAGGCTATTGGCCCGTTTCTATCAATCAGTTTTCAACAAACCTACTGTACGTTGAATATAACGTTTATTAAAAATTGATTTCCAAGACTCAATTCAATTATTTCAAAATGGATCACTTTCATTGAGTCGACAATTTTTTCCAAACGTGTTACAATGAATATAATAAACGTTTTCCAAACGAAAAGCTTGATAAGTTAAGTTTATTTTGCCTATTGGGTAACAAAAAACAGCTAACTGTCAAAAAAAGCTATCGAAATACAAAATTTTTCGTTTGTTTTTAACAGCCCAGTAGCCCGTTTCTGTAACTTTGCGTTAACTTAACGAATGAGTTTTTATCGCATGGCTCGTAACGAATTCGTTATGAAAAGTGTTTCTGTATGAAAAAAATTCACCTTGCGATATGTTCGTGGTGTGTTATGTAAAAATGATAAAATGATAGCCCACAAGGCTTAGGTGCCAAATAGAACATTTGACGCACGCCAAGCAATTGTCTTAATAGCCTAGTAGTTGTGATGTTGCCCTAACCAGCGGGGGATTCCGAGTTCGAATCATGGCAAGTTTTTCTTTTTTTCATCTTTTTTTAAAATATTTATTTTGTTTTTATATTTTTCTAAGAACTAACTTTGAGTAAATATTAATAACATTAAAAATTTGCACACAATGCAATTATTTTGGATTCTACGCTTGTTATCACTGCCACTATAGGCTGCGTTAAGTTTATCGATCGCCGTAACGAAAATACATATCTACCACGCTTATAGAAACACTGCTCAGCGATAACTACATAACAGGGTTGCACTTTGCGTTAAAAATCGTATCGATGGGATACAGAAACGGGCTACAGATTGTATTTTGGCTGTATTTTGCTTGTTTTTTTAACATAGCTCGCCCGTTTGCACCAATATGGAAATTGTATAAGGGCGTTTCTTTCGCACAAAATACATAAAAAATACACGAAAAATACAAGAAAAATACGTAGTGTCATATGGGCATAACGGTAGTGAAGTTGTTAGAGGCTATCTTGCTCCCATATTATACTGCAAAACTGCAGCTGGTCAATCATCAACATGGCTTCCGGAAACGTCACAACATCTGCTTTGAACGCCATCACGGCGCAGATCAATCTCGGTTTAAACCAATACCCAGCAAACCAAAGGACGATCTTCGTGGAACTAGACCTGTCGAAAGCTTTCGACACGGTCAAACATGCCACACTCCTTAGAGACCTGGAGGAGACACCGCTTCCTGCCGGCTTTACAAGATGGGCCGCCAACTATTTAAACGGTCGGCTAGCGTCAGTGAAGTTCCGAAACGAGAGATGTAGACCTAGAAGAATCAAGCAAGGGGTTCCACAGGATGGTGTTCCTTCACCCCTTTTGTTTAACTTCTACATCTCGACCCTCCCTCCCCCACAAGGGGGGGTCTCCATCGTTTCTTACGCTGACGACTGCACCGTGATGGCCACGGGCAAGGGCTCTTCCACGGGGGAACTTCACCGAGCGGAATCTAAATCTACAGCGACGTTATTTACCACATGGACTGCCAAGATGGGGCAGTAGTTGAATGTCCACGTAGATGGTGTACCACTACCTACGTTAACCACCCCAAAATCTTAGGGGCTACATTCGACAACAGCCTCACCTTCGCTAGTAGTACACCACAAGATCCTCAAGTCACTAGCCGGCAGTGCTTGGGGCAAAGACAAAGAAACGTTGCTTGCCACATATAAGGCTATTGGCAGGCTATTGGCAACCTTCACTACACCAACTGGAGGAAATTGCAGGTCTGCCAGAACATCGCCATCAGAATTGCAACTGGCTGTTTGCTTATGTCGTCTGAGTCTCACCTCCACCAAGAGGCTAAAATGCTCAACGTTCGTGAGCATGCGGAACTTTTACGTAGGCAGTTCCTTCTGAACTGTCATAGACCTAGTCATCAAAACCGACAACTATTGGATGAAACTCCGCCACCCATAGACATAAGGAAAAATATCCGAAAGCAGTATGATGAGATCCGGCATCACATCTCCCTACCGTTTGATCTCCGGGACAACAGGTGGGCCCTAAACGACCTCAACACCGAGTCGGTGGACAGAACCCTCACATCCCAGCCTGTGAACTCCGTTATTGACACCCAACCACCTGTTCTTTCTGAGGAAGAACGTGTCCTTCCGAGGGAAACTAGAGTCATGCTGGCACAACTCCGGTCTGGATAATGTAGAAGGCTAAACTCTTACTTATCCAGACTAAACCCCACCATACCAAACACATGCCCTGCATGCGGTATGGCCCCCATGACACACAACATATCTTCTCATGTTCTACTGAACACACTCTTCTAACACCATTATTACTGTGATCCAACCCTGTTGAAACTGCGAATTTCCTTGGACCCCCGTTAGAAGAGCTTGATGACAATTTAGAGTGAACTGTACAGTTGACTCCCACGTGCTTTATTGAATCAGCGCTGTCTATAAGACTGCCATTTACTGCCATAAATGATACAATACTGTTTACACCAGTGCTGACCACAATAATTTCACTACTGACCAATGTGAAAAAGTACCAATTACTATTTCTTGAACATTTCTTTTCTTCTATGATTTAACTAAAATAATTAACAATAAATAAATAATTTGAAAAGTAAAGTACTTAATGTGCGTCATATTTGTTGTTTGTTGGAGTGGTGGCTTTGGGAATGGTTGCCGGCATATCCTCCTCGAAGTTCAGGGAACCTTGCTCCAACACTCCTAGAAACTATTTTTTTTGTTTGAGAGGATATTACTAGCCATTAACATTTTATTTACCTCGTAACACTGCACTTTTAAAAGTTTTCGCGGGACGGTGAAAAATTTTCTAGGAATTTTGAAAATGCACCACTACTGATTATTATTTGATAGTCAAATGACAGTTACTACTGACCATATGATTCAATTGGATGAACTATTCTAGCATACATACAATTTCATTCTTCTTCTTCTTTAAATGGTCATCTAACCGCCTGAGCGATTTTGACCGTCCAACATAGCTCGCCAGTCATTTCTTCCAATTGGAGACCCCGCGAGATCGCAGGTCGGTCTCCACTTGGTCCTTCCATCGGAGTGGTGGCCTCCTCTTCCTCTGCTTCCACAGGCGGGTGCCGATAAGTAAACCTTCTGGGCTGGAGCGTCTTCGTTCAATCGCACAACGTGCCCTAGCCAGCGAAGCCACTGTGTTTAATGCGCAGTACTCGCCGTCGCCAACGTGTAGAGGCCCACAAATCTTTCGCAGAACTTTTCTCTCGAATACTCCCAATGCTGCCTCGTCAGATGTTGTTAGTGTCCACGCCTCTGCACCATATAGCAGGACGGGAGAATGAGTGACTTGTAGAGTGTGATTTTCGTGCGTCGAGAGAGGGCTTCACTTTTCAATTGCCTACTCAGTCCAAAGTAGCATTTATTGGCAAGAGTAATTCTTCGTTGGGTTTCTAGGCTGACATTATTGCTAGAGTTAATGCTGGATCCAAGATGAACGAAGTCCTTCACTATTTCGAACTTTTTGCTGCCAGCAGTGGAGTATTTAGTATTTATTTATTAAGCCAATTAGAATACAAAATCTTATAGGCTAAGTAGAAGTATTTAGTAACGGTATGTATTATAATAGTATAAATAACTAATTTACTTATAATAAGAATTTATGGTACTCAAAAATCGATCTTTTGAACTAGAAAAATCTTTTTCCACGTAGTTAGCAATTCTATTAAATTCAATCAATGATCTAGTAATTGGTGCATTGATTGCATAAAGAGCTTTAAAAAGGCGAACATTAAAGAATTCTGAGTTCCTAAGGGCTCTTGCAGGAATATTTATGAAAATACTCTCCAGCAGCACGGCGCAGTTCGTAGCACCCCGAAAAACGTCAAAGATGAACGACAGCTACAATATAATTCTTCTACTATGCAACGACTTTAGGTTGACCAGAAGGCATCCCGCTTCATAGGTGGTTCAGAAAATCGTAAGTTGCGCAGAGCGAAATATGAAAATACTTTCTGGATCCGTTCAAAGTTTGGAACGCACAAACGCTGTATATAATAGTTTTAGCGTATATGGGTCAGAGAACTCCACGCTATGACGCCTAACAAATGCAAGCATGGCGTACGATTTCGATATACAAAGATTAATATGACTTGCGAAACTAAATTTGGAGTCAAAAATAACTCCCAGGTCTGTAATTTCATTAACTCGGGGCAGGCACGAGTTAGATAAGTGATATGACGTATCAATAAAATTTGGGCGTTTTGAGAATGTTATATGAAAACATTTTTTTAAGTTTAGAGTTAACCGATTATTGTCACACCAGGAGCTCAATTTATCCAAATCTAGTTGCATCAATTCAGAGTCACGCTGACTGTAAATAGGTGAGTAAATTTTTAGATCATCCGCATATAGTAGAAACCTTACTGCAAAGAAGCAAGAGCGAATATCTTTAATGAACAGAATAAAGAAAATTGGTCCTAAGATGCTTCCTTGGGGAACACCAGATCAGGCAACGAAAGGTGAAGACCTGAAATTGTTGACAACAACCCTACAACTGCGATTTTGCAGGTAGGATTCAATCCAACTTAGAAAAACTGCTCAGCGTTTCGCTGCCGCAGCGGCAGCAAGACAAAGAAGGGCTGAGAGAGCATCCAGCCCGCTTCGTCCAAAGGTCAGCACCTCTCTTGGAGGGGGAGCTGGTCGGGAGGCTCAAAGCGCAGCCGCCGTCCTTCCCTCGGCCCCCATTGGTAGGCCTGTCACTCAGCGATTAGCGTCTGATGGGCCTGCTGATGTAGGTTCTGGGGAAGTGGGGACGGCTGGTGTTGGGGCCAAGGACACTATCCAAGGTAGAGCCGAGAGTATATCCGGCTCGAGCAGCCCAAAGGCCAATGTCTCTCGACAGGGAGGCACTGACCGGGTGGTCTCTGGTGCAGTCACCGCCCATCCCGTAGCCTCCACCAGCAAGGCTGCCTTTCAGCGTGAAGCGTCAGGTAAGTCATCTGGTGGGGTCTCCAGGGATGTGGGGGGGGCCAGCGCTAAGGCCATGGGGCAGGTGGCGAAGGCGGCAAGGAAGTCTTCTCACCAAGACAAGCGCGCGGCCTCTCGGATCCTACGCAGAAACGCCACCTCACCGATAAGGGAGGGGGATGTCTCTGCGGAGGACTGGGCGAAGGTGCAGCGGGAGCTTGAGTGGGCAAGGCGTACCTTTCCGAACTTCCGCGTTGACTGGGTCGAGAGTGAGGCAACCTCGAAGCGTCAGCGGTCAATGGAAGAGACGAACCCAACGGTACCGAAAAGGGCCAAGATACAAGGAGGCTGGACGCGGTCCTTCGCCGAGATCGCCAAGGATCGGAAGATCATTGGCGTCATAGATGAGAGTAGCGCTGACGGCAGGATCCCCAAACAGCAATGGAAGTGGATCGAGGCCGCGCTCGCTACGGTGGCCGTGAAGGTCATAAAAGACAACCCCGGGCCACTGCCATCATTCAAAGATGCAGGGTGGTTCCAGGGGAACGTCAAACTTATTGCTTGTGATGACGAAAGGTCGGCGGTACTGTACAAGGCCGCCGTCTGCTTGATAGGGGAGGTATATCCGGGTGCGAGGCTCAAGGCGGTCGATGCGCGGGATATTCCCTCGAGGCCGAGAGCCAGAGCCTGGGTTCCAGTGACGCCCACGGACCCAGCAGACATCCTGGAGATTCTCCAGGTGTACAACCCGGGTGTAGTTACCCCGAACTGGAAAGTGGTGAACGTCGTGAAGACGGAGAAGGCCACGATGCAGATCGTCCTGCTACTCGACAGCGCAAGCGTCGGTGCACTGTCGAAAAATGATTACAAGGTGAGCTACGGTTTTAAAAACATCAGCCTTCGGATTTATAAGGCGGACGTAGAATCCCTTGTCAATCTTGAGGCTCTGGAGGCGGGTGAACCCCCCAGCGAGGACGAGATGGAGGTGGACGAGGCGAAAGCGCCGGAACCTAGTGGTGGGTACGACTCATCGAGCTCGGACGGTAGTCTGGCTCTCAGGAGAATTTACTCCGAGAGTCAGCTTCTGAGCGATGGGGAGTCGGACGCGACGCTCACGGAGGAGAGCGCCAAAAAATTATGATGAGGGTCCTCCAGATCAACCTTCATCACAGTAAAGCAGCTTCAGCTGCGCTTCTACTGCGCCTGTCCGCAGGTGTAGTAGACATTGTTTTAGTCCAGGAGCCATGGATCACTGGTGAAAGGATCTGTGGGTTGCGGACGCCTGGCTACAAGCTTATTTGCGCTCATAACAAGGGTAAGCCACGTACATGTATTCTAGCTAAGTCTACTCTTAATGTTTTTCTTCTTTCGCAATGTAGTGATGGAGATCTGACAGCGATAAGCGTCGAGGGGCTGGGTAGGAGGTGCACGTTTGCGTCCTTCTATCTGGCTCATGATCACCAGGGCCCATTACCACCAAACAACTTCCGGGAACTCGTGAGGCGCTCAAACCCTCGGGATGAAATGCTGGTACTCGGAGGTGACGCAAATGCCCATCATGCGCAGTGGGGCAGCACTGATACAAATGACCGGGGTGAGTCTCTTTATGATTATCTTCTAGGCACTAATCTAGGTATATGTAATAGGGGAAGCGACCCCACTTTTATCACTAGAAAAAGGGAGGAGGTCCTTGACATTACCCTAGTCACGGACTCCTTCAGTGATCTAATCGAATCTTGGAAGGTTCTAAGCGAACACTCCTTCTCGGACCACAGGTACATTAGCTTCAATGTATCGCAAACTCCCACTAGGCCTAAGGTTTTTAAAAATGTTAGAAGAACAAACTGGGGCTACTATAAAAAGATTATCGTTAAAAATCTGCCAAACAAGGTACAAACCCCGACTAACATTTCTGAGCTTGACGGGCTCGTAAACAATTTCAGTCAGCTTTGTAGGACTGCTTTAGATAGGGCCTGTCCAAACAGGAGGGCGGCGAAAACCCGCAAACCACCATGGTGGTCGTCTAATCTCGAGGAGCTTAGGAAGTCCAGTAGGACGGCTTTTAACAAAGCAAAGCATGACGGTCATGAGGAATCATGGGCGGACTATAAGGCGAAACTTAGCGCGTATAAGAAAGCTATTCGTAAGGAAAAGCGATCATCTTGGGAAGATTTCTGCAGCCAGATTGAAACCACATCTGCCGCCTCCCGTTTAAGGAAGGTGTTATCGAAATCCCCAACTCAGTTAAGCTATGTCCAAAAGCCTGATGGGTCTTGGACGGAGACATGCACAGAGACCATAAACTTGCTTATGGATACACATTTTCCGACATGCGAAGGCGCGTCTCAAAATTTAGCTATCGGAGGGCTACCCTCTGATAAGCTTTTGAAGGAAATCGTAGATGATCGAAAGCTAGACTGGGCCTTATCTACCTTCAAACCCTATAAGTCACCGGGCCCAGATGGAATATTCCCGGCTCAGCTTCAACACACTGCCTCACTCATTAAACCCTGGTTAAAGATGATGTTTTTAAGTTGTCTGAGGCTCAAATACGTACCGGAATCGTGGAGGGAAGTCAGCGTGGTCTTTATTCCTAAAGCAGGGAAGCCCTCTCACACAAAACCAAAGGACTACAGGCCAATAAGTCTGTCTTCTTTCCTGCTTAAAACGTTTGAAAGACTCCTGGAGGACTATATCCGGAGGCTGATTGACCCATCGTCTCTATCGCATGCCCAGCATGCCTATACAAAAGGCAGGTCAACCGACACTGCCTTGCACTCGCTGGTGTCAGTCATTGAAAGGTCGCTTGACCTCAGAGAGTACACACTGGTGACTTTCCTTGACATAGCGGGCGCCTTTAACAACGTCGTTCCAACTGCAATCACCTCGGCCCTAATGGACCTACGGGTGGACGCGTGCGTTGTGGAACTTATCTACAATCTGCTTACGGATAGGCGGATAAAAACTGAGCTAGGCGGGAGCGAAGTCCACAGACTCGCAAACCGAGGCACCCCGCAGGGTGGCGTTCTCTCTCCACTTTTGTGGCTGGTTACTGTAAACCAACTTTTATGTCTCATGGAATCAGAAGGCCATCAATTGATCGCGTATGCTGATGACATCTGCGTCATTGTAAGGGGAAAATTCCCGCAAACCCTCTGTAATTTAATGGAAGGGGCACTATCCACAATATCATCCTGGGCCAAGAGCTCTGGCCTGGAAGTGAACCCTGATAAAACCGAGCTAGTTCTCTTTTCGAGGAGATACAAGATACCAAACATAATACCACCAAGAATCGGGGATACGTCTCTAGTTCTGAGTGATAAGGTCAAGTACCTGGGGGTTATTCTAGATAGAAAACTGCTCTGGAATGACAACATAATGGATCGATCCAGAAAGGCAGCTGCGGCGCTTTTCTCCTGCAAGAGGGCAATTGGTGCCTCCTGGGGGTTCTCCCCTAAGGTGGTTCACTGGGTCTTTACGGCCATTGTACGCCCGATTCTCCTATATGGCGTTTTGGTCTGGTGGCCTGCACTTTTTGGCCAGTAGCACCTATCTTAAAATGCTGCAAAAAGTGCAAAGAAGCTCGGAGCTATGTATAACAGGGGCTCTCTGTTCTACTCCCACCGAAGCACTTAACACAATACTCTACCTACCACCCCTTGACCTTGTGGCGAGGGAGGTTTCTGTTATCTCGGCTCTACGTATACGGGAAACGGGTATCTGGTCAAATGGAACTTGTGGGCATGCCACCATCCTGGGTGCATGCGCCCCTGTCCCAATACCAACTTTCACTGATTACTGCACGTCAAGGAATGTATTCCTTAAGAACTACACAGTGTTAATACCAACGCGACAAGACTGGGATAGTAGGCAGCATCTTGTCTCGAACGCTGTAAACATTTTTACCGATGGCTCTAAGCTTGACGGGAAGGTTGGAGCGGGCATCTTCTCACCGGATCTGGGTCTAGAGGTCTCTTTCCGCCTTCCGGATCACTGCAGTGTATACCAAGCGGAAATGCTGGCAATACACAGAGCCGTAAGCCATCTGGCTACTGCACCCAGTGATGGCAAACGGGTCTTCATTTTCTCAGACAGCCAGGCCGCACTTAAGGCCCTGGGCTCATTCGTCGACAATTCAAAGTCGCTCACTGAATGCCGCAGATCTCTTAACGAGATGGCTCAGCACTTCAGTATCAACCTTATATGGGTACCTGGTCACAGGGATATTGAGGGTAACTGCAGAGCGGACGAGCTGGCCAGAAGAGGTACCACCGACCACATCCTTTCCGGAAATGACTCGGTAGGTATACCTATGGCCTCCTTCAAGCTCCGTGTGAGCACGAGCACTATAAGATCTGCAAACGAGAAATGGTCGGCAATCTCAACTTGCGAGACATCCAGGCTAACCTGGCCCTCATATGATAGAGGGCGCACTAAGGAGCTTCTTACCCTAACCAAACCAACGGTAGCATCACTTATAAGGGTTCTAACGGGGCACTGCCTAATTGGCACTCACGGTATTAGATTGGGAGCGACAACCTTCGACTACTGTCGCAGTTGTAGATGTATCGAGGAGGAGGAGAGTGTCCAGCACCTCCTGTGCCAGTGTCCAGCACTTGGCAGGCGGCGGTTAGCCTTTCTAGGGCAACCATTTCTAGTAGACCTCTCTGAAGTCTCTAGATGTGAGGTCAAGGCTCTAGCTAAATTCATTGTCTCCACGAAGTGGTTCGATCATCATGTATAGGCGAGGAAGGGACTCTCTTGTTTTCGAGTCCGTATAGGGTATCACAACGGGCCCACTGGTGGCCTAAGTGTCGGGCCGTAACCTTGTGTTTCGGTCTAACCCTCGCAACCTAACCTAACCTAGAAAAACCGAGTGGAAATCCATACATGCAAGCTTTTTAACCGAGACTAAATGGGAAACCCGATCAAATGCTTTAGAAAAGTCCATATAAACTGTGTCAACCTGACAACTAGACTGAAATGCTGCGATGCAGTCATCAGAAAAAATAGCCAGGTTGGTCACAGTTGAGCGTCACGGAAGAAAGCCATGTTGCTCTTGACACACAATATTCTTTACGAAAAATAGTAATTTGTCCTGAATGATGCATTCAAAAAGCTTTGAGGTGGCAGAGAGTTTTGAAATAGGCCTGTAGTTGCTGACATAATTTTTAGGCCTAAATTCAGTATAGCTCCAACTCCTAAATAAAAAAAAAGGATGAGGATCGATATATATTAGTAAGGTGAGTACAGCCGCATACTTCTTTTTAGGGGGAAACAACAACAACAAGAGTTATCAAGGGTCACAGTTCATATAAAGCTGTTTTTAAAATGAACATTTCTCGAAAACCAATGAATGGAATTTTAAAAAGAAAGATTTTGGTATCTTTGCATAGGTAATTTAATTATCTTGTATTCGATATACAACGTCTTGAGTATCTATCCTGTTAAGTTGGTAATACTTGCCATCGAAAGTGAACTCTTAATACACGTCCAAAAATCTCGAGAGTGGTATTAAAAGACGCGTCTTGACCTCCGTAACAATAATCTGGAGGGGGAAATTCGATATTTTTAGATGTTGTAATGGCACATTAGGCTGAGCCAAAAAAGTGAAAAAGTGCGCGTACCGTGGAACGTTGCCACGGTTCAGGCAACCACCCGGAGTTGGCATGGCGTAGCGCAGGTTTTTTTTTTAAGCGCGGCCGAAGGCCGCCAATGCGGACCTGGGTCAATTTTCGGTTTCTCACTAATAACTTTTCACTGAAACAAAATATTGGGGGGGGTGTTTCTGTGGAGGTCTGGGCAAAAGCTCAATGGGATCTTGCACGGGCGAGAAACTTGTTCCCGGATTTCAAGCCGGACTGGGTCGAGAGGGAGGAAACCTCGAAGCGCCAGAGATCAATGGAGGAATCTAATCCCACTGCACAGAAAAGGGCCAAGACACAGGGAGGCTAGACGCGCTTTTTTGCCGAAATCGCCAAGGGTCGGCGGATCATTGGCGTGATCGACGAAAGCAGCGAAGACGGCAGGATCCCGAAGCAGCAGTGGAAGTGGATTGAAGCTGCGCTCGCTACTGTGGCCGTTAAGGTCCTCGAGGATAACCCTGGTCCACCGCCATCGTCCACCGATGCAGGGTGGTTCCAGTGCAATGTGAAGCTCATCGCCTGTGATGACTCCAGGTCGGCGGAGTTGTACCAAGCCGCCGTTATGAGGCTATGTGAGGTATATCCGGGGGCGCGTCTTAAAGTGGTGGAGGCGCGCGATATCCCCTCAAGACCAAGGGTCCCAGTGACGCCATCGGATCCAGCGGATATCCTGGAGCTGCTCCAGGTGTACAACCCCGCCTTGCCGACTAAAAACTGGAAAGTGGTCAACGTCGAGAAATCCGAACGCGCCACTATGCAAGTAGTTCTGCTGCTCGACAGCGCTAGCGTCGAAGCGCTTGCTAAAGGCGCGTATTCAGGGGGGGCTTCGGGGGTTCGACCCAGGAGCAGAGAGGACGGGGCCATCTCCAGGGAAGAGTGGAGGTGGGTGGCCAACGCCATCTCTGAGGCCTATATGACTGCTGTGGATAGGTACCCTGGGTCACCGCCCTCCATTGAGTATATGAGATGGTACCATGGCTTTAGACTGATATAGTGCGCTGACGAGCGGTCGGCGTTGTTTTTCAGGCATCTTATCTCTCTGGTGGGGAGTTGTGGCGGGGTGCCAGGCTCGAGGCCGTGGACAGGAGGGACCTCCCTCTTCGACCAAGGGCTCGGGTGTGGCTACCTGCCGAACCCTCCCGGCCGGAGAGAATTCTGAGGCAGTTACAATACTGCAATCAGAGCCTTCCGACCCACAATTGGAAGGTTCTCAGGGTTGAGGAACCCGAGGAGCCCCGTCGTCAAGTGCTATTGCTACTTAACGCGGAGTCCACGGGTCCTCTCACTGTTTCAAGGGGTGCCATCTCCTATGGCATTGAGCGTGTGGTTCTAAGAATCTACAACGCTGATGCCAGGGGGGATGAAGCCACACCTCCTGATGTGGGACGGAAGGGAGACGAGCCTGTGGGGATATCGGAAGCCGTAATTACGGCGTCCAATCCTACAGTGTTGGACAGCACCAGCTCTGTTGGCATCCCGTCTGTGGCGGGGTCTGTCTGCAGCGTTGGAGGGCTGTTCGACTGGGCGGAGGAGGAGAAGCTGAGGTGGACGAGATGGATTTGTCTGATGATGGTCATCCAACAAATAAATCTCCAACACTCTAAGGCGGCCCCCGCCAGCCTCCTACTCTGCCTGGAACAAGGCGGGGTGGACGTTGTCCTCATCCAGGAGCCGTGGCTGAGCAGTAGCGGCAACAACATATCTGGATTGAGGACTGACAAATACACACTATTTGTGCACGGAACGGCAGGTAGGCCAAGATCATGTGTACTGGTTAGGAAAGATATTAAAGCTTTTCTTCTCCCAATTTCAGTGACGGTGACGTAACGGCTGTGTGCTTGGAGGATGGCAATAAGGGATCGTGGCTGGTCTCGGCCTACATGGCCCATGATGACACTTATGGGCCACCTCCTGAAACCCTGTGGAAGGTTACCGCTGAGGCTAGGCGAAGAGGTGTTGGGCAAATTGTCGGGGCGGATGCGAATTCGCATAACTCACTGTGGGGGAGTACGAATACTAACGCAAGAGGTGAGTTACTATTTGCTTTTATTCTTAATGAAGGGCTATGTATTTGCAACAGGGGTAATGACCCCACTTTTTTAACATCAGTTAGGGAGGAGGTCCTGGACCTCACTCTTCCTTCGGGAGACCTGTTTCCCCTTATATCCGACTGGCGTGTTCTTCCGGAACACTCCTTCTCTGATCTCTCTTAATAAATCTAGGCCCAGTAAAACCATGTTTAGAAATCCTAGGCGTACTAACTGGGTCCGGTACTGTAGCAAATTGGATGAGTTTCTCCCGAGAGCACCCGTATCGGGCTCAGAATTATCAGAGACCGCTATTGATGCTCTGGTGGAGAAATTCACCCATGCTTGCAACAAAGCGTATAAAATCGCTTGCCCACTGAAAACCGTAAGTGGAAAGCGAAAACCACCTTGGTGGAATCAGGAAGTAGACGACCTTAGGGCTTCCAGCAGGCGCCTGTTTAACAGGACCCGGAAGAGTAAATTACCTTCCGACTGGGAGCTCTACAAAGCTGGGTTGGCTATTTACAAGTCCGCAATTAGGAAAGCCAAACGGGATTCCTGGAAGGCTTTCTGCGAAAGCGTGGAGGGTTGCAACGAGTCTGCTAGATTCCGGAAGATTCTATCAGGGAGTTCTGCTCCCTTGGGGTCCTTGAGGAATGTAGATGGTAGATGGGGTATGAGTAGCGAGGAATCTCTCCAGCTTCTTATGGACGCTCACTTCCCTGACGTCCCAGTTTCATAGGACCGCGATGCCTCCTCGCCCTCGATTGTGGGCGGGGGGTGTCGGCCAGCCATCACCCTGGATGAAAACCAGCTTGTATGGGCCGTCAATTCTTTTAAGCCCTACAAGTCACCCGCGCCTGATGGCATAATTCCTGTGCAACTACAGAGATCGCTGGGGATTTCTTGCAGCTGGCTGGCCCCCATCTACTCCAATTGCTTGAGGTTGGGCTACATCCCCGCTTCATGGAATATGGTCAAGGTTACCTTTATTCCAAAGGCGGGGAGGTGCTCTCATGTATCTCCCAAGGATTTCAGGCCGATCAGTCTCTCCTCGTTTCTTCTGAAAACGCTGGAGCGCCTGATCGACCTGTATATACGCAGCAGGATTCCTAGGGAGAGTTTTTCGGCTGCGCAGCATGCTTACTGCAAAGGCAGATCAACTGAGACGGCGCTTCATTCCGTTGTGAAGCTGATTTAGGGGTCCTTCCAGCACAAAGAGTTCGTGCTGGGGGCCTTTCTAGACATCAAAGGAGCGTTTAACAATGTTTTCCCTTCTGCCATCATACGGGGCTTAGCAAGTCTGGGAGTTGAGTCAAGTATGATAGAATTTATCAACAGTTTACTTTGTGGCAGGATTGTTATGGCGGAGTGGGGAGGTGCTGGGGCTCAGAGAAGGGTGAGAAGGGGCACGCCGCAAGGAGATGTTCTTTCTCCCCTTCTCTGGGTCGTAGTAGTTAACGGCTTGCTCCAGGACCTTGAGCGCAGGGGCTGTCATGTGATAGCCTATGCTGATGACCTAGCAATCCTTGCCAGGGGAAAGTTTCTTAGTACCGTTAGTGATGTTCTGCAAGGGTTTTTGGGTATTGTGACAGAGTGGTCCGAATCTTGTGGACTGGCTGTCAACCCTAGTAAAACTGAACTAGTCCTCTTTACGAGAAGGTATAAGATTGACGATTTTGTATTGCCCTGTATTGGGGGAGTACCGTTGGTACTTTCTGAAAAGGTTAAGTACCTGGGGGTTATCCTGGACAGGAAGCTGTCCTGGAAGCTGAATGCAGAGGACAGGGCCAAGAAAGCATCAGTCGCTCTGTACTTTTGCAGGGGGGACAAACGTTGGGGCCTCTCCGAGGGTGGTTTACTGACTGTATGAGATGGTGGTAAAACCCATTCTATTTTATGGGGTAGTGGTCTGGTGGAGCGCGCTAGACACGGCTTCCACCATGAAAAAGATAGTCACGGTGCAGCGAATGGTGGGGATTAGTGGGGCCATGCGGACCACTCCTACCCTGGCATTGAATGTCATACTATGTTGACCTGGTAGGAAAAATGGGCGTAGCTCGGGCTGCAATTAGGCTTCGAGATGCTGGATATAAGCTTGTTCATTATAGCCATTCCAATATACTATCGAGCTTTGACTTCATCCCTAACAGAACGGATTACTGTGCGCCGATCTCTGCCCCACGCGGAGTTTTTCGACTCATATACCCGCAAGGGACGAGTGGACAGGCGAGGAACCTGTTTGGGGGAAGGGATTGGTGAATTTGTTTACGGATGGGTCAAAGCTTGATGGTTGTGTGGGGGGTGGCGTTTACTGTCAGGAACTTGGGATCATCATTAAATTTCGGCTACCTGATCATTGTAGCGTTTTTCAAGCGGAGGTTGCCGCCATCAAGGATGCGGTGGATGGGATGATGTCCAGTGCTTTCGCTGTAAAGAGTTTAATATCTACTCCGACAGTCAGGCGGCAATTAGGGCGCTGAGTGCTAGCAACGTTCGGTCGAGGACAGTGAGTGACTGTCTGGAATCGCTTACGGTTGCAGCCGACTACTTCAAAATACAAATTATTAATTATTCCAGAGTACTGGGTATTCCCCTTGCCACCTGTGGTCTGCTTCTGGGCAGATGGGCTTCGAACCAGCTTAGCAAGCGCTGGGCTGAGACCACCTTATGTCAAGTATCGAAGTCATTCTGGCTGGTGGTTGACTCCAGGCGATCAGCGGAATTACTAGGGTTCTCCAAGGCACATATTTCATTGATAATCGGGGTATTGACGGGGCACTGTCCAATAGGGATACATGCGGTGCGGCTAAATATTCTTGAAACCCCTAGCTGTGTGAGCTGCATGGAGGACGACGAGGTGGAATCATCAAATCACTTCATGCTTAGTTGTCCAGAGTTTGCTAGGACCAGGCTCAGGTATCTAGGGTCGGATGTTCTTAGGTCTCCGGAGGACGTGTCGAGGATCGATGTGTGTCAAATCCGGAGCTTTATTGTCGCTACACAGCGATTCTCCAAACGAACTTAGGTTAATGTCACCGTGAAGCTAGTGGCATCAAAACGGACCATTAAGTGTCTAAGTGAGCTGTTCCCACAGTGGAATAGCGGCCACCTTACCTAACCTAACCTATAGTGTCATAGCGTAAAGCCCTAAAAAAGAAAAATATTTTCCAATCCCAAAGGAGGCACGACCAAGCACTTTCATTGATGCATTAAATAATTGTTCCGTGTCTTTTTTCCCTATGGTACATCGATATATAAAAATTGCTGCAAATCTTCCAGTTTCCGTTGCTCCTTCCCTTCGAAGGTTAAAAACTTATCTAAAAAGTACAATGAGGCAGGAGAGGCTGGCTCTACTCAACATCCACTATACTTTTGAAGTAACTTCTGAACAAATTTTAAACAAAATTTCAAAACAAACAAGAAAAATAAATATTGTTTTGTACACGGCTAAAAGTTTTAGCCTAGATTTAAAACTTTTTGGGGCTACATATACATTTCTTGAATTTTCAACAAAGTCCTTAACTTTGAGTTGCAGTATTTTTATTGTGAATTTACACATACTTTCATTCAAAAATAATGAAATTAGTCTAAAGAAGTTAATTTTACGCAGATATACTGGTCTAGGTGTATGACCAAACCAAATTTGGTTTAGAATTAAATTTACGCCGGTTGTCATAGAAATCCGCGTAATAAAAATTACTTAAATTTTAAACCGAAAATGTTAACAATTTTTTATTTTTTTTTTAATGTTTGGACTCGAACCGACGTGCCCCAAATCAGTACGCAATGCTCTACCTATCGAGCTACGGCGCACTCATGAATTTTGTGCGAAAAGTACACATATTCGCTGTGTATACGACTTTTGTTGTATTTTTGTTTATCCCAGTTAAGTTTTAAATCTTAACCACATAAAATTGAGAATTTGTGTAGGTAATCAAAAGGTTTGGAATTTATTATAAAAAAGTTTTATAAATTTGGTAAACCAAAGAATGGTTTAAAATATAGTCTCAAATTTTTAGCCGTGTAGAAAGAGAAAAATTTCAAATTTTTTTCTGGCTACGCGCCTGGCTTGCTAAGTAGGACTTTCGGGTGAGCTACGGCTTTAAGAACGGCAACCTAAAGGTCTATAAAGCCGACGTGGAAACCCTTGTCAGAACCCCCCAGTGAGGATAAGATGGATGTGGACGCGGGCGAAGAACCCAGTGGCTACGTTTCGTTAGGCTCGGGCGGTAGCTTGGCTCTCAGGAAGCTTTACTCTCAGAGTCAGCTTCTGAGTGATGGCGATTCGGACGCGACGCTCACGGAGGAGAGCGCAAAAAAATTGTGATGCTAGTCCTCCAAATTAACCTGCATCACTGCAAAGCAGCATCAACTGCACTTCTATTGCACCCGTCTTCAGGTGCGGTAGACATTGTTCTAGTTCAGGAGCCATGGATCACTGGCAATAGGATCTGTGGCTAAGTCTACTCTTAATGTTTTTCTTCTTCCCAATTTTAGTGATGGAGATCTGACAGCGGTTTGCGTGGAGGTGCTGGGTAGGAGCCTCTTGTTCGCTTCTTTCTACCTAGCGCATGATCACTAAGGCTCACTACCACCTGCCACTTTCAAAAATTTCGTGAGCACAGCAAATCCACGAAATGATACTCTTATACTTGGAGGCGATGCCAACGCCCACCATGCCCAATGGGGCAGCAGTGACACAAATGACCGGGGTGAGTCTTTATATAACTAGCTTCTAGGTACTAATCTAAGTATATGTAACAGGGAAAATGACCCCACTTTCATTACAAGGAACCGCTAGGAGGTCCTTCACATAATCCTGGTCACAGATTCTTTCAGTGACAAGATTGTTTCATGGAGAGTTCTAAAAAGGCACTCCTTCTCTGACCATAGGTATATAAGTTTCGCAATCTCAGATGCGCACAAGCCCAAAGTATATTCAAAATTTTAGAAGAACAACCTGGGGCTACTATAAGAAGATCCTAGGTAAAATTCTACCCAAAGTGGAAAGAATCTCGGATAACGAAGGGGAGCTGGAATTATTCGTTAATAATTTCAGTGATATATGTAGGACTGCTCTTGATAGGGCCTGCCCGACTAGGAAAGTTAGGGAAACGCCCAAACCACCGTGGTGGTCGTCTGAAGCAAGCTCAGAAAGACTTGTACGGTGGCTTTCAATAAAGCCAAACATGATGGGCATGAACACGCATGGGCTGCTTATAAAGCGAATCTAAATCCTTATAAAAAAGCAATCGGACAGTGAGCGACTTTCTTCAATTGCCATATCAAGAAAAACAAACCCTACAGGACACGACAGCTATGTATAGCTGTGTTCGGTGAGTGATAATTTGTACGAATTTGTAATCATTTTCACTAAACTCCGTTCGGTGAACCAAAAGCTCAGCAAAATTAGCAACGAGAGAGCGCGATTTTGACATTTCATTTGGAAGGGAAGTTGCTAATTCCTGCTGCACAAATTTCTGTTAGCAGAAATTAGCAAGCAAGAAAACATATGTTTTGACATAAGCTGACTGCATTTTTAGTCAACTAAACAAAAATTTAAAAATTTCAAAGACAATCAATGAGTGATTTGTTGGTAAATGGGATAAAAAAGTGTGACTAATAAATGTATTTTCATGATTAAAACAATTTAATAATTAATTAAGGTCTCCGGCAGAAGGAAATGTGTTAGTGCCAGCGCTGTGGAATCATTGCCTCCACAACTAGCAGTCTGCATTGAGGAAACTGAACAACTGTTTTTGCTGCTTTCTTGCAAATATTTACTAATTCCTGTTCGGTGAAAACTTAGCAAGTTTTGAGAGAGTAAGACGCTTTATTCTCTTTTTTTCCTTGCTAAACAATTCCTGCTAACTTTTTCACCGAACACACCTTATATCAAAATAGAATGTTTTGAAAGTACTAATATGCTACTGCTACACCCATACAACATAACAGAGTGAGTATATTGGAAATATTGAAAAAAAATTATATATAAAAACACTTCAGCTGGAATTATCACTTTGCCGTTAGAAACTAATAAAAACTTAAAATTAAATTTATGGTAATTTAACTATACAGGGTTGATTTAACATGCAATGCACCTGACAGAGATATAGGATAGTTAAAATTTCGAAGTATTTGATATATACATAAATGCAAGATTATTTTTGCATTAGCATTATAAAAAAGGAAATCAATCCTGTTATCTCCGAAGAAAGTAGCGACTCGAATTCAAAATTTTTCAAAATTTTGTAGTTTTTCTTGAGATTTAGCCATTCTCTTTCGTCCGTAAACATTCAGCTAACTTATTCTGATTTTCAATTTGTAACTTAGCTCGCGTGTTGTGTGATATTGTTAAAATCAGTGAATCTACAGTTAATCTGTTGCAAAAAAAAATTATTTAAAGATTTATTAAAAAGTTGTACATGATTCTGCATTTTTATAAACAGAAAACATATGACTCGACACACCATGAACGCTTTTTCATTCAGCATGAACATCACATTAGACAATTTTATTAACAGCCTCTGTCAAATTTTATTTTTTTAATAGGTGTTTGATACTCAGGCTGTGTGCCAATCGGTTGAAAGGCTGTGTGCCTTTTGAAAATAGCAAAATTTTGACAGTCCGAGAGAAAATTCTGACATTTGTTGGGGTGAATACGAATGTCAAAATTTTACCTAGCCCCATGAATGTGTACACATATATGCATTCGGTATTGTCACCCATATTATTTCAAATGAATTTATATGCCAATACGTTATTAAACACCAAAATATAACTTAAAGCAAAAAATATCAAACATAATGGCAGAAAAAATACGTGAATTTACATTTCATTCGCAGAATATTGGCTTTCGCATGTGCTTTTCTCAGATGTCAAAATTTACAACTGTCAAAATTTCCCATTTCATTTGGCACAGCAAAATGGAAAATATTTGTACACCATAGAAAATTTGTTCACCTCATTTTTCCTCTGAGTAAAATGTTACCGATTGGCACACAGCCATAATAGCAAAATTTTGACAGTCCGGGAGAAAATTCTGACATTTGTTGTGGTGAATGTGTACACATGTATGCATTCGGTATTGCCACTCATATTATTTCAAATGAATTTATATGCCAATACGTTATTAAACGGTAAAATATAGGTTAAAGCCAAAAATATCAAATATAATGACAGAAAAAATACGTAAATTTACATTGCATTCCCAGATTATTTGCTTTCGCATGTGCTTTTTTCAGATGTCAATATTTACAACTGTCAAAATTTCCCATTTCATTTGGAACAGCAAAATGGAAAATGTTTGTACACCATACAAAATTTGTTCACCTCATTTTTCTTCTGAGTAAAAAGTTACCGATTGGCACACAGCCTCAAAGCGATTCTGAACACAAATTTCTTGGGAGATTTCTCCCATTTCCCATTCCCTCAATCATGAACACACATTTTTTGGGAACTTGTTCCCATTCCCCATCTCCCAATATCACAAACGAACTTCGAAAAATCGAATATGCATTTGGGAGGAAAAATAGGTATTCTGAAAAAAAATTGCCAAAAATATAATGGTTTTCCAATTTTTTGCCAATCAATGATAAAAATAATCTATAGTTGCGTATGGAATGTGTAATTCATTACTTTAGCAGCATAGTTTTAAAAAATGTCGGTGAATTAGCCAATGAAGGATATATGAAAACTGTGGAAGAAACACGGCAGGATATAGGTAATGTATTTCGCCTTAAGAGTCCAATGGCCGGGGAGCACCGTTGGGAAACTGAATAGGTGCCAAATATTATTTGATTTCCCTTATTTGGGGTATCAAAAGACGCGTATTGACCACTCCAACGGGTGCTGGCTCTACTCAACATCCACTATACTTTTGAAGTAACTTCTGAACAAATTTTAAACAAAATTTCAAAACAAACAAGAAAAATAAATATTGTTTTGTACACGGCTAAAAGTTTTAGCCTAGATTTAAAACTTTTTGGGGCTACATATACATTTCTTGAATTTTCAACAAAGTCCTTAACTTTGAGTTGCAGTATTTTTATTGTGAATTTACACATACTTTCATTCAAAAATAATGAAATTAGTCTAAAGAAGTTAATTTTACGCAGATATACTGGTCTAGGTGTATGACCAAACCAAATTTGGTTTAGAATTAAATTTACGCCGGTTGTCATAGAAATCCGCGTAATAAAAATTACTTAAATTTTAAACCGAAAATGTTAACAATTTTTTATTTTTTTTTTAATGTTTGGACTCGAACCGACGTGCCCCAAATCAGTACGCAATGCTCTACCTATCGAGCTACGGCGCACTCATGAATTTTGTGCGAAAAGTACACATATTCGCTGTGTAATCAAAAGGTTTGGAATTTATTATAAAAAAGTTTTATAAATTTGGTAAACCAAAGAATGGTTTAAAATATAGTCTCAAATTTTTAGCCGTGTAGAAAGAGAAAAATTTCAAATAAATAAAAGTATAAATATGTAATATGTAAAAATATAAATATGTGTGTATTTACTGGTAATTCTTATTTACTGACACTTTGGCCAAAACCCCCCCCGAAATTTTTTTCTGGCTACGCGCCTGGCTTGCTAAGTAGGACTTTCGGGTGAGCTACGGCTTTAAGAACGGCAACCTAAAGGTCTATAAAGCCGACGTGGAAACCCTTGTCAGAACCCCCCAGTGAGGATAAGATGGATGTGGACGCGGGCGAAGAACCCAGTGGCTACGTTTCGTTAGGCTCGGGCGGTAGCTTGGCTCTCAGGAAGCTTTACTCTCAGAGTCAGCTTCTGAGTGATGGCGATTCGGACGCGACGCTCACGGAGGAGAGCGCAAAAAAATTGTGATGCTAGTCCTCCAAATTAACCTGCATCACTGCAAAGCAGCATCAACTGCACTTCTATTGCACCCGTCTTCAGGTGCGACAGACATTGTTCTAGTTCAGGAGCCATGGATCACTGGCAATAGGATCTGTGGCTAAGTCTACTCTTAATGTTTTTCTTCTTCCCAATTTTAGTGATGGAGATCTGACAGCGGTTTGCGTGGAGGTGCTGGGTAGGAGCCTCTTGTTCGCTTCTTTCTACCTAGCGCATGATCACTAAGGCTCACTACCACCTGCCACTTTCAAAAATTTCGTGAGCACAGCAAATCCACGAAATGATACTCTTATACTTGGAGGCGATGCCAACGCCCACCATGCCCAATGGGGCAGCAGTGACACAAATGACCGGGGTGAGTCTTTATATAACTAGCTTCTAGGTACTAATCTAAGTATATGTAACAGGGAAAATGACCCCACTTTCATTACAAGGAACCGCTAGGAGGTCCTTCACAGGTCACAGATTCTTTCAGTGACAAGATTGTTTCATGGAGAGTTCTAAAAAGGCACTCCTTCTCTGACCATAGGTATATAAGTTTCGCAATCTCAGATGCGCACAAGCCCAAAGTATATTCAAAATTTTAGAAGAACAACCTGGGGCTACTATAAGAAGATCCTAGGTAAAATTCTACCCAAAGTGGAAAGAATCTCGGATAACGAAGGGGAGCTGGAATTATTCGTTAATAATTTCAGTGATATATGTAGGACTGCTCTTGATAGGGCCTGCCCGACTAGGAAAGTTAGGGAAACGCCCAAACCACCGTGGTGGTCGTCTGAAGCAAGCTCAGAAAGACTTGTACGGTGGCTTTCAATAAAGCCAAACATGATGGGCATGAACACGCATGGGCTGCTTATAAAGCGAATCTAAATCCTTATAAAAAAGAAATCCGAAAGGAAAGGCGATCTTCTTGAATAGATTTCTGTGATAAAATCGAATCTACATCCGCGGCCTCTCGCTCAAGGAGGGTTCTTTTGAAATCCCCTACTCAGCTAAGTTACGTCCAAAAACCAGATGGGAAGTGGACGAACTCTACTGCGGAAACCATAAATTTGCTTATGAATACGAACTTCCCGACATGCGCGGGCGTGTCCACTAACATTGTTAGCGGTGGGCTACCTACGGACCGGCTAATAAGCGAAATCACAGATGATAAGACTGGGTTCTCTCGACCTTTAAGCCCTATAAACCGTAGGGCCCGGGCGGAATTATTCCGGCTCAGCTACAGTACACTGCCGAACTTGTAAAGCCCTGGATTAAAGGGATGTTTGTAAGCTGTCTGATGTTAAATTTTATTCCAGCATTGTGGAAAGAGTTCAACGTGGTCCTTATCCCCAAAGCAGGAAAGTCTTTACACTCGAAACGAAATGATTATAGGCCTATAAGCTCATCTTCTTTTCTGCTTAAGGCGTTAGAAAGACTAAAGGACTATATCAGGAGGATGATTGAACCGTCGTCTCTATCGCATGCTCAGCATGCCTATACTAAGGGTAGGTCGACCGACACTGCCTTGCATTCACTGGCATCCAGTATTGAAAGGTCACTGATCCGCAGACCCGTCAGCAGAGGCACCCCCCAGGAGGCGTTCTCTCCCCGCTACTCTGGGTGGTTACCGTCAACCAATTGCTACGTCTCATGGAATCAGTATGCAGATGACATCTGCGTCACTATGCGGGGGAAATTTCCGCAAACTCTGCAACCTAATTGAAGGAGCACTATGCAAAGTATCACACTGGGCCACGGCCACAGGTTTGGAAGTTAATCCGGATAAAACCGAGCTAGTCCTCTTCACGAGAAGGTACAAGGTACCAGATCTAACACCGCCAAGAATTGGCGGTACCTACTTAGCGTTCAGCGATAAAGTCAAGTATTTGGGAATCATTCTCGGCTGGAAGCTGCTATGGAGGCATAATATCATGGAGCGACCCAGAAAGGCATCAGCGGCGCTGTTCACCTATAAGAGGGCTATTGGTACCTCCTGGGGGTTCTCCCCTAAGGTGGTCTACTGGATATACACAGCCATTGTGAGCCGGATTCTTCTATATGGTGTATTGGTCTGGTGGCCTGCACTAGCTAAAAGCGGGTCTATGAAATAACTCCCACGGAATAAGTCCCACTTTTAAAACCGAAATAAGTCCCACCAAAAATTGCTTAAAAAAATTAAATAACTCCCACGAAATAAGTCCCACTTTTGAAAACGAAATAAGTCCCACCAAAATGAAATGATTTAAAAATTTACTTGAAATGAAATAACTCAAACTCAAAATGAAATAACTCCCCCTTGAATAATATATTTCTTAAATGAAATAAGTCCCACTTTAATAAACGAAATAAGTCCCACTTTTTCACTGTTTAATGCGATTTCAAAAAAGAAGTATTTGGCTCTTAGAAAAAAAACACACGTCGAATAATATGAATAATCAAAGCAGAGAAATAATGAAGAAAAATCGTATGCAAGCTTCTTAATGGAATGGATATTACGAATTTTGATAGAGTTCCAGAATTTATTATTAATTATTTTTTCGGTCAAGGAACGTATAGAGAACGCCTACTAGTAACAACGTTTGGATTCGTAAATGGATTAAGTACAGATCAATTGTTCTTATTATTAAGATGGAAACCGTTTCGGAAGGACCATCAGATTAAAATGATCGACCTTTATAAATGGCTTGAAGATCCCGCGCATGGTAGACGGTATTATAGTTTTAACGTGACATTGGGATTAGTTGTATTTTGTAATGGTGATATTAGAAAACATGGAACACGAATTCCAAATTCCTACTAAAAATATAATAAAACACATTATGTAATTAAGTCAACAATTTTTTTTTAATATTGTTTTTTCAGTAGTTAAGTTCGGTACCTATTTGTACACATTTCTTTAAAGGTTTTTTATTATAGTAAGTATAAAGTAATTAATAACAAAAAAAGGAGAGCCATAAGGACAAAAAATTATGGTTGTCCCTTTTTCGAAATGTGCAATATATAACTTTTTGCATAAGAAAAAAATGCTACAAATTTGAAAAAAGTAGCCTTCTTTGGAATGCCTTTTCCTATGACGCTATTGTAAGCTTCTATTGCAGACGTAGTGCGAATTTCAGAATCGAAAACTGACATAACTTTTCAGACTTTCCAGGACCGATCTGTAATAATGAAATCATAACATCTTTTTGTAAATATTCTGTAAAAGGGAATATTTTACCTTTTGCATCTATTGATTCTCTCTCATAAATTTAGG
Source organism: Sphenella marginata (assembly GCA_951509765.1). Taxonomy (NCBI): domain Eukaryota; kingdom Metazoa; phylum Arthropoda; class Insecta; order Diptera; family Tephritidae; genus Sphenella; species Sphenella marginata. Next base: position 55,945,452 of record OX608082.1, read on the forward strand.
GGTGTGAAATAACTCCCACTTTACAAAACGAATTTATTCCCATTCAAAACGAAATAAGTTCCACTTAAAATAAAAACGCGTAACGAAATAAGTCCCACCAATTGACGAAATAAGTCCTACTTTTAAAAACGAAATAACTCCCACTTTCAAAATAGCAATTTTTGGTGGGACTTATTTCGTGGGAGTTATTTCATAGACCCGCTAAAAGCACCTACCTTAATATGCTTCAAAAGGTGCAACAAAGCTCGGAGCTCTGCATCACCGGAGCTCTTGGCTCCATTCCGACTGAAGCACTAAACACAATGTTGCACCTGCCACCTTTTGACCTGGCGGCAAAGGAATTTGCGGTCATCACCGCTCTACGCATAAAGGAAACAGGTCTCTGGTCAGGTAGATCTAGTGGACACGCAACAATCCTGGGCACAAACGCCCCGGTCCCAATACCAGTACGGACTGACTACTGTACGCCAAAGAACGCTTTCGATAAAAACTATGTAGTGCATATACAATCGCGACAAGCCTGGAATACCAGACAACATACATTTCCGGGTGCCACCAACATATTCACGGATGGTTCTAAGCTGGACGGGAAAGTGGGGGCAGGCTTCTTTTCACCGGATCTGGGTTTAGAGGTCTCTTTCCGCCTTCTTGATTGCTGTAGTGTGTACCAAGCGGAAATGCTGGCAATACACAGGGCTTTGAATCATCTCGGGTCTAAGCCTAAGGATGGCAAACGGGTTTTTATTTTCTCAGACAGCCCGGCCGCTCTAAAGGCCTTGGACTCATTCGTCCACAACACAAAGTCGGTCACTGAATGCCGCAGATCTCTCAATGAGAAGGCTCAGCACTTCGGTATCAGCCTTATATGGGTACCTGGGCACAGGGATATTGAAGGCAACTGCAGAGCAGATGACTTGGCCAGAAGAGGCACCACCGAAGACATTCTTCTGGAAAATGATTCGGTAGGCATACCTATGGGCACCTTTAAGCTTCGTGCAAACACAAGCACTATTAGAAAGGCAAATGGAGCTTGATCAGTAATCCTATCGTGTGAGACGTCTAGGCTTACGGTTCCCTCTTATGACAAGGGGCGTACAAGGGCGCTTCTGACTCTACATAAATAAGTCCTACCATCCCTAGTAAGGGGCCTGAAAGGGCATTGCTTAGATGATGTTGTGTCAAATGACAGTCAGTGTTCTTGTAGGGTGGTGTTGGAAAACTATGGTCTACTCTCAAATCTTTGTCCAATCCGACTGTACCTAAAGACGGAACACCTAGCTTATTTTACGCGTTTGAAAAGCGTTAAAAAGGTGTTATTCTAAGTTAACGCGTACACTACTTAGGCTACTGAACACTCTCTGCACTGTGAGGCAAAAATGATCACAGTTTAGGAGCAGAACGAAATGGTGACTAGGCAATTCTTGTTCAATTGCAGTAAACCGCAACATCCGAAAATACATCTACTCATCGAAAATCCGATTCACAGGAGAATACACAATGATGTAATGCGGCACCACATCTCCTCGACTTTTGATCCGAAGATACGAAGGCAGGCCGTTATCCACACAGAGTCGGTAAACTCCTTTGCCAGCTCGCGTCCGGCAAATGCTGTCATTCAGGCACATGCCCCACCTGATGCCAAAGAAGAGCGCGAGCTGCCTAGCGAGACAAGAGTTATGTGGCATGTCGCCGCACGATACTAACAATTTATTTAACTGCTCAACTGAGCCAACATTTCTAACACAAATTGTCTACCCTTTTAAAGCCTGTAGAGTTTTCGGACTTCCGTTAAAAGATGACAACTCTAGGTAAGATAGGTGACGACTAAGCAGGGCGATTTCGAATAAATATTATTCCAATTACAAATACCTTTTATGTAAAAGTATTATTTATTCGAATAATTTTTATCCGAAACGTCCCTTTCCTAATGGAAATGCTTCGGACAGTGAGCGACTTTCTTCAATTGCCATATCAAGAAGAACAAACCCTACAGGACACGACAGCTATGTATAGCTGTGTTCGGTGAGTGATAATTTGTACGAATTTGTAATCATTTTCACTAAACTCCGTTCGGTGAACCAAAAGCTCAGCAAAATTAGCAACGAGAGAGCGCGATTTTGACATTTCATTTGGAGGGGAAGTTGCTAATTCCTGCTGCACAAATTTCTGTTAGCAGAAATTAGCAAGCAAGAAAACATATGTTTTGACATCAGCTGACTGCATTTTTAGTCAACTAAACAAAAATTTAAAAATTTCAAAGACAATCAATGAGTGATTTGTTGGTAAATGGGATAAAAAAGTGTGACTAATAAATGTATTTTCATGATTAAAACAATTTAATAATTAATTAAGGTCTCCGGCAGAAGGAAATGTGTTAGTGCCAGCGCTGTGGAATCATTGCCTCCACAACTAGCAGTCTGCATTGAGGAAACTGAACAACTGTTTTTGCTGCTTTCTTGCAAATATTTACTAATTCCTGTTCGGTGAAAACTTAGCAAGTTTTGAGAGAGTAAGACGCTTTATTCTCTTTTTTTCCTTGCTAAACAATTCCTGCTAACTTTTTCACCGAACACACCTTATATCAAAATAGAATGTTTTGAAAGTACTAATATGCTACTGCTACACCCATACAACATAACAGAGTGAGTATATTGGAAATATTGAAAAAAAATTATATATAAAAACACTTCAGCTGGAATTATCACTTTGCCGTTAGAAACTAATAAAAACTTAAAATTAAATTTATGGTAATTTAACTATACAGGGTTGATTTAACATGCAATGCACCTGACAGAGATATAGGATAGTTAAAATTTCGAAGTATTTGATATATACATAAATGCAAGATTATTTTTGCATTAGCATTATAAAAAAGGAAATCAATCCTGTTATCTCCGAAGAAAGTAGCGACTCGAATTCAAAATTTTTCAAAATTTTGTAGTTTTTCTTGAGATTTAGCCATTCTCTTTCGTCCGTAAACATTCAGCTAACTTATTCTGATTTTCAATTTGTAACTTAGCTCGCGTGTTGTGTGATATTGTTAAAATCAGTGAATCTACAGTTAATCTGTTGCAAAAAAAAATTATTTAAAGATTTATTAAAAAGTTGTACATGATTCTGCATTTTTATAAACAGAAAACATATGACTCGACACACCATGAACGCTTTTTCATTCAGCATGAACATCACATTAGACAATTTTATTAACAGCCTCTGTCAAATTTTATTTTTTTAATAGGTGTTTGATACTCAGGCTGTGTGCCAATCGGTTGAAAGGCTGTGTGCCTTTTGAAAATAGCAAAATTTTGACAGTCCGAGAGAAAATTCTGACATTTGTTGGGGTGAATACGAATGTCAAAATTTTACCTAGCCCCATGAATGTGTACACATATATGCATTCGGTATTGTCACCCATATTATTTCAAATGAATTTATATGCCAATACGTTATTAAACACCAAAATATAACTTAAAGCAAAAAATATCAAACATAATGGCAGAAAAAATACGTGAATTTACATTTCATTCGCAGAATATTGGCTTTCGCATGTGCTTTTCTCAGATGTCAAAATTTACAACTGTCAAAATTTCCCATTTCATTTGGCACAGCAAAATGGAAAATATTTGTACACCATAGAAAATTTGTTCACCTCATTTTTCCTCTGAGTAAAATGTTACCGATTGGCACACAGCCATAATAGCAAAATTTTGACAGTCCGGGAGAAAATTCTGACATTTGTTGTGGTGAATGTGTACACATGTATGCATTCGGTATTGCCACTCATATTATTTCAAATGAATTTATATGCCAATACGTTATTAAACGGTAAAATATAGGTTAAAGCCAAAAATATCAAATATAATGACAGAAAAAATACGTAAATTTACATTGCATTCCCAGATTATTTGCTTTCGCATGTGCTTTTTTCAGATGTCAATATTTACAACTGTCAAAATTTCCCATTTCATTTGGAACAGCAAAATGGAAAATGTTTGTACACCATACAAAATTTGTTCACCTCATTTTTCTTCTGAGTAAAAAGTTACCGATTGGCACACAGCCTCAAAGCGATTCTGAACACAAATTTCTTGGGAGATTTCTCCCATTTCCCATTCCCTCAATCATGAACACACATTTTTTGGGAACTTGTTCCCATTCCCCATCTCCCAATATCACAAACGAACTTCGAAAAATCGAATATGCATTTGGGAGGAAAAATAGGTATTCTGAAAAAAAATTGCCAAAAATATAATGGTTTTCCAATTTTTTGCCAATCAATGATAAAAATAATCTATAGTTGCGTATGGAATGTGTAATTCATTACTTTAGCAGCATAGTTTTAAAAAATGTCGGTGAATTAGCCAATGAAGGATATATGAAAACTGTGGAAGAAACACGGCAGGATATAGGTAATGTATTTCGCCTTAAGAGTCCAATGGCCGGGGAGCACCGTTGGGAAACTGAATAGGTGCCAAATATTATTTGATTTCCCTTATTTGGGGTATCAAAAGACGCGTATTGACCACTCCAACGGGTGCGGAATGCTTTCTGCACAGAAATACTGAGGAAGGCGTAGCCGGTGTTAGTTATTTTTTGTAAGGGTGGCCGAAGGCCGCCAATCCTGATGATTTTGTGCACATAATTACCATGGATAAGGCCCCGGCGCTAGCCTTTCATAGAAATAATGAAATTTTGACAGTCCGAGAGAAAATTCTGACATTTTTTGGGGTGAATACGAATGTCAAAATTTTACCTAGCCCCATGAATGTGTACACATATATGCATTCGGTATTGTCACCCATATTATTTCAAATGAATTTATATGCCAATACGTTATTAAACGCTAAAATATAACTTAAAGCAAAAAATATCAAACATAATGGCAGAAAAAATACGTGAATTTACATTTTATTCGCAGAATATTGGCTTTCGCATGTGCTTTTCTCAGATGTCAAAATTTACAACTGTCAAAATTTCCCATTTCATTTGGCACAGCAAAATGGAAAATATTTGTACACCATAGAAAATTTGTTCACCTCATTTTTCCTCTGAGTAGAATGTTACCGATTGGCACACAGCCATAATAGCAAAATTTTGACAGTCCGGGAGAAAATTCTGACATTTGTTGTGGTGAATGTGTACACATGTATGCATTCGGTATTGCCACTCATATTATTTCAAATGAATTTATATGCCAATACGTTATTAAACGCTAAAATATAATTTAAAGCAAAAAATATCAAATATAATGGCAGAAAAAATACGTGAATTTACATTTCATTCGCAGAATATTGGCTTTCGCATGTGCTTTTCTCAGATGTCAAAATTTACAACTGTCAAAATTTCCCATTTCATTTGGCACAGCAAAATGGAAAATGTTTGTACACCATACAAAATTTGTTCACCTCATTTTTCTTCTGAGTAAAAAGTTACCGATTGGCACACAGCCTCAAAGCGATTCTGAACACAAATTTCTTGGGAGATTTCTCCCATTTCCCATTCCCTCAATCATGAACACACATTTTTTGGGAACTTCTTCCCATTCCCCATCTCCCAATATCACAAACGAACTTCGAAAAATCGAATATGCATTTGGGAGGAAAAATAGGTATTCTGAAAAAAAATTGCCAAAAATATAATGGTTTTCCAATTTTTTGCCAATCAATGATAAAAATAATCTATAGTTGCGTATGGAATGTGTAATTCATTAATTTAGCAGCATAGTTTTAAAAAATGTCGGTGAATTAGCCAATGAAGGATATATGAAAACTGTGGAAGAAACACGGCAGGATATAGGTAATGTATTTCGCCTTAAGAGTCCAATGGCCGGGGAGCACCGTTGGGAAACTGAATAGGTGCCAAATATTATTTGATTTCCCTTATTTGGGGTATCAAAAGACGCGTATTGACCACTCCAACGGGTGCGAAATGCTTTCTGCACAGAAATACTGAGGAAGGCGTAGCCGGTGTTAGTTATTTTTTGTAAGGGTGGCCGAAGGCCGCCAATTCTGAATGATTTTGTGCACATAATTACCATGGATAAGGCCCCGGCGCTAGCCTTTCATAGAAATAATTTGTTTAATTTTCGCTTTCGGATTATTGATATAGGGGTCGAGACGCCTCTTTATTACCCCTCTCGGCAAAATCCGATAAATGTTAGAAATTGAACCGTCTTCTAGAACTGTACCGTAAAAAGATTTTGCACTGGCCATCCTGTGTTGAGTTGGAACGTCACTTCCACTATCTCCTTTCTCAGTCAAACGATTATGACAAGTTGATACACTTTTTATTTAATTAAAACATATTTTAATTTATATAAAACTGCATTATTTTTAACTAAATACTTGATTTTTATATATGGTAACAAAAGTTGTTCCAGCATTTTTTCACATTTTAACACTTACCAGAAATGTCAAAATTGATCGAAACAGGTGATTTGAGCTTCGAATTCGCTTTCCCAAAGTTTTTTTGAAAACTCTTCTCCCAGGGAGTTCGGAATTGGTAGAATTGCTTTTTGGGAGATGAACTCCCATGGGAATATTCAGAATTGGGCTGACTTTATTTTAGTGAAAGAGCTTACCGGTTTAGCACATTCGATATGTAACAGCCAGCTGATATCGTGGTGCCCATTGTGTTGTCTATCGTTCGCTATGCATGCCACGAACACACGAACGATAATCTTTTCGGACACAATAAAGCCAAAGAGAATGAGGCTGTAAGCTTTAGTTATTTCCTGAATCCCGCCGTGACGCTGCGACCTGTATCAACCCAATTGGCTAGGCCGCGCACCGGTGTTGTTGTTGTAGCGTTACTTTGCCCTGCCTAGGTAGTCAGAATCCTCACCAAGTAGTGTTATCGAACATTTCTAAGGGTGCGGGTACATGCTCAATATTTATCGTGATATTGATATCGTGATCCATATTGAAGTATTGATGGATAACAAAGCGATGGTACACACACAATAATAGCCGTGTTTTTTTTTATCGGCATCTGCGTTTGCGCTTAATATTTGTATGGACTGCTAAGCGCACAACTTTATCTGCAACTACGAAATAGTGGCTGATAAAATCAGTACTTCCAAGAAGTTTCCATTCATTTTGTAAACTGCCTTACCAGCTTCCAGCAATCTGTTTATCATCCCTTAACAATAACCGGAATGTCAACAGAGGAAATGTATGTATGTATGCGCATTGATAATGGAATAACCGCAATTGTGGATGACCGTTTTTTTTTAGTCGCAGACGCAGATGTATATGCGTGTAAAAAAAAACAGGCCTATTGTCGCGTCAATATTTCGGTAGTTTTCATGGCGTGTGGTTCCCAATATACAATATTTACTTAAAAATGGCTCAAGAAAATACAAACCGGGCGTGCTTAGCTATATTAATAGCTTTTTCATTAAAAAAAACCGGTTAGTACAAGGTTCTGGTGCAAGAAATGGTACCAAGAGCGACGAAAATATAGAAGTTTAAACTTATTAAATGCCATTCGGCTTTATAAAGAGTTGGATGATTATGAAAACTATTTTCGAATGTCCAGCGAATGTTTCGACCACCTCCTAGACTTGGTCAGCCCATTTATAAAGAAGCAGGATACCATAATGAGAGAAGCTATTTCTCCAAAGGAAAAATTGGCGCTTACTTTGCACTATTTAGCAACAGGAAGGTGAGTATTTCAGTAGTTCTCTAATTTTATGTGCAAATGGTGAAAGACGCCCATAAATACAGGAAAGGTACCAAACGCTGCGTTTATGTTCTATTATTAAAAGTGCATATCGACAGCCACACTGCAAAACCCCGTAAGTCACTATTTTTCCAAAAATAAGGTTCTGAGCCTTTCCCATAGATCGTGATATTTCGCATATTAAAATTCAGTCAAAATCGGGTTACAACTTTCCGTTTCTTTCCACTGGTGAAATGAAATAACCGTCGCTCATATACATACGTTATAATTATTACAGTTTTTTCCCTCTCCTGAAAACTTTTTGGTTTTGAACATACAGGGTTTTGCAGTGTGGCTGTCGATATATTAATTCATACAAAAACAATTTTTAAAATTTAAATTTTTAATGCGTAGTGGACATCTTTCCCGGCATTTTTGAACGTATTTTATTAGCTAAGAACTGCGGGTACACAAAACTCAATTTTATTACAATTATATTTTAGCTACTTTAATGATGTTCGATTTACTGCCATTATGTCGCGGAATACGATCAGTGAAGCAGTTATAGACACCTGCAAAGCTCTAATTTATGTACTTAGAGACTACATAAAAGTAAGTAAAAGAAACAAGTAAGAAAACCTAGTTTCGTTGGAAGTCCGCCGCATTTTTCTTATTTCATTAAGTTTATTTTACAAAAGTTGTAAAAATTTTATTTCTAAAAGTCCACATTTTACTTATGTATTTGAAAAAAACCTTTGAAAATAAATGCGTATGATTTTTAAATAGCTTTTAATTAGCATCAAATCATGAAAATAGAGATGTTATGGAATATTCTTGAGATGCTTCTATTTCTTCAGTGGCTCCTACTTCAGTTTGGAACATAAAATTTTCTGCTCCACTGGCAGGTATTTGCGGTGATAAATTACGTGGCGAAACAATAACGTTAGAAGGAAATGATGATTGAGTTGCAGAAAAATTTGAGTCCGGTGAAGGTGTTGGAGTTGGTACAAAAATACGTAATGGCTTTTGAATTCGTACGACTTGAGGCCGAGCTGTTTTTGGTTTTGCTTCATAAAATGTTTGTGGAATTCGCGGTTGCGGGGATATGACGCGTGACGGATGTAATGGCAGCTGGTTGTTGTAAGCTTCGGTAGAAGCATTGATTTGGTGAGCGTCATAGAGCGGATAAGCGGTGTGCTCCGGAGACGAGGCTAATGACAGATCGGTGTTATATGCGCTGCACGAAATATTAATTTTAACGCAGTCACAACTCAAATTTCCCTGCTCGGCTTCAAATAATATGTCGTTTATAGCTTTTTCTGCTATCACACGCTGAGTAGGAGTAACTTTTTCCAATTTTTGTGTCCAATACAATGCTGTTGCGTTAATTTTTTCGTTTGCTGAAACCGGTGGTGTAGATAGTAATGAACACGCCTTTTTAATCAATTCATTTTGTTGCTGAATTGCTCCACTTTTTTTTGCTCGTCTTGGAGGAGGAGGCTCGTTTAGGGACGAAAAGGAAGTGTTTGTTAGGTCCTCTGTTTCCTCAATATCTTCCACAACATATTCCTGATTTGGTATCGTTCATAGTTCTAAAAATATAAAATAATAAATTGATTTTAAATTTTATTTTTTTTAGATGCCAACTACTGCAGACGAATGGAGAAGTGTTGCTGATGGTTTTAGTACCCTGCACAATTTTTACAACTGCCTTGGTGCAGTTGACGGGAAGCACATACGAATACAGTGCCCAAGTCGCTCAGGATCGCTATATTATAACTATAAAGGAACATATAGTATCGTTCTTATGGCTATTGTTAACGCTAAAAAGGAGTTTTTAATGGTAGATATTGGATGTAATGGACGCATAGCTGATGGTGGCTTGCAGCAGAATAAGCTAAATTTGCCACAGTCAGCACCGCTTCCTAACTCTTCAGAACATTACCCTTATGTCTTCATAGGGGACGAAGCTTTCGCCTTGGGTCCAAACTTTATGAAGCCATATTCACAAAAAAGAGCTACAAACTCCGAACAAGTATATAACCAACATTTATCAAAAGCTAGATGCGTTGTTGAGTGCACTTTTGGTATCCTCGCCAATAAATTTGGGGTTTTTCAAAAAGCTATAAGCCTGAGCCCACAAAAAGCTTCAATAATAACACCAGCATGCTGTTATCTACACAACTATTTGATGTCGAAAACAACATCGTCGTACCAGGCACCAAACAGGAATAACTTCGCACTAACAGGAATACAGCATGTGGCCCGAAATTCAGGGAAATGTGCTAAAACTATTAGGGACAGGTTTCGCGATTACTACAATAACTCGACGTAAACATTTTCTTATTGTTTTCACTTCAATTTATACTATAATTAACAAATAAAACGACATGTTATATTAAACAATAAAAGTATAGTTAACTTGTTTACTCGGAGAACAGAAGGCCAAGGAAATGAACAATTGAGTTGATAGTTTGAAGAGTGAGTTTCATAAGACAGTTCAAAGGGTGGTTGGTATCGTGGTGCAAATCTACCTACCATGCCAACCGGCTTCTCATTTTTCCCCAAAAACTGTAAACTATAAAAACTCCAAGCCGTTGGTGCGTAAACGTCGTTTGCTCCAGCTCCGGAGCGCTTTGAATCAGTTATTTTTCTTAACTCTTTGCGGTAATTAGACCGCAAAGAATTTTTTTTTTTTTTACGTCATTTACATTTGCATTATTAAACGTTTTTTTCATTATTTCCAATAGTTTAGCATGTCCTGGCGCCCTTTTGATTTTGGTTGAGTAGTCCTTCGATGACGCATCCCACAATTGTGGCAAAGTTTCTAGCGTTGTTATAAACGCCTGCCACATTTCCCGCTCACTTATACACTCATTTATTTCACAAGCCAACTCAGACATTACGAAAAATTATTAATTGTAATAATTATGAATAAAAATGTAAAATTTGGCTTTAACGTGCGTTTAGTAAACACAGATATTGATGAATACGATGGTACACAGTCAATACAATATTGACAATATTGCGATACAGAATTTGGATCTCGGGATGTCCGGAGATCCATCAATATTTATCGCGATCCATCCATATTTCATGGTACACGCTCAATACGTATCACGATACGTGATATCGCGTCAATAATATTGAGCGTATACCCGCACCCTAACGGAAGTCCTAGAAACCTAGCGGCTTCAATAGGGGTGGACCAGAAGGAAATTGGTGTTAGAAAAGTAGGCTCTATTGAGCAGCAAATAGATTGTTAGTTTCGTGTGGGGACACGATGCATGCCGGACAGACATTCAGCAATTCAGTGTAGGTAAGAGTTTGACCTATTACAATATTCAGAGCGAAGTTGGGCCAGCATCACCCTTGTCTCCCTAGGCAGCTCACGCTCCTCTTCGGCAACGGGTGAAGTGGGTGCCTCAAGAACGCTCTTCGCTGGGAGATAGCTGACATAGGAATTTACCGATTCTGTGTGGATGAGGGTGAGGGCCTGTCGGTGCACCTTAGGATCAAACGGCGTGGAAACAGGTGCCGGATCTCGTAAAACTGTTTGCTTGATGGCTCCTTATTCTCTTAAGGGGCGGATTTTCGTTGACAAGGCGCCTGTTTGAATGCTGCGGCTTAGTGCAGTTGAACAGGAATTGTCTGGTCAACATCTCGCTATGTTCTTTTACGCCGAGCATTTTAGCTTCATTATGAAGATGATGCTCAGGATACATAAGAAGACATCTAGTGGCAGTTGTGAGTGCGGAGTTCTGACAGACCTGAAGCCTCGTCCAGTGCGTGTCTGCAAGCCCCGGTGACCATATTGGCGTCTCGTAGCTCAGCACCGGCTGACCAATTGCCTTATGTGTAGCTAGTAACATTGTATTTGGCGAGAGGAGTGATATCGGAGGATATGACCCCCCCACAGCAGCTGGCTTGCCAGGCTTTAGTAGTGGTACCACCTCTGCCTGTCTCCATCTTTCAGGAATGACAAAGGTGGACCAGGAAAGGTTGAAGATGTGTGTTAGGTATCTTACTCCTTCATCTTCGAGATATTTCAGCATCAGCATAGATATGCCATCGGGGCCTATGTATTTGGTGTTTTTAGATCTCCGAATGGCCTCTTGAACTTCTGTGGTGGAGACCACAATGGGCGCTTTGCTATTTTTGAGTTTGTGAGCTTCCCTGGTGGCTCGGCGAATTTCTTTGTCCAACAGAGGATGCAGTACAAAATGTCGGAAGAAGGCGCATGCGCATCTTTTAGGTTTCGACTGAACCTTATCGCCGAAGGCGATGGATAATTTGTCATTGGGTTTAGTCGGGTTGAACAAAGACTTCACCGTAGACCATAATTTGCCAACTCCAGCAGAGATGTTACAAGACCTTAGGTGCTCCTCCCACTTAGCACGTTTGTGTTTATCTACTAGGCGTCTGATTTCCGCATTGAGACCCTTGATTTGAGGAGCCGTAGGGTCCAAGCGTCTAACGGGGTCGAGTTTATTTGCCAGGGCCGCTGCCTCTGCCGGGAAGTACAGACGCACCTCCTTTGTTCTACCTGACGGAATGTGTTGGTGAGAGTCTGAAGTTAAGACCATGCGAAACGCTTTTTCCCCTTCTTGTACGCCAGAAGAAAACCATCCCAGTCGACTTTATTGAAATTAGTAAATGTGCGGGTCTCTGATGCGGTGATCTGAAGCAAGCGTTAGCATCGGTCGCCACTCAACGCAGTTTATAAGGCCTGCGCTGACTATGGTGAGATCTGGCGAGCTGGAGCAGTTAGCCACTACTCTAGTGGGGGCATCCATCAGTCTGTAGACCTAAGTGCCACAGGTCATGGTGTGCGTTAAAGTCAACAAGGATAATACGATTCTCACCTCTGAGTAACGCACGAATGTCAGGGTGGTAATCCCTGGTACAGCAAGTGACAGGAGGTATGTAGATGTTAAAGATCTCAAGGTTGAAATCGCCTGACCGGCCAATCATTCCTTGACGTTCTAAGGTGGTGTCCCTCGGGTCGGCATCATGGTCAAACAGAATACATATATTGCAGCGATTGATGCGTAATGAATGCAAACTACTACAAAGTCCTCTCGCACGATCGCAACGGTGGATATTATAACCGTTGCAGGTCCTAAGAACGGATCGTTCACCGAGCTTTGTCTCCTGAATCGTGGCGATTTTGATATTGTATCGCTTCATGAAGTGTACAATTTCTTTTACTTTCCCCGTTAAGCCGTTGCAGTTTAGTTGGAGGCAGTAGGTGGTTTTTGGTTTTTTGAGAACCACCTTCTCCCTCTCTCGCTTTGCTGTTGTATACTCCACAGAGTAATCCAATAGGAGAAGTTTATAAAGTATTAAAAAGCAAAGAAATAGAGTAAATTCGACCACTCTTTTTATATAAATGAGGATAAGTGTTGGAGTATTTCTATACTTCTTAAGGAGTACTCTACGGAGTTTTGAATGGAGTATTTCGGTTTTTTGCAGGGTGTCTGAGAGTTGCGTGATAGCTGTTTTTGTGAATATGTGTGTGTACATGTACGTGTTTCTGATACTAAGCAAAAAATTAATTGGTTGTCTAAAAATCTCCTACAAACCAGTAAGGAAGGCTAAGTTCGGGTGAACCGAACATTAAATACCCATCGTATAACAAATTTCATGCAAAGATCTACATTTTTACTCAAGTTATGTTAATTTATGTGATCTTCAAAATTTTCGATATCGAAAAAGGGGGCGAATTCGATTGCGACAATTTTCAACAGCAGCCTACCTTGGCCAGAAAGTTACTAACACACCAAATTCCATGCAAATATCTCAGTTTTTACGAAATTTATGTCAATTTATGTGATTTTCGATATCGAAAAAGGGGGCGTGGTTATCATCCGATTTCGTCCCTTTTCAATAGCAACCTACCTTGGCCAGAAAGGCAAAGTTTCATGCAAATATCTCAATTTTTACTCAAGTTATCGTGTATACAGGATGGACAGACGGACGGACATGCCTTAATCAATTCCTCTTTTAAACCTAAGAACTTTCATACCTCGAACTCTATTGGCGTGTTCCAGTTAAACACAAACCCTGTATAAAATTTTGCATGTAAATGCACCAACAACGCTGTGATCTTGATATTTTTCTGGGTCAATTTCGGATCAGTAGTAGTAGATTTTTTGACAGCCAACCCTTATTTGCTTAGTAGCACAAACATGCATATGTATACACACTTATTTACACAAACAACTCTCATGCAGCTGACCCGCATCGTTCCTGTTAAATTATGACCGTGATCCGACCGGTCAGCAAAGTGGAACACGCTTTATATCTAACTGTATTATTTTGCGCCGTTACGTAGTACCGTTATGTGGCACGTTGTACGTAGTACCGTTATGAGGCACGTTGCCACGTTTCAGACAACCACCCTGAGTTGGCATGGCGTAGCCCAAGGTTATTTTTATGATGCGCGGCCGAAGTGCGCTCACGCGGAAGGGTGTTCTGCCCATAAAAATCATGAATCAGGCCCTTAAATAAGGATTTCACCTGGGTCATGTTTTGGTTTTTTGTTAATAACTTTTCACTAAAACAAAAAATTAAAATTCGACTTCGGATCATTGATACCGAGGTCAAAACGCGTCTTCTGACACCCCTATCATATTTTTAGCTAATTTATTAGTAGTTGAGTGCCAAAGGAAACAAATACCATAACTTTTTAGTAAAACAAAATACACTAGGCAGAGTAAGCCTGGGTACAGGTATATTTTTCTAGTTTTCACCCATTTTTGGTTTGATAAAATTATTTTTACTAATTTACTATAAAATTTCTGCCGAGGTCAAGTATTTTCTTCCACATAAAAAAAGTCCGTTCATAAATTTGTATGGAAGAAAACCCACAATTCCGCCGAGAAAAAAATTGCCAAAATCTGTAGAATTTCTCAAGGATTTAAGACTTACACTTTATCATGCTAGAATTGAAACGTCTCTAAAACTGCATACTCAAAAAAATTCAGAAAATTCTGGGAAAAAACTTGAAAATTTTGATAAAAATTCGTCGAATTTTTCCGAATTTTCTATACTTTTTTAAAATATAGTTTATATCTTCTATATTAGATTTTGACCCATTATTGTATAGAAAATTAGTAAAAATAATTTTATCATACCAAAAATGTGTGAAAACTACAAAAATATACCTGTACGCAGACTTACAGCCTCATTCTCTTTGACGATAACGTGCCCAAAACGATCGTCGTTTGTGTGTTGGTAGCATGAATAGCAATACGATAGCCAAAACGATAGTCAGCACGATAACAGCTGACTCTTACGTAACGAAAGTGCTTAATCGGTAATCTGTTTGACGATTATCGTCTGACAATACGAAAACAAAGTGTCAAAATCAAACAAGAAGGGAATTGCTATCGTTGTTGAGCAAATGGAAGCCGCAAACAAAAGAAGTAAGTATTATTATTAAATTTTCCACTATTGTTGTTAATTATTGTTATTTATTTATTTTAAAAGATTCCAAAAAGAATCCTAGCACCCGGCAAATTTGGAACTGACGAGAGGAGCACCAGTGTTTGGAGCCAGTAATATTGCCTTCGAGGAGGAATATGGCCTCAAAGAAGGGACGTGTTTAGCAGTTGCTTGCTAAAGGAAGTATTACCGCACATCAAAACTATGAAATAACTATTCACAGAAATAAATATTTAAAAATTATCTTATGAACTATTGATACCGATGGATTTTGATATCACATTAATCACATTACGCTATCTCTGCCGTTCCATTCTTTGCGCACCTTCCTCCGACAAAGCCAAAGCAACAGCTTGATACATTATTATAAACGAAATATTCCCGATTTATTAATAACAAAAAAATTATAAACCTTTTCACTAAGTCAAAACACAGGTGCCCAGAGTTGCAAAATTGACATTTGATTTCGTTTAGTTGGCGATAGACGTAAGCCTACACGATAATCGTCAACGTAACATTCATGCTACCAAAAGCACACGATATCGTCAGCGCGGGTATCGTTCGTTAAGCGTATCGTTCGTCAAAGAGAATGAGGCTGTTACTCTGCCTAGTGTATTAATTTTCCCCCTTCGCGTCTTTTGATACCACTCCTGTAGCCCGTTTCTGTAACTTTGCGTTAACTTAACGAATGAGTTTTTATCGCATGGCTCGTAACGAATTCGTTATGAAAAGTGTTTCTGTATGAAAAAAATTCACCTTGCGATATGTTCGTGGTGTGTTATGTAAAAATGATAAAATGATAGCCCACAAGGCTTAGGTGCCAAATAGAACATTTGACGCACGCCGAGCAATTGTCTTAATAGCCTAGTAGTTGTGATGTTGCCCTAACCAGCGGGGAATTCCGAGTTCGAATCATGGCAAGTTTTTCTTTTTTTCATCTTTTTTTTAAATATTTTTTTTTGTTTTTATATTTTTCTATGAACTAACTTTGAGTAAATATTAATAACATTAAAAATTTGCACACAATGCAATTATTTTGGATTCTACGCTTGTTATCACTGCCACTATAGGCTGCGTTAATTTTATCAATCGCCGTAACGAAAATACATACATATCTACCACGCTTATAGAAACACTGCTCTGCGATAACTACATAACAGGGTTGCACTTTGCGTTAAAAATCGTATCGATGGGATACAGAAACGGGCTACTGATGCGGATCCAAAATTGATCTAGAAAAATATCAAGATAACGACGTTGTTGTTGCAAGTACAAAAAAATTGTATCTGGGTCTGGATAACTGGTGATTGGAACGGGCTAGTAGCACCAATAATCGATTACATTGTTGCTCATAGCGTTGGTCGAAACAGCTATTTTATAAAGGTAACGATAACGCACCAATGCCTTCTGCTTCACACAGTCCTATTGTCCAACATTGAAGGAAGATTCGTTTGTACTATCATAAATATGAAATATTGAACTATGATAAATATGACGGAAGTAGTGCGAGGAGAAGCATCGGAATCGGATGAGGAAAGCCAGGTTAAAGTAAGATATTTAAATAAATTGACCATTTATACAACCTCAAATGCATTTACTTCTGTTCTAAGCAGCGGGGAAATATATTTGCGTCAGAAATCCAAGGAGAAGCTACAGAATCCGATGAAGGTACATTTGCGAAATATTCAGAAATTAACAAGGTAATCGTTTACGTCCGCTACCGAGCGCTAATATTTACACAAGAATGTCGGGAGGGGTCTCAAAAGACGCGTCTCGGTCCCAGGATCACGAATAAATATCGCTCAACCGATATTTTTCGTAGTTTGCGAGATATTTGCTTCAGAATTTACTGTCATTTTCATGTGGTTGTTGTAATCACATTACCCTGTGAGAAAAAGAGTGGCACGCGGAAGGACATCACCGTGGCGGTAGCCACGGCTATGGCAACCACCCGGAGTTGGAATGGCGTAGCCCAGGGTTATTTTTTGAAGCGCGGCCGAAGGCCGCCTACGTGGTAAGGTTTTATGCACATAAAAAACATGGATCGGCCCCTAAACCCGGGTTATTTTTCGGTTTTTCGCAAATATTTTCAGAAGTTTGCGAGATATTTGCAATCAAAGTTCAGAATCTTCTGTCATTTTCATGTGGTTCAGGTAATCACAAATTACACTATGAGAAAAGTGTGGCAACGGTGGCATGTTGCCACCGTTCAGGGCAACCACCCGGAGTTGGAATGTCGTAGCCCAGGGTTATTTTTTGAAGCGCGGCCAAAGGCCGCCTACGCGGTGAGATGTTCTGCACATAAAAAACATGGATCGGGCCCCTATATCAGGATTTGACCTGTGTCATTTTTGGGTTTTTTGTTAATCACTTTTCACTGAACTAAAATATTTCTTTTCCGGTTTCGGATTCTTGTTACAGAGGTCAAAACGAGTCTTTTTATACCTCTCTAGATATTTTTGGAGGTGTATTAGCAGTTACGTACGGTCGTAAAGAATTACCCAAATATTTTCTCCTGTTACAAAAGCGCTCCTGGGACCAAAGCGCATCTCCTGATACATATCCCAACATTTTGGGTTGTGTATTAGCGCTCGGTACCCCACGTAAACGATTACCCACAACCACATGAAAATTACAGAAAATTCTGAACTTTGATTGCAAATATCTCGCAAACTACCAAAAATATTTGTTTTCCGGGTTCGGATTCTTGTTACAGAGGTCAAAACGCGTCTTTTGATACCTCTCTCGATATTTTTGGAGGTTTATTAGCAGTTACGTACGGTCGTAAAGAATTAGCGAAATAAGACATTAAAAGTTCGCGTTGTTACCCCACTTAGCAAAGTCCGAAAAATATTAGGTATTGAACAGTGTTCTAGAATGGTACCCGGATTATTGATCTAGTTGCCAAAACACGTCTTTAGATCAGTGGTGGCCAGAATTAAAATATCAATGCACGCATGCATAGGCTACATTGCTCTGCCGACGTCGATGCCATCACACGCATAGTATCAATGAAGTCGTGTGGCGAAGTTCGGGAGAGTGGCCGATCAATCTTGCTTACTTTTATCAAGTAAGCATAGCGCTGAGCTCTCTCTGGCACACATACAAGCATAATTGCGCATGTGGTCGTTTGGCCACCACTGCTTTAGATACATCGTTCGGTAAAGTCCGATAAATGTTAGGTACTGTCCCTTCTCGTAGAAAGGTACCATACAAGGTTGGACCAGAGTGAATAAGAGTAAGTTCAACTGAACAGGAGAAAATACTGTTTTTCGAAATCGGCATCTGAATTTAGCCATCATTACCCCTACGGGTAAGTGGTTTAGAATATGCCCGATAATGACGTGAAACTAGATGGTTGATCTCCGGATATGATGCCTCTCACCTCTCATTACAAATATTTTCCCTTTTACGGAAGGAGGGATGACATGACCTAGAAGGTTCCATTGGTCATACAAAATCGCTATCCGACCAAGGACTGTTAATTCGACTTCTCTCCCCAAAAGCTTCGGGGAGTGATTTAGCTGTTAAAACAAACACAACATCATTAGGCGCGTTCCAATCAGCAGTGATCCAGATATTGTATGTAGATGCAACAGCAATGCTGTGATTCCCATATTCTGGATAAATTTCGGATCTCTATGTTTTTGTAGTCGACTTTTTGACAGCCAATCCTTATTTCCGGCAGCCGCTGTTGCTGGCCTACCCCAGCGAAGGTCCAAGGTTCGAAACCTGTTACAGGTTACATCAAAAGTGTTCGCCCCTCGGCAGTGGTTTGGCAAACTGTCCGAGTGTTTTTCTGCCATTGAAGGCTTCTCAGCAAAAATTCATATACCTTATAGATGCCGTTCGGATTCGGCGAAAATCGGTAGGTCCCGTAAATTCGTAGAAAAACTTCAAGGCGGCACACCACAAACTGGAGGGGAAGCTTTATTTGGTTTATGATGATGATATGATGATATACCTGTTGTATATCGCATCATCATTTTTTTTGTGCTCGGTAGTCAGGGAACCGAGAACAGGAGGTATTTTTAATATTTCTCATTTAAGTAATCATAACTTATGTATGCATATTTCTCATATTTAAAAAAACTTCCATATACTGCATACATAAAATAATAAAACTGTCACAGATCTATACGAAAAAAGGTTGCCGACATTGGTCAATGATCATTTAATAACAGAAAGCCGATACAAAACCAATTTACTGCAAAGAAAACTAAGTATGTATGTTATTTTTTTGATAATACGACAAGCTTTAATCTAGTGATTTGATCCTATTACTTCCAGTCGAAAACAACATATCAGTTTTTAAGGGAATGTCAGCTTTTGTAAAAAACTTTGTTACATCTGGGTCTAAACAATTGCTCAATACGGATCAAGTTCTTATAAAATCTCAGGTAATTAAATAAAACTGCTTAGAGACTATTGTAATTACTAGAAAATAAGTGACATTGCTACCTCTTAGTGAAAAAACAATTTGACCACCTTTTACATTTTAACATTTGAAAAGTTTCTGTTTTACACGAAAAATATGTTTTCTTAATGCGTTAACTTCGTTACCGCAAAAGCGTTTTTATATGGGCTTACTAGGAAATAACGGTGCAGTGAAATAACTGCCGCGGGCGTTATATCTCTTCGTTGTTGTTGTTGTTGTTTTAGCAACAAAATCACTCCCCGAAGATTTTGGGGAGTGTTGTTAAAATAACAGTCCTTGGCCGAATATGAATCCGGTACGCTCCGGTACTCCCTTGCGGTACTGCCCGACTGTCGTGGTAGCGATTTGGTATGACCAGTGTAACCTTTTAGGTCATGTCATCCCTCCTGAAAGGAAAGAAAAGATGGGTAATGAGAGGCATCATATCCGTGCACATCATTACTTTTGTGAATATGAGTCGCCTCTTACGACCGGCGAGCTTTATTTCCTTTTCCAAAGCGGCGGACTTTTTAAAAGAGAAATCGTAATTGTAAATACCACCCACGGACGGTGCAAAAGGAAATAAGGTCTGCCGGTCAAAACTTTTGAATACATACAAAAATGGATATATGTACATATTTGGCCGCGTCGACCTACACCGGCTTCGCAATCCATATTATTTCGGCACTGAACCTCGTTTTGCTTGGGTGACCTTTGGCCGCTTTATATCTAGATCTACCACTGAATACGCGATCCACAGTTTTTCTGCACAGAATTCGCTTTTGTGTAAAAAAAATTGTCCTCAGCCGATGCAATACCGGCTTCGAGCATCACCGTTTTCGCGTGTTCTCGTTGTTTTGTATTAGTGATGGGATTCCCTTACCTAGTCGTCACTTACCTTACATAGCATTCTAATCAACCTCTTCTAAGGGAAGTCCAAAAAACCACCTCCGGTACTCCCTTGCGGTACTGCCCGACTGTCGGGGTAGCGATTTGGTAGGAGCAGTGTAACCTTCTAGATCATGTCGTCCCTCCTTCCGAAAGGAAAGAGAAGATGGGTAGTGAGAGGCGTCATATCCGTAGATCAACCGTCGAGTTGCACATCATTACCTTTGTAGTCGCCTCTTACGATCGGTATGCCTACCGCGTGCATATTCTCAACCCTTAACCAGCAGGGTAGCATAACTATAGTCCCTCTAGACAGCTCGCGCTCTTCTTCGGTATTCACGGGAGTTGACAAAAGAGTATATCCACTCTGTGTGGATGAGGTTGAGGACCTGCCTGTGCACCTTTGTATCAAACAGTTGCCATAGACTACCCAACCCAATGGAGTTTTCATCGCTATAAGGCAATCAGCGTCCACTGCCTAATGCTCTAAATAAGTTGGCATGGTCAAGGCCAATTAGAAGGCGTGGTTTTGCGTTAATATAATTTAGACCAGGCATCGGCAGCCCATAGCTCACTGAGCTGGGCAAGAGCGTAAGTGTTTCACACGTACATGCGAGCGCAGTAGCGAGAGCTAGCAACACAAATCCAAAAATATGATCAGTTCCTATCCAACTTTCATGCAAGCAAGAACGTTGTCGTTTATGCGCATCGATTTTTCTTGCTTACGTGGGTGCCTACATATGTTTGATGTATCCCTGTATGTTTACGAACGCAATTATGGAAAATATTAATTTAGAGTGGGAAATGCGATTTTTCTTTGCAGAAAATTTAGACGGGGAAGCTGTCTGCTTAGTATGTAAAAGGCTAATGGGCATTAAGTCGTTTAATTTAGAAAGGCATTATAGATCCTGTCACAAGGATTTAGAAAGCTATTCGGGAAAGGACAGGGAAAACTATTTAATTAAACTAAAAAAAATCCTTTTATGAGGAAATGGCAAATGATTTCTAAAAGCTTTCTTCATTGGAAAAAGCTCAATCACTTAGCGGGCAGCTTTTTTACATTTTAACATTTAAAAAAACTAAAAAAACCCCAAAAAAAATAAAAAAAAAAACACAAAAAAAAAAAAATGTATTGTTTTTAGTTGCTAAGATGAACTAGGTACGGTCTTTTTTATTTATTTCAGTTGTTCGAGATGTGCGTTACATTTGTCAGAATATATTGAAATTGTCATGCAAAACCTTAGTAATCAATTGAGCAGCCATTATTAGATAGTCACCCACGTAAAAATATATATATGCGTAAAGCCGAACTATGAGCAAATTTGTGTAATTGTGCTCGCCTATATGTGTGACACACACATTCACGAAATGAATTGTTTGCATGTATGAGAATGCCGATGCCTGATTTAGACTATTAAGCTCTCGTGGTCGACGATTCAAACATGTTATGCACCGTATAAACATTTGGCATTTTAAAAGATTTATACTGCTCACCTATACCGCTGATGTTTAACACATTGAGTGCCAAGGGGTTTTGACGAAAAAGTTCCCCGGGTGCCAAGCACATTTTTTGCTATAAACTGGTGTAAAAGTAGAAAATATTCAGTTCTGTGCCAATCCCGGATGATTTTGTGGTTTATTTTGGATTTTATTACGGTTTTTTTATGTCGCACGTTTCCTTACGACATGGCACTGCACGACGGAATTGCAATCGTAAAAATCGCTGTCGCACGAAAATGTGCGACGCGACTTTTTTTTTTTGCTGTTTCTTAATTTTTTTCTTTTCACGCATTTTCCTTTACATTTATTTAAATTTTTATTATATCTGTTTTTATTTTTATTTTGTGCTATTTTTTATTTTTATTTGTCTTCTTTATATTTATTTTTGCTTTTTTTTCTTTGTTTTTTATTTTTATTTTTCTTTATTTTCTTTAATTTTTGTAGATTTGAATTAGAAAAATGGCGAAGCGAAACCTTAGAGATCGTGAAATACGTGAAGCGTTGGAAGAAAGTGATGATACTGATTTTTCTTGCGATGACTTGATTGATGAGAACTGGCTACCAGATGATTCGGACACTGACTCTGATAATAACAATGATACTAATAACCTTGACAATATTTATAACAGCGATACTGAAGACGACTGGGATATAGATGGGGACGAACCAACCGCATTGTCAAACGTAGTCGATTGTTCCGAAACAATCAATTGGACTGAATTTAGTTCTCGTCAGAAAACTTTTACATTCACTGGGCGATCAGGTTTGCAACAGTCTATTCCCACAGATATTTCCTGTTTGGATGCATTTTTCCTATTTGTTGACAACGACGTTATTGAATTAATTGTAACAGAAACAAATAAGTTTGCGGATGAATATGTAAATAGAAGTGCTGTTACCAGATTTTCTCGAAAAAAAAAATTGGATACCAACAACATATTTTAAAATGAAGAAGTTCCTTGGCCTTATGTTGTGGATGGGTTTGGTGAAGGTCGGGTGTTTAAAAGACTATTGGTCCAAAGAACCGCTGTACAACTTTTCAATTCCGGGGAAGGTAATGTCACGCAATAGCTTTCTGCTATTGCTTAGTTTCATGCACTTATCAGACAATAACTCAATTGTACCAGGTGATAGGCTTGGTAAAATAAAACCACTATTAGACATGCTACAAATGAGATACCAAAGAATTTACGTACCAGGTGAAAACATAGTAATTGATGAGACCCTTATTCCATGGCGAGACAGACTATTATTCCGACAATATATACCAAATAAAGCTTATCCTTATGGTATAAAGCTTTTTAAGCTCTTCTCTACTGAAGGATTCACCTGGTCAGTGAAAATATTCTCCGGAAAGTCATCAAGTGGATTGAGAGAAGTCGGTTTGGCAAAAAATGTTTGCGAGGATCTGATCATTATTTTTATATTTTATACTTTTTTTCCGAAATATCGAATGAATTCCAATAAATTTTCAAAATTAATTAAAAAGAACCTCCGAGTTTTTATCATAAAAACCGCAAAAATTAAGATATCTCTATGAAACTTGGACCAAAATTTAGGGCAAACATTAGGCTACTAGAAAAACATTAAACCCTGTAGAGTCAATTAGAAAGACACAACAATATCTAAGGCCAGACAATGCCTGTCGCAAGTTTTCGTGTAGCCATGGCACCCCAGGAAGTTTTTGGTGTCGCACGAAAACGTGTAGCCATGGCACTCAATGTGTTAACGTGACTCGCTTTGTGGCATTGGACTTGGCGACTTGGAAAAGCACTTCCGAACTATCAGTTACCGTATCTATTCTTAAATTTTGTACTACTTGGTTCGGCTGAGATGATTGGCAATCCGCGGTAGTATTAGCGATGTGCAAAGGGCTGTTGTGTGTTTTATCACAGGCGTTTACCATACATTTCTTCTTGGAAAAACATTTTGCAATTGAATGGCTTTTGCCCAAGCACGAAACGAGAAGTGCTTTAACCTTTAGCCACCGATCATTAGAGACATTTTCTTAAATATGGGACAGTTTGACAACTTACCGCAGTTATCATCGCACACCAAACAACTTTCTTGAGCATTAACTAACAAAATTCGCTTTCTTTCGCTTCAACCGATTTCTTGTACTCTATTGCGCGAAGTAGAAGAAATTACTTGCATGAATCAACTGTAATGCTCAAAAAATCACTAATATTATCAGATTGGCGTAACCCGGTAGCTTTTCTTTATATTCGTCACATTTCATTTGCTCTTCCACAGGAATTTTATTTATTTTTACATCATAAAGCCTCTGCTCTGCATATGCATAGCGTACGAAAGCCGTCATATATTCACTTTATTTGAAAATGAATGTTACCTGCTGGTATCGGTGCAATCTTTCGGTTTCCATAACCTGGCTGTTAATTTGATCCGGCCTTCCGAAATTTTCTCGTAGCGTTTTCATAATATCTGGATGCGGCAACAAAGCGGCATCAACCTTAGCTTTACCATGCAAAGCTTCACGAAGTCGAATAATATTGCGCCTGTGACTGTAACCAAACTCTTGCGTTGTATCTATAAATGACCTTTCAAACATAGGCCAATCCAAAGGATCACTGAATTCACTTTCTATTGGCCGAGCTGCGTTGGTCAAGTGCAAGGGTTCTGAAATGGCCGCTCCATTTTGCATACTAATCGCCGGCGTGGTATTTTCTCTATTCTGACCACTTCTTGTTCTAACGCTTGCACTGACGACTGTAATTGCCTACTATTGTCTGCTAACATTCCACCTAACTCATGCATTTGCCTTTGAAATTCGTTTTGCATTTCAGCCATCTTTTTGTAAAATTCCAGTGCTACTTGCCCTACCGCGTTACCTGTCATTATTGTTTTCTGTATTACCTGTTGTTGCTCTGCCTTCGCGCTCTGTGACCACGGTTGCCACTTTGGTCTAATTGGACCAAAATTGGTCCATAAAAATCCATTTGGTCCATTGGTCCATTTTTTTCAGATTTGGTCCATTTTAGGCAAGTGGTCCCGATTTTGGTACTTTTTATACCCAGCGTACTAGTACTAGTACAAGGGTATTATAACTTTGTTGGGATAACGGTTGGTTGTACAGGTATAAAGGAATCGGGATAGATATAGACTTAAATATATCAATATGATCAGGATCGAAAAAAAATTTGATTGAGCCATGTCCGTCCGTCTGTCCGTTAACACGATAACTTGAGCAAATAATGAGATATCTTCACCAAATCGGCATGCGTACTTATTTGGGTTCAGAATAGATTGTTATTGAAAATGGGTAAAATCGGACCATAACCAAGCCCCTTTTTCGATATCGAAAATTTCGAAAAACGTTAATTCAATATCAGAAGCATCTACAATGATAAAATTTGCAATATTATTGATTTAGACGTTCTAAGGCAGATTTTATCAAATTTGAAAAGGGGCGTGGCACCGCCCACATATATTTGAAGAAATTGTCAAATTTTGACTCCTAATAACTTCAGAACAGTTTATGCTAGTGTAACGAAATTTTGTAGAGGGCATACTATTGTTGTGTTAAATTCAGATATAGAAAATAAACGAAATCGCTTCGCGACCACGCCTACTTTTTCATAAAAGTTGTATTGAAGGGAGGTGGAAATATTGAAAAGTCCATGTCCAATTAACTGATACCGCTATAATAATATAATTTGGTACATACATCAATTTTCATATTCTTTACATTATTTTTGCAAAATTTTGGAAAGTGGGCGTGGCACCGCCCACTTATGAGTCACGCAGTTTTTAAATTCGACTGCTCATAACTTCAGAACGGTGTGAGATAGATATACGAAACTAGGTACCAGGCATGTTATGTTTATGTAGAGTACTACCACAGAAAATAAGAAAAATCGGTGAAAGACCACGCCCACTTTTGGACTAAAGTTCTCTAAACGAGAGTTAGGAAACTGGAATATGCATTATATGTTTAACTGATAAATATATAATGCTGAAATTTAGTACAACTCATTCACCTGATGATGTTATTAGTGATGTTTAAAGGTTTTTTGGTAATATTTTGGAAAATGTGCGTGGCACCGCCCACAAGTGAATAAACAAAATATCAACATTTCACTATTAACAAGCCACTGTGAAAGTATCATAAAGATCTGCAATGAAAACTGATCTTCAAATAGGGACAAACAACATAATAAAATCCGTGGGCGTGCCACCACCCACTTTTTTAAAATTATGTAAATATTGATTAATGGACACATATATCCGTGTATCAAAAATTTCACAAAATACGTTAAAAGTTATGGGCATGGCACGCCTTCTTTTCCAAAGTTATATATAGGACATGGTATAACCCTTGAATAGATCGATTGAGTACTTTTGGCTCATGTAAGCGGTTAATGCTTTATAAGCAAGGGGCGTGGCCGCGCCCACCAAATTCGCTATTTTTTAGGCTCGGACTAGATTGGTTTTTGAAATGGGCGAAATCGGATGAAAACCACGCCCCCTTTTTCTGGAAACTAACGCTGGGTATTTAATGTTCGGTTCACCCGAACTTATACTTCCTTCCGTCGTTAGTCGTGGTAGCGCTACCGCCTACAGCGTTAACCACACTATGTATTGGTGTACCATATCTCGTGTAGATGACATAAGTCAATCATATAAAAGTAATTCCTTGAACACCTCCACCCTCGCAAGATATACAGCCCGATTCTAAATATCCGTTCGGATTTCTTTCCTTGCGGAAATTTTTATTCACAAGTAAAATTTCCGCCAATTCTGTTTCACTAGTGAACAGAAAAATTGGTGAAGAGGAATTTCGAATTTTCGAAATCAGCTGTGCTGCCATTTCACGCTTGATTTTGGTACTACTTTTTGTGCAAAATATAAAAATTTGTGATAAAAAGTTGTTAAATTAGATAAATTAAGAACAAAAATTCATAGTATTGCCTTTCCAATGGTAGCATGTGTATAAACGAAAGATTCTGTAGCACTGGATTGTAACAGAGGTCTAAAAGAAGAAGGTTGCGTGATGATACGAGGCCACTTTAGTTGCGGGATTATTGGAAGAGCTAACAAAACTCTTTTTAGTGAATTTTATTGATTCAATTGTTTTGCAGATGTATTTAAAACTATTGGATACATAAAGCCGCATACAAATATTTGTTGGACATTTTAAAAGCATACACACAACAAGCCTAAAAACTGTTTGCGCTTTCACTAAAGAAGCCCATCTGAAACATTTGTTATAAATAAGATGGTGCCTTTTTCGATTCCACAATACATTCTACTGGTGCTCCGGCCGAATTTACCTCATCCTCATTTTGCCAACACCCTTTAAGGAAGATGCAGAGTTTTGCAGATGCCTTTGAATAAAGCTTGTTAAAGTGCCTATTTGCCTATTGTTTATACTTTTATACAAATCCCTAAACAATACGATATTAATGTGTATTAGTCGTTTTTAATTATTAAAAGTTAAATTTTCTTACATTTTGTTCAGCGTTCACTGTAAATTGGCTGGTGAAATATCTCCCGAAAAACTGTTGTGTATTCTCCCCTTTCTTTTCATTTATGATACCTACTTTACTCGCCAAACCGCTTTCCGCTTTTTCGAACATCGTTTAGAATAGGCGAAGAGCGAGAAGCGAACAAATACGTGCGGATTTTATGTTCAGAATAAGGGAATAGGGAGTAGCGGAAAAATCCGTGCGAATTTTTCGTTTAGAATTGGGCTGATAATGTAATAATACTAGTATGTAACTCCCGATAATCGGGTGGGTTTTTTTTAGAAAAAAATTAAAGCAAATTTTAAACGCTAATATCTTATGAACAAATTGACCAATTGAAATTTTTGTAATTTTGTGCAAACATGCTCATGATAAGCTTTCATTTGATACACGTTTCATTTATGTACGTATTGTAGGTTAGTCTAGCTAAGCGCCTTGTTTTAGAATAATACTATAGATTAATTTAAAATTTTTTTTTCTTCTAGGTCACAATGCAATCCGTTCTATGTTCATTGAAAAAATCTCAAATTAATATGAAACAGCTGCATGAAAAAACCAGCGTTGTATTCGGCACAAACTTTTTACCAAACATTAATATGTAGACGAAAAAAAAAAATTTTGCGTATGCTGTTAGGTGCCGGAACCCTATTCCTGTTCTATTCAGAGTGTTGGAGCGACTACAAGAGACCTATGATTACTTCAATTCCATGTCATGTACATAGTTAGGTATATCTCTATTGTGCTTCTTTTTTCCTTACCAAACTAAACTATTATTTGGAATTATAAACTCAACTTTTTCGGCATTATGAGCTACTATTAATTTCAGTTGATTTTGAATTGATGTTGTCAACCTAAGAAGTCTCACTTTGAGAGAGAATTCAAGAGCGAAATGTGTGAAATTGTGTATTATTTTTAAATAAACAGTAAAATTAACATTAGTTTTGATTTATTTTATAAATGTGAAAATGTTGATGCCACAAGAAACGTGTGCCGAAAACTTGGCCACTAGGTACAACTTGGAAGCGCATTTCAACTAGTTCAAGTGTTTCCCCGGTAAGACTAACACCAACTGCTCCTACCCTGCAAAAAACCGAAATACTCCTTTCCATATTCCATAGAGTACTCCTTAAGGAGTATCGGAGTACTCCAACACTTATCCTCGCTCATATAAAAAAGGTGGTCCAATTTACATGGCGATGGCCGGTAATTGAATCACCTAATCCGACTCGGAGTACTTCATTTCTTTGCTTTTGAATACTCTATAGACCACCTACATGAGATTACTCCCAAAATACTCCTATTGGATTACTCTATGGAGTATTCAACAGCAAAGCGAGAGAGGGAGTAGGTGGTCCTCAAAAAGAACACATACTCCCTCTCTTGCTTAACTTCAGAGTACTCTATAGAGTAATCTTTTGGCAGCATTTTCAAAGTACTCTCACGTAGGTGTTCCATAGACTATTCAGCAGGGTGCTCCGATATGGATTAGGTGATCCAATCACCGGACATGGGCTTTTAAATTGGACCACCTTTTTGTATGAATGAGGATAAATGTTGGAGTACTCCCATACTCCAACGTTTTTTACCGGGTACTCGCATGCCTGATGATGTCGTACTCGTTGCTTCGAACAGTAATGTGTCGACTATCAGTCGTGTTGCAAATAAAAAAGACGCGCTTGATCTCGTTACCAACATCGCACTATGGCGCCTCTGCCGTCAAAGCATGGCAAAAATCATAGAAGCGTTCGTTTAATCTAATATATGTTTCTAATAGAGAATTTTCCAGAGACCAAGAATATACATATGTACAACTTTTTTTTCACAGAAAATTATATTACCAGGTAGAGCTTTTCAAAGTTGACCAATCTTCAACATTAGGACACATTTTTAATTTTTGGTTCTTTTTCGTTGTATTTAAAATGGATTTGTCAGTAAATTAGGTAGCGGATTATCGTTTTCTTGTATAGCAATTAAAGATTCAAACAAAAAAAATATTTTTTTTTGTTAAAAGATGGCGGATCTACCTTTTTTTTGAAATGCCTATTTTTGGACCCTTTTTAAAACTTTGATGGACAAAAAATTTCCAAATATGTCCTCCGTCAAATTAGCAGTAGTTATTTGTCAGTTACCGGAATTCATAAGGTCTACCTGCCACTAGCAGCCTCTTCACTTTTTACATTAAATAAAGTTAAACAACCTTGGGCGTAAATACACGCCTGTAGCGCGATTCTGTAACTTTTTTAACGCCCAGTGTTAGCGTTAACTTCGCTTAACACCATTTTTAACACTTTGCGATTCTGTAACTTTTTTAACGCCAAGTGTTAGCGTTAACTTCCCTTAACACCGAAAAGTGTTAGCTAACACCTTAGTTAACGCGAAAAAATTTTGTGGTGTTAAAAGTTATAGAAAATATGTTCTCCGAACATGAAACCGAACTCGCAACGCGCACGTTGTAGTCCGAACGCTTATCACCTGCGCTACTGCGACATGAACGTCGGCGCTGTCAAATGCTGTACTTAAGATGAGTGCAGTTTTCCCCTCAATTTTAACAGATATACATACATAAAACAGCTAACACTAAAAGTGGTAACCAGAATGGAAACGGCAAACGGCAAGCGGCATCTGTCAAATTATTTATACACGTGTTCTTATGGGGAGGAATTTTTTGAACACGACGCGACCAGGCGGCAATCAATCACAGATGCCGCTGTCGCCAGATTAAATCTAATTCTATTTTGACAAGCGGCAGATGGTGGCGTTTGGTTTTTTTGACAATAAAAACGAAAGGAAGAGTAAATAACTTGTAAAATAAGTTCCAATTATTACAGAATATGTCTCTTTCACACTTTTTACAACATTTTTTTCTCTTTTTCAAGATGATTCACATCTGTCGCCCCTGCTCTCATTATAATCATGTCGCCAATGCTTGACGGCAAATATCGTCAATCTTAATTTTTCTCCGTTGTCGTTTGCCGCCGTCGTGTTCATTGTGGACGGGCCTAAAAAGTGTTAAGGAAAGTTACAGAATCGCACTTTCGTTAAGAGCAAACGCCAAAATTCGGCGACAAGCTTAACACTCGGCGAGGTGTTAAAAGTTACAGAATCGTACTACTGAGCAGGTACAGTGGCTCACAGCTCAAACGGTCTACCATATAAATTGCAGTTTTCACCAAGAATTTATTCTATTAAACCAATTTCGCTAATTTGTTATAAAAATACATATGTGAATACATTACACAGACTATAAATAAAACAATGTAAATTAGGAATTTTGTACAAAATTCTCAAAAATTCGTCGAATTTTTAACAAAATTTTAAACTTTTTACTGGGAATTTTTTTTTTCAGGTTTAAACACCAAGCCGAAGTGCACCACACAAGTTTTGAAAACTATCTTAAAATATTTGTTCCGTTTTCTGCAAATAATAATGATTTAAATTGCAAAACCTGGTCCCATAGGGAAAAAAAGTTATGTTACAAATGTACATTAAGCTGTTCGTTAAGAAAAAATTTTTTTTTCGCCAGGCGGAATATGATGCGTTATGCTGTAAAAATAAGCTGTGCAAAATTTTACTCGAATTGGATAACTCTTAGAACTGGCGCGTTGCATTTGAAATTTTTAAAAACCATATGCACTCAGGTTGCAGCAGATCATATAAAAAACTTGATAGCCGTAACTTCTAAAGAACATTAAATACCCTGCGTTAGTTTTCAGAACGAGATACAAATACCATGACTTGGCAATGATATAGGCCCTAGAATCTTATTTGAAATTTGGTGGTTATCATCCGATTTCGCCCATTTTGAACACCAACCTGCCTTGGCAAATTTCATGCGCATATCTCAAGTTTTACTCAACTTATGTTAATTTATGTGATTTTCGATAGCGAAAAAGGGGGTGTGGTTATCTTCCGATTTCGACAATTTTCAACAGTAGGCTTACCTTGGCCGGAAAGTAGCCTGCATAACAAATTTCATGCAAATACCACAATCTTTACTAAAGTTATGTTAATTTATGTGATTTTCGAAATTTTCGATAGCGAAAAAGGGGGCGTGATTATAATTCGATTGCAACAATTTTCAA
Source organism: Sphenella marginata (assembly GCA_951509765.1). Lineage (NCBI taxonomy): Eukaryota > Metazoa > Arthropoda > Insecta > Diptera > Tephritidae > Sphenella > Sphenella marginata. The sequence goes on from OX608082.1 coordinate 55,976,936, forward strand.
CAGCAACATACCTTCGCCAGAAAGTAACCAATACACCAAATTCCATGCAAATATCTCAGTTTTTACGCAGTTATGTCAATTTATGTGATTTTAGAAATTTTCGATATCGGAAAAGGGGGCGTGGTTATCATCCGATTTCGCCCATTTTCAATAGCAACCTACCTTGGCAAAATTTCATGCAAATATCTCAATTTTTACTCAAGTTATCGTGTACACGGACGGGCATGCCTTAATCAATTCCTCTTTTCAACGTAAGAACTTTCATACCTGGAACTCTTTATCTAACTCGATTATTTTTCGCCGTTACGTAGTACCGTTATGTGGACAAAATTATAATACCCTTGTACTAGTTCTAGTACGCTGGGTATAAAAAATAGCCACGCTTAATGAGTAAGAAATAGTTTATTTTTGAGCATAGCAGTTGGTGTCTAGAAAAGGTTAAAATAAACATCAGCATTTAAGGCTCAACTCCATTCTTGGCCCTGCAGACTTTGCAGCATACGCGACTCTTGCTACGATCTTTGGCTGTATAAATTAGATAGCTGACGATCGGGGTAAAACTCTAGAACGCTTGCAATGCCCAATGCGCTTGTTATGGAGTTCTGGCTTACAGCCTCATTCTCTTTGACGAACGATACGCTTAACGAACGATACCCGCGCTGACGATATACTTAGGCCCGCTTTCATAAAAGCCGGTTAAATTATTCCTAATCGGCGATTCCTTAATCGCTGATTTTCTGAATCGACAATTTGGTTTTCACCAAAGCCTGGTTAAGTTATCGCCGATTAGACCCATCATTGTGAATAAATTAGCAAAATATTGCATTGTGAATAGGCAAAACAGCTGTTTTTCGTTTTGTTTACGTTTTCACAATTTAAATTTGGTGAATTTGTGCAATTACTAATATAAAATAATAAAAAATAAAGTAATAAGAAATGGAATCTCCACATAAAAAAAAACATCGTCTTCCAAACTTCACAGCCGCGGAGGAAACATTGCTAATATCTCTGGCTGAGCAACATGCCAGAATATTAGAAAATAAGAGGACAGACGCGTTTGGAATTGAGGAGGAAAAGAAAGTTTGGGAGCAGATTGATCGTGCTTTTGAAGCCCAGATGGGTGTAAAGCGCGGTACAAAAAACTTGAGGGAGAAATACGAAAACTTGAAGCGGAAAGCCAGAAAGTCCTTAGCAGAAGAGCGAAGAGAGTTGTACAAAACTGGGGGCGGACAATACCGCAGCTACGCAGACTCCAACACAGAGCGACTGGCAGCGTTGATGGGACAGTCGACAACCGGTTTTTCCAACAACTATGACAGCAATGGTAAGAGCTTCTGTGTACAACGACAGAGAATGTATCTACTAATGCAAATTTTTATTCAGTTATTTCATATGAAATAGAGAAGGTGGCAACGGAGGAAACCATACCTGAGTTTTTGGAGGAGTCGATGAGGAGCTGTGACCAGGAGCCTGTAAATGAGGCAGTCGAGGCCGTAGAAACTGTAAATATATTTCTTAATTACTTATTCTTTTAATTAATATTTATTCCTTTAGACCAATGTTAGCGACTGGAGCGTTTGGAATCCGGCGCAGCTAAAAAAAAAAAGCCATCGCAAAAGTTAGCGTCGCATCGCGAAAGGCAAAAAGCAGCAACTGATGGCCAGCAATGTTTCTGGGAGGAGGAAAATAAAAGGGCTGCCGAAAAACACCAGTGGGCGAAGGAAAAACATGAAGCCGAGATGGAGCTTTTAAAAATTGAGATTCAGCTCAAAAGGGCGAAGCTAAATGTGGACTGTGGTAATTTCCGCCTCTAGTTTTATACAACTCCCTTCGCTCTTCTGCTAAGGACTTTCTGGCTTTCCGCTTCAAGTTTTCGTATTTCTCCCTCAAGTTTTTTGTACCGCGCTTTACACCCATCTGGGCTTCAAAAGCACGATCAATCTGCTCCCAAACTTTCTTTTTCTCCTCAATTCCAACCGCGTCTGTCCTCTTATTTTCTAATATTCTGGCATGTTGCTCAGCCAGAGATATTAGCAATGTTTCATCCGCGGCTGCGAAGTTTGGAAACCGTTTTGTACAAAACCTTTTACTTTTATTTATTTTTTCATTTATTTTAGTTAATTTGAATAACAATTTAAAAATTTGTTTTGTTTATTTTAATGATATTTTTAAAAATGAAATTTATGTATTATATAATTTATAAAAATAAAATTTTTATAATATAATCGTAATACTATACGAAATTTAAATTTCTCATTTGTTTTATAAAATGGCACATTAATAAGTAAGTGTATTGTTAAATTTAACAAAAACCAAGTAAGGAAGTCCGAGTTCGGGTGAAACTTAACGTTATATACCCAGCTGTCATCTATTTTTTGACTTTTATATCTACCTATGCATGATCCTGACCTAAATAATTTAAAAAAAAAATTACTACGAGTTAAAAATCAAGTTGTCATTTTTCTCCTCAATTCCAACCGCGTCTGTCCTCTTATTTTCTAATATTCTGGCATGTTGCTCAGCCAGAGATATTAGCAATGTTTCATCCGCGGCTGCGAAGTTTGGAAACCGTTTTGTACAAAACCTTTTACTTTTATTTATTTTTTCATTTATTTTAGTTAATTTGAATAACAATTTAAAAATTTGTTTTGTTTATTTTAATGATATTTTTAAAAATGAAATTTATGTATTATATAATTTATAAAAATAAAATTTTTATAATATAATCGTAATACTATACGAAATTTAAATTTCTCTTTTGTTTTATAAAATGGCACATTGATAAGTAAGTGTATTGTTAAATTTAACAAAAACCAAGTAAGGAAGTCCGAGTTCGGGTGAAACTTAACGTTATATACCCAGCTGTCATCTATTTTTTGACTTTTATATCTACCTATGCATGATCCTGACCTAAATAATTTAAAAAAAAAATTACTACGAGTTAAAAATCAAGTTGTCACTTTATTATTTTAAATTACATAATTATAAATTAGTTGAAATGCGTTGTGCAGGTTTGGTTGAATCATTATTTAGCCGATAAACGTTCGCTTGAGGCCAGAGGATTCGAAAGTGGTGAATTGTGCTCCCTACATTGTGCTCAGCTACATCTATTTAATTTGCAAACCCATATCAGCCTGCTGTTGTGCCAGTTGAAGCTCTGATGTTAGATTAAATTTATGGCCACGCAAATCCTCCAATTCATATGTGTCAGCTTTTCGATTAGCTAACTCTTCAGTCAAACGTGTCTGCAAGTTTTCATTGGCCTGGCGATGGCACTTATTTTGTTCTATTTGATATCATATATCATGCTGATACATGCCAACCCCAATGTGGCGTGGTTCTATTTTAACATATTCACTGAGTGGATCATTCAAGCGTCTTGCAATAGAAACTAAAAATACAGAAGCAAATTGAAAATTCATTGTATAAATAAAACATATTTTTAATATAACTTACCTGTGCAACTTTTCTACATGAGTAAATAGAAGCACCCTGCTCCGACAGAACACACAGTGTTCTTATCCAATATACCATAGTCAAAGAGATTAGAAAGCAAATGCTCCGTTTCGCGGCATGCGGTACCATTGCCTAATTCGAGTTTTTGCCGCTTTTCAATTTATATATATGTGTAAAACTTTAGTTAGATTCAATTGCTTTTGAATTGTTACATATGTACTTATTGCGAATTAGCATTTTGGCTAGATGTTCGCCAACCTCTTATGGATCACTGCTACAGGCATACGGATATATCACACCAGTTTCTAAACCATCACCTGTCTCAGATATCCCAATTTGCTGCCATTCGTGAAGCCTGGGTCTATGCCAAGAATGCGTTCACCTTAAAGTGGAGACTGTAGTAAGAGTTGTTTTGCTTTTTTGGCTAGCTCATTTAAATCACTACGTAATTGTCGCCATAAAGTAGTTGCAATATAATGTAAATATAATTTATAACTATTTGAACAAACGTAAAAACAAAAAATAGAACAAAAAACAGTCCAAAGGATAAAATAATTTTAAAATGGGTTGAAAACACAGAAAAACTCATTAACCAGCATAAAAACGACATAATTATAACAAATACGGACAAGGGCAATAAAACGGTTATGATGTACAAGGAGGACTATAAACAAAAAATGAAAGATCTACTAATCGATAGAAACACTTACAAAACCATTAAAGAGGATCCAACGCAAAAATTGCAAAGAAAAAACAATCAGATCGTAAATGAAATTTATAAGAAAAATAACTTTGATTTGAAACAGAAACTACAACTCACATGCAACGCCGCTACGGCACCTAGACTATATGGACTCCCGAAAATCCACAAAGATAATATGTCTCTCCGCCCGATCTCGTCTTCCGTTAATGTTCCTTGTTACAAACTTTCTAAATACATAGGACAAATATTAAAAAATATAATTTCTGACGAACGCAATGTAAAAAATTCATACCAGGTAAAGGAAAAATTGAAGAAAATAGACATCGAAGATGATGAGGTCCTCATATCCTTCGACGTGATATCTCTATTCACGAACATACCCATCCACTTAGCAACTCAGACAATATTACAGCAGTGGCCAACTTTGAAGGAATACACCTCACTAACCAAGCCTCAATTTCGAACAATTTTAGAATTTTGTCTAAGGGACAATAATTATTTCATGTATGATGGCACCATCTACCAACAAATATATGGAATGCCTATGGGGAATCCATTATCCCCAACAGTCGCAGATATTGTACTAGATAAAATCGTTGACGACAGCATTGCTGAACTTAAAACCAAGGACATATATATCAAATACCTAGATAAATATGTAGATGATATATTAGCTATAGTTAAAATAAAAGACGTGGAAGACATATTGAAAACTCTCAACTCCCAACACACGAAAATCCAATTCACGAAGGAAAAAGTAAAAGACGGAAAACTTGCCTTCCTAGATATCGAAGTTATTAGAGCAAACAAAAAATTAAAAACGAATTGGTACTGCAAATCCATAGCATCGTCCAGGATGATCAACTACCACTCCAAGCACCCATGGAACCAAAAAAGGAACACGGCCATAGGTCTAATTAAAAAAGTTTTGATTTTAAGCGAACAGGAGTTCAGGAATGAAAATATGACGAAACTTAAAAACACACTTCACAAGAATGGATACCCAAATACAGTGATCAACAGGTTAATAACAACAACAGTAAACAAAATCGACCAAGCGAACATCAACTCACAAACAAATAACACAAGAGAGAACAAAATATACACAGGAGTTACATATATACCAGGTTTAACGGACAACAAAAACTTACACAAGATTACGAAGAACAACAACAACATTAGCTTTGCCCACAAACCTCATTGCACATTAAATAAAATCTTTACAAGAACAAAGGACAAAGTCGAAAAAGAACAACAAAACAACGTGATATATGAAGTCAAATGCAAAGATTGCGAAAGAATATATATTGGCCAAACAAAGAGAATGTTAGAAGTAAGAATGAACGAACACAAAGCAGACGCGAAAAACCAAAAAGCAACTACCGCACTTTCCCAACACTTAATAAAGCACAACCATGAAGGGGATTTTACGAATGTGCGCATCTTAGACAAAGAACGAAGAACAAAAACAAGACTAACATTAGAAGGGCTTAGAATACAGGAAAGAATAAACGAATGTGTAAACTTCAAAGAAGACGTTGACAACATAAACTGTGCCTACTCTATGGCAATAAGACGAACGAAAAAAGACGAAAGACGAACCAACTAGTATTATTTAAGGAAAAAATTACATATTAATTGTAATACCTCCCTGAAGAAGATGCAAAATGCATCGAAACGCGTAGGAGGATGAAGAAAAACGTTGTTTTTGCTTAACTCCCACTGGCCAAAAAGCTAACTTTTTTTACCACAAACAAAATCAAACATTGGCCCAATTAAAAATTACCAAAAAAAAACTACTTACATTTTTTACTATAACATTCATCAAATGCCTGTTCGAAAACCCAATAGGAAAGATTTGATGAGTGGCTGGAAAATGGGTTTACGCCTCGTTAGCATAGATGCAATGGATATAAATTAAAGTTTTAGTAGCTGCTTTTAGAAAGATTTACATCTTTATAACCTGAAAAAAAATCCTCATGTTATACCGTACTCAATAAGTTGACTTATATAGTTACCTTGCAAAATAATCTCTGATCAAACTCGACCGCATAAAAGAGGCTTCCGTTTCAGTTGGAGTTTCTATCGGGGGTTCATCTGCTGATTCAGTGTCATCTTCATTTTGTGCGAGATCTTCATCGGATGGATCTGCATCTCTGTTTTTCTGAGCGATGTTGTGTAAAACAGAGCATGCAACTACGATTGCCATTGCTGTATATTGGGAAACCCTCAATCCTATGGAGAGCACTGGAAAGCGACGCTTCCACACACCGAAGCACCTCTCTATACAATTTCTGGTCCGTATTTGGGATTCATTGTATAAACGTTCCGCTGGAGTGTTAGGATGTAAAAGTGGGGTCGTCATATACTTGCTCACGCCGTACCCACTATCGCCTAGTATGAAGCAGCCTTTAAATTCGTTTACCTCCAGCCGGTGTTTAATACGGCTATTATTAAATATATTTGAGTCGTGTGCGGAGCCAGGCCATCGACAAACAATATCTCTTATAACCAGGTCTGCATCGCAGACTGCCTGCACATTGTAGGAAAAATATCCTTTCCGATTTCGAAAAATTTCCGCACTTTCTCCACCAGGTGATTGGATCTTAATATGGGTACAGTCAATGCAGCCAACAACTTTTGGGAAACTCGCAATACCGTGGAAGCTACGGTTTGTAATTTCCAGCTCTGTAATGTTTTTAGGCAGTTTTATATATTCCTTGGACAGCTCTGCAATTGCGTGAGAAACTTTTTTCACTACCCGGCTTGCAGTGGCCACACTCACTCCACAGAAATCAGATACTGTTATTAAGAAGCTTCCTGACGCATAAAAACGCAAGGCTAACAATAGCATCTCCATTGGGCTAAGAGCTCGATTTCTATAAAATGAACTTTATTAATACATGCGATACGATTTAATGAATTTCAACAAACTTTTCAGTGCAGTTCCTTATTTTGTGTTCAATTTTTTCTAGTACACTAGAAACACTTTGTTTGGATAGGCGAAACCTTTTAATAAACGTGTCATCGTCATATTTTTGAAAAAAGTTTTCCCTTATCTGAAATGCACGGGGTTTTCTTACAAATCTCCGGGCACCCCAACGTGACATGTTGTACAGGTCCGTATAATGTTCCATTTCTATATTATTTCGTTAAATATGATATATGTAGTAGCAAGAACTTTCACAAATACTTGGAGCTACCATTCCAGAAAACGGTTCAATGCCTAATATTAACCGGAGTTTGCTGAGGTTTGTGTCAAAAGAATCGTCTAGACCCCGGCATGGAGAATCCGAATGCGAGGTGTTAAAAGTTACAGAATCGCACTACTGAGCAGGTACAGTGGCTCACAGCTCAAATGGTCTACCATATAAATTGCAGTTTTCACCAAGAATTTATTCTATTAAACCAATTTCGCTAATTTGTTATAAAAATACATATGTGAATACATTACACAGACTATAAATAAAACAATGTAAATTAGGAATTTTGTACAAAATTCTCAAAAATTCGTCGAATTTTTAACAAAATTTTAAACTTTTTACTGGGAATTTTTTTTTTCAGGTTTAAACACCAAGCCGAAGTGCACCACACAAGTTTTGAAAACTATCTTAAAATATTTGTTCCGTTTTCTGCAAATAATAATGATTTAAATTGCAAAACCTGGTCCCATAGGGAAAAAAAGTTATGTTACAAATGTACATTAAGCTGTTCGTTAAGAAAAAAATTTTTTTTCGCCAGGCGGAATATGATGCGTTATGCTGTAAAAATAAGCTGTGCAAAATTTTACTCGAATTGGATAACTCTTAGAACTGGCGCGTTGCATTTGAAATTTTTAAAAACCATATGCACTCAGGTTGCAGCAGATCATATAAAAAACTTGATAGCCGTAAACTTGGTTCACATTTATTACGTGAAAAAACTTGCAGATTACGATTCTAAAGAACATTAAATACCCTGCGTTAGTTTTCAGAACGAGATACAAATACCATGACTTGGCAATGATATAGGCCCTAGAATCTTATTTGAAATTTGGTGGTTATCATCCGATTTCGCCCATTTTAAACACCAACCTGCCTTGGCAAATTTCATGCGCATATCTAAAGTTTTACTCAACTTATGTTAATTTATGTGATTTTCGATAGCGAAAAAGGGGGTGTGGTTATCTTCCGATTTCGACAATTTTCAACAGTAGGCTTACCTTGGCCGGAAAGTAGCCTGCATAACAAATTTCATGCAAATACCACAATCTTTACTAAAGTTATGTTAATTTATGTGATTTTCGAAATTTTCGATAGCGAAAAAGGGGGCGTGATTATAATTCGATTGCAACAATTTTCAACAGCAACATACCTTCGCCAGAAAGTAACCAATACACCAAATTCCATGCAAATATCTCAGTTTTTACGCAGTTATGTCAATTTATGTGATTTTAGAAATTTTCGATATCGGAAAAGGGGGCGTGGTTATCATCCGATTTCGCCCATTTTCAATAGCAACCTACCTTGGCAAAATTTCATGCAAATATCTCAATTTTTACTCAAGTTATCGTGTACACGGACGGGCATGCCTTAATCAATTCCTCTTTTCAACGTAAGAACTTTCATACCTGGAACTCTTTATCTAACTCGATTATTTTTCGCCGTTACGTAGTACCGTTATGTGGACAAAATTATAATACCCTTGTACTAGTTCTAGTACGCTGGGTATAAAAAATAGCCACGCTTAATGAGTAAGAAATAGTTTATTTTTGAGCATAGCAGTTGGTGTCTAGAAAAGGTTAAAATAAACATCAGCATTTAAGGCTCAACTCCATTCTTGGCCCTGCAGACTTTGCAGCATACGCGACTCTTGCTACGATCTTTGGCTGTATAAATTAGATAGCTGACGATCGGGGTAAAACTCTAGAACGCTTGCAATGCCCAATGCGCTTGTTATGGAGTTCTGGCTTACAGCCTCATTCTCTTTGACGAACGATACGCTTAACGAACGATACCCGCGCTGACGATATACTTAGGCCCGCTTTCATAAAAGCCGGTTAAATTATTCCTAATCGGCGATTCCTTAATCGCTGATTTTCCGAATCGACAATTTGGTTTTCACCAAAGCCTGGTTAAGTTATCGCCGATTAGACCCATCATTGTGAATAAATTAGCAAAATATTGCATTGTGAATAGGCAAAACAGCTGTTTTTCGTTTTGTTTACGTTTTCACAATTTAAATTTGGTGAATTTGTGCAATTACTAATATAAAATAATAAAAAATAAAGTAATAAGAAATGGAATCTCCACATAAAAAAAAACATCGTCTTCCAAACTTCACAGCCGCGGAGGAAACATTGCTAATATCTCTGGCTGAGCAACATGCCAGAATATTAGAAAATAAGAGGACAGACGCGTTTGGAATTGAGGAGGAAAAGAAAGTTTGGGAGCAGATTGATCGTGCTTTTGAAGCCCATTAAATACCCTGCGTTAGTTTTCAGAACGAGATACAAATACCATGACTTGGCAATGATATAGGCCCTAGAATCTTATTTGAAATTTGGTGGTTATCATCCGATTTCGCCCATTTTAAACACCAACCTGCCTTGGCAAATTTCATGCGCATATCTAAAGTTTTACTCAACTTATGTTAATTTATGTGATTTTCGATAGCGAAAAAGGGGGTGTGGTTATCTTCCGATTTCGACAATTTTCAACAGTAGGCTTACCTTGGCCGGAAAGTAGCCTGCATAACAAATTTCATGCAAATACCACAATCTTTACTAAAGTTATGTTAATTTATGTGATTTTCGAAATTTTCGATAGCGAAAAAGGGGGCGTGATTATAATTCGATTGCAACAATTTTCAACAGCAACATACCTTCGCCAGAAAGTAACCAATACACCAAATTCCATGCAAATATCTCAGTTTTTACGCAGTTATGTCAATTTATGTGATTTTAGAAATTTTCGATATCGGAAAAGGGGGCGTGGTTATCATCCGATTTCGCCCATTTTCAATAGCAACCTACCTTGGCAAAATTTCATGCAAATATCTCAATTTTTACTCAAGTTATCGTGTACACGGACGGGCATGCCTTAATCAATTCCTCTTTTCAACGTAAGAACTTTCATACCTGGAACTCTTTATCTAACTCGATTATTTTTCGCCGTTACGTAGTACCGTTATGTGGACAAAATTATAATACCCTTGTACTAGTTCTAGTACGCTGGGTATAAAAAATAGCCACGCTTAATGAGTAAGAAATAGTTTATTTTTGAGCATAGCAGTTGGTGTCTAGAAAAGGTTAAAATAAACATCAGCATTTAAGGCTCAACTCCATTCTTGGCCCTGCAGACTTTGCAGCATACGCGACTCTTGCTACGATCTTTGGCTGTATAAATTAGATAGCTGACGATCGGGGTAAAACTCTAGAACGCTTGCAATGCCCAATGCGCTTGTTATGGAGTTCTGGCTTACAGCCTCATTCTCTTTGACGAACGATACGCTTAACGAACGATACCCGCGCTGACGATATACTTAGGCCCGCTTTCATAAAAGCCGGTTAAATTATTCCTAATCGGCGATTCCTTAATCGCTGATTTTCTGAATCGACAATTTGGTTTTCACCAAAGCCTGGTTAAGTTATCGCCGATTAGACCCATCATTGTGAATAAATTAGCAAAATATTGCATTGTGAATAGGCAAAACAGCTGTTTTTCGTTTTGTTTACGTTTTCACAATTTAAATTTGGTGAATTTGTGCAATTACTAATATAAAATAATAAAAAATAAAGTAATAAGAAATGGAATCTCCACATAAAAAAAAACATCGTCTTCCAAACTTCACAGCCGCGGAGGAAACATTGCTAATATCTCTGGCTGAGCAACATGCCAGAATATTAGAAAATAAGAGGACAGACGCGTTTGGAATTGAGGAGGAAAAGAAAGTTTGGGAGCAGATTGATCGTGCTTTTGAAGCCCAGATGGGTGTAAAGCGCGGTACAAAAAACTTGAGGGAGAAATACGAAAACTTGAAGCGGAAAGCCAGAAAGTCCTTAGCAGAAGAGCGAAGAGAGTTGTACAAAACTGGGGGCGGACAATACCGCAGCTACGCAGACTCCAACACAGAGCGACTGGCAGCGTTGATGGGACAGTCGGCAACCGGTTTTTCCAACAACTATGACAGCAATGGTAAGAGTTTCTGTGTACAACGACAGAGAATGTATCTACTAATGCAAATTTTTATTCAGTTATTTCATATGAAATAGAGAAGGTGGCAATGGAGGAAACCATACCTGAGTTTTTGGAGGAGTCGATGAGGAGCTGTGACCAGGAGCCTGTAAATGAGGCAGTCGAGGCCGTAGAAACTGTAAATATATTTCTTAATTACTTATTCTTTTAATTAATATTTATTCCTTTAGACCAATGTTAGCGACTGGAGCGTTTGGAATCCGGCGCAGCTAAAAAAAAAGCCATCGCAAAAGTTAGCGTCGCATCGCGAAAGGCAAAAAGCAGCAACTGATGGCCAGCAATGTTTCTGGGAGGAGGAAAATAAAAGGGCTGCCGAAAAACACCAGTGGGCGAAGGAAAAACATGAAGCCGAGATGGAGCTTTTAAAAATTGAGATTCAGCTCAAAAGGGCGAAGCTAAATGTGAACTGTGGTAATTTCCGCCTCTAGTTTTATACAACTCCCTTCGCTCTTCTGCTAAGGACTTTCTGGCTTTCCGCTTCAAGTTTTCGTATTTCTCCCTCAAGTTTTTTGTACCGCGCTTTACACCCATCTGGGCTTCAAAAGCACGATCAATCTGCTCCCAAACTTTCTTTTTCTCCTCAATTCCAACCGCGTCTGTCCTCTTATTTTCTAATATTCTGGCATGTTGCTCAGCCAGAGATATTAGCAATGTTTCATCCGCGGCTGCGAAGTTTGGAAACCGTTTTGTACAAAACCTTTTACTTTTATTTATTTTTTCATTTATTTTAGTTAATTTGAATAACAATTTAAAAATTTGTTTTGTTTATTTTAATGATATTTTTAAAAATGAAATTTATGTATTATATAATTTATAAAAATAAAATTTTTATAATATAATCGTAATACTATACGAAATTTAAATTTCTCTTTTGTTTTATAAAATGGCACATTGATAAGTAAGTGTATTGTTAAATTTAACAAAAACCAAGTAAGGAAGTCCGAGTTCGGGTGAAACTTAACGTTATATACCCAGCTGTCATCTATTTTTTGACTTTTATATCTACCTATGCATGATCCTGACCTAAATAATTTAAAAAAAAATTACTACGAGTTAAAAATCAAGTTGTCACTTTATTATTTTAAATTACATAATTATAAATTAGTTGAAATGCGTTGTGCAGGTTTGGTTGAATCATTATTTAGCCGATAAACGTTCGCTTGAGGCCAGAGGATTCGAAAGTGGTGAATTGTGCTCCCTACATTGTGCTCAGCTACATCTATTTAATTTGCAAACCCATATCAGCCTGCTGTTGTGCCAGTTGAAGCTCTGATGTTAGATTAAATTTATGGCCACGCAAATCCTCCAATTCATATGTGTCAGCTTTTCGATTAGCTAACTCTTCAGTCAAACGTGTCTGCAAGTTTTCATTGGCCTGGCGATGGCACTTATTTTGTTCTATTTGATATCATATATCATGCTGATACATGCCAACCCCAATGTGGCGTGGTTCTATTTTAACATATTCACTGAGTGGATCATTCAAGCGTCTTGCAATAGAAACTAAAAATACAGAAGCAAATTGAAAATTCATTGTATAAATAAAACATATTTTTAATATAACTTACCTGTGCAACTTTTCTACATGAGTAAATAGAAGCACCCTGCTCCGACAGAACACACAGTGTTCTTATCCAATATACCATAGTCAAAGAGATTAGAAAGCAAATGCTCCGTTTCGCGGCATGCGGTACCATTGCCTAATTCGAGTTTTTGCCGCTTTTCAATTTATATATATGTGTAAAACTTTAGTTAGATTCAATTGCTTTTGAATTGTTACATATGTACTTATTGCGAATTAGCATTTTGGCTAGATGTTCGCCAACCTCTTATGGATCACTGCTACAGGCATACGGATATATCACACCAGTTTCTAAACCATCACCTGTCTCAGATATCCCAATTTGCTGCCATTCGTGAAGCCTGGGTCTATGCCAAGAATGCGTTCACCTTAAAGTGGAGACTGTAGTAAGAGTTGTTTTGCTTTTTTGGCTAGCTCATTTAAATCACTACGTAATTGTCGCCATAAAGTAGTTGCAATATAATGTAAATATAATTTATAACTATTTGAACAAACGTAAAAACAAAAAATAGAACAAAAAACAGTCCAAAGGATAAAATAATTTTAAAATGGGTTGAAAACACAGAAAAACTCATTAACCAGCATAAAAACGACATAATTATAACAAATACGGACAAGGGCAATAAAACGGTTATGATGTACAAGGAGGACTATAAACAAAAAATGAAAGATCTACTAATCGATAGAAACACTTACAAAACCATTAAAGAGGATCCAACGCAAAAATTGCAAAGAAAAAACAATCAGATCGTAAATGAAATTTATAAGAAAAATAACTTTGATTTGAAACAGAAACTACAACTCACATGCAACGCCGCTACGGCACCTAGACTATATGGACTCCCGAAAATCCACAAAGATAATATGTCTCTCCGCCCGATCTCGTCTTCCGTTAATGTTCCTTGTTACAAACTTTCTAAATACATAGGACAAATATTAAAAAATATAATTTCTGACGAACGCAATGTAAAAAATTCATACCAGGTAAAGGAAAAATTGAAGAAAATAGACATCGAAGATGATGAGGTCCTCATATCCTTCGACGTGATATCTCTATTCACGAACATACCCATCCACTTAGCAACTCAGACAATATTACAGCAGTGGCCAACTTTGAAGGAATACACCTCACTAACCAAGCCTCAATTTCGAACAATTTTAGAATTTTGTCTAAGGGACAATAATTATTTCATGTATGATGGCACCATCTACCAACAAATATATGGAATGCCTATGGGGAATCCATTATCCCCAACAGTCGCAGATATTGTACTAGATAAAATCGTTGACGACAGCATTGCTGAACTTAAAACCAAGGACATATATATCAAATACCTAGATAAATATGTAGATGATATATTAGCTATAGTTAAAATAAAAGACGTGGAAGACATATTGAAAACTCTCAACTCCCAACACACGAAAATCCAATTCACGAAGGAAAAAGTAAAAGACGGAAAACTTGCCTTCCTAGATATCGAAGTTATTAGAGCAAACAAAAAATTAAAAACGAATTGGTACTGCAAATCCATAGCATCGTCCAGGATGATCAACTACCACTCCAAGCACCCATGGAACCAAAAAAGGAACACGGCCATAGGTCTAATTAAAAAAGTTTTGATTTTAAGCGAACAGGAGTTCAGGAATGAAAATATGACGAAACTTAAAAACACACTTCACAAGAATGGATACCCAAATACAGTGATCAACAGGTTAATAACAACAACAGTAAACAAAATCGACCAAGCGAACATCAACTCACAAACAAATAACACAAGAGAGAACAAAATATACACAGGAGTTACATATATACCAGGTTTAACGGACAACAAAAACTTACACAAGATTACGAAGAACAACAACAACATTAGCTTTGCCCACAAACCTCATTGCACATTAAATAAAATCTTTACAAGAACAAAGGACAAAGTCGAAAAAGAACAACAAAACAACGTGATATATGAAGTCAAATGCAAAGATTGCGAAAGAATATATATTGGCCAAACAAAGAGAATGTTAGAAGTAAGAATGAACGAACACAAAGCAGACGCGAAAAACCAAAAAGCAACTACCGCACTTTCCCAACACTTAATAAAGCACAACCATGAAGGGGATTTTACGAATGTGCGCATCTTAGACAAAGAACGAAGAACAAAAACAAGACTAACATTAGAAGGGCTTAGAATACAGGAAAGAATAAACGAATGTGTAAACTTCAAAGAAGACGTTGACAACATAAACTGTGCCTACTCTATGGCAATAAGACGAACGAAAAAAGACGAAAGACGAACCAACTAGTATTATTTAAGGAAAAAATTACATATTAATTGTAATACCTCCCTGAAGAAGATGCAAAATGCATCGAAACGCGTAGGAGGATGAAGAAAAACGTTGTTTTTGCTTAACTCCCACTGGCCAAAAAGCTAACTTTTTTTACCACAAACAAAATCAAACATTGGCCCAATTAAAAATTACCAAAAAAAAACTACTTACATTTTTTACTATAACATTCATCAAATGCCTGTTCGAAAACCCAATAGGAAAGATTTGATGAGTGGCTGGAAAATGGGTTTACGCCTCGTTAGCATAGATGCAATGGATATAAATTAAAGTTTTAGTAGCTGCTTTTAGAAAGATTTACATCTTTATAACCTGAAAAAAAATCCTCATGTTATACCGTACTCAATAAGTTGACTTATATAGTTACCTTGCAAAATAATCTCTGATCAAACTCGACCGCATAAAAGAGGCTTCCGTTTCAGTTGGAGTTTCTATCGGGGGTTCATCTGCTGATTCAGTGTCATCTTCATTTTGTGCGAGATCTTCATCGGATGGATCTGCATCTCTGTTTGTCTGAGCGATGTTGTGTAAAACAGAGCATGCAACTACGATTGCCATTGCTGTATATTGGGAAACCCTCAATCCTATGGAGAGCACTGGAAAGCGACGCTTCCACACACCGAAGCACCTCTCTATACAATTTCTGGTCCGTATTTGGGATTCATTGTATAAACGTTCCGCTGGAGTGTTAGGATGTAAAAGTGGGGTCGTCATATACTTGCTCACGCCGTACCCACTATCGCCTAGTATGAAGCAGCCTTTAAATTCGTTTACCTCCAGCCGGTGTTTAATACGGCTATTATTAAATATATTTGAGTCGTGTGCGGAGCCAGACCATCGACAAACAATATCTCTTATAACCAGGTCTGCATCGCAGACTGCCTGCACATTGTAGGAAAAATATCCTTTCCGATTTCGAAAAATTTCCGCACTTTCTCCACCAGGTGATTGGATCTTAATATGGGTACAGTCAATGCAGCCAACAACTTTTGGGAAACTCGCAATACCGTGGAAGCTACGGTTTGTAATTTCCAGCTCTGTAATGTTTTTAGACAGTTTTATATATTCCTTGGACAGCTCTGCAATTGCGTGAGAAACTTTTTTCACTACCCGACTTGCAGTGGCCACACTCACTCCACAGAAATCAGCTACTGTTATTAAGAAGCTTCCTGACGCATAAAAACGCAAGGCTAACAATAGCATCTCCATTGGGCCAAGAGCTCGATTTCTATAAAATTAACTTTATTAATACATGCGATACGATTTAATGAATTTCAACAAACTTTTCAGTGCAGTTCCTTATTTTGTGTTCAATTTTTTCTAGTACACTAGAAACACTTTGTTTGGATAGGCGAAACCTTTGAATAAACGTGTCATCGTCATATTTTTGAAAAAAGTTTTCCCTTATCTGAAATGCACGGGGTTTTCTTATAAATCTCCGGGCACCCCAACGTGACATGTTGTACAGGTCCGTATAATGTTCCATTTCTATATTATTTCGTTAAATATGATATATGTAGTAGCAAGAACTTTCACAAATACTTGGAGCTACCATTCCAGAAAACGGTTCAATGCCTAATATTTACCGGATTTTGCTGAGGTTTGTG
This sequence comes from Sphenella marginata, assembly GCA_951509765.1. Classification (NCBI taxonomy): domain Eukaryota; kingdom Metazoa; phylum Arthropoda; class Insecta; order Diptera; family Tephritidae; genus Sphenella; species Sphenella marginata. The sequence goes on from OX608082.1 coordinate 55,993,859, forward strand.
TCAAAAGAATCGTCTAGACCCCGGCATGGAGAATCCGAATGCGGAAATTACAAATTATTTTTCTATAAAAAGTTATCGCCAAAAATGTGCCCTAAATTTGTCTAAAATTGGGGATCGGGCCCCTGGTATTTATGTGCAGAACACCCCTATCAGCAATATTTAATGCAAATCAGGCATTGAACTGTATTCTAGAACGGCACCAACTTTGAAAACACTAACGAAACAGCAGAAAGTTTCCAAATTAAAATTTTTTCGCGGGAATATAAACAAATGTTAAATGTGTCCACAGCTGATAAATGCAAATTTTTGCTTAATCGGCCATCCATCGCCGGTAAAGTTTATCGGCCGTTAACCGGCCGATTTGTGCTAATCGGCGTTGGTGAAAACGGATTTTAGACAAATCAGGATTAAATTCGGATTAAGCACTAACCGGCTTTTATGAAAGCTGGCCTTAGTGTGCTTTTGGTAGCATGAGGCGCCTATTATGACAAAAATTCGATCTTCGACTGTGATCGAAAGAGTTGATCGAACGAATTTTCATTTGGTATTACCACAGCCATTCGAAAAGAACTGGGTTCATTGTGAATTTCGATTTTTTTATCTGTTCACAATAACACATTTCTATCAGCAGTAAAAGAAAATAAACAAATCAAGTGCGGTATTATTTATCTATTTTTATGAAGACAAACCAAAAAGTTGTATATATTTAAATTCAAAATATGACTACGACGGAAATGTGGTTCGATAGTTCATCAGACCAAGAGGAGAGCTTACTGGAACTAGCCAGAAGTAGAAAACGTTTGAGGGATGCCTCCAATCCTTTGGAAATGAATACAGCTGCGTAGGTATAACTTTAAAAAAGTTGATCAGTTTGTAAAAATAATAATTTTTTATACCTTTCATGAACATGAAATGGTATTATAACTTTGGTCCGATGTTTGTAAGTATGAGAAGAAGAAGAGATAGACCCACCATCAAGTATACCGAAATGATCAGGGCGACGAGCTGAGTTGATTTAGCCATGTCCGTCTGTCCGTCCGTCTGTTTGAACGCAAACTAGCCCCTCAGTTTTAGAGATATCTCGATGAAATTTTGCAAGCAGGCGCCATAGCATTAATCATTTGTCGGAACCAGCAAGATCGGACCGATACAACGCATAGCTTCCATACAATCGATTGTTCCGATAAACGGGTTTTGGCCTATAACTCTTGCAATTAAAAAGCTATTAGAGCGAAATTTCGCAGGTTTAGTACATATTATATGAGTAATGTGTGTAGTGAAAATCACCTTCATCGACCAACATAACATATAATCGATAGTTTCGATAAATGGGTTTTGTGCTATAAATGTTGCAAATATAAAGCTAGCTGTGCAGTGAAAATCATATAGATCGGACTTACATAACTTATAGCTCCCATATTACCGATTGCTCCGATAAATGTGGTTTGGCTATGTATTTTTAAATTAACAGTTTTGGAGAGTTAGTTGCATGGAAAAGTTGTGCATATTCATGAAAGGTATAAAGACTTCGTCACAGCCGAAGACAGCCCTTTCCTTACTTGTTTTTTTTATAGATTTACAAATAATTTTGAATTGCCCAAAGAAGCGTTTATGGACTTGCCTTTCAGCACAGATGAGCTCTTAAAGCAATCTTCAAGAGCCAAATTTTTATCCAGCGTTTTAAAATTGGCAACAGTGCTTAGATTTTGTGCTCAAGGATCGTACCAACGGATCATTGGGAACGATAATGCACTTGCGCAACCCACGATGTCTGTGGTGCTATCAGAAGTGCTAAATGTTTTAAAAAACACGGATTTTGTTCCATTATGGAAACCAACGTTTCCAGCTGTTGCTTTGTACTTACGACCTTTGACCTATTTACAATACATGCAAATAGATAAATATTCCCATTATAAATCATAAAAGTAAAAGATATATACAAAGACTTACATTTGTTAGCAATTTTATAAAAATTCGATACAGGATCGACAGCATAATTATATTCGATCAAATAATAGATACACAACGAAAATTTCGACAGCGATGAGCTACTCATAATACGAATTTGAAATTCCATGCGAAAATGCTCATAATAAGGGCCTGAATGTTACGTTAACGATTATCGTGTAGGCTTACGTCCATCGCCAACTAAACGAAATCAAATGTCAATTTTGCAACTCTATGCATCTGTGTTTTGATTTTGTGAAAAAGTTTATAATTTTTTTGTTATTAATAAATCGGGCATATTTCGTTTGTAATAATGTATGAAGCTGCTGCTTTGGCTTTGTCGGAGGAAGGTGCGCTGAGAATGCAAAGGCAGAGATTGCGTGATGTGACTAATGTGATGGATCTACCAGATGCTAAGTATGTAAAAAAACGTTTGGATAATTGTTTCTTTTAGGAAACAACTGCTAAAATTATCCCAATAATATTGGAAGGGATATCACAATACTCGTTTTGATCTTGGTATCAATAATCCATAAGATAATTTTTAACTATTTATTTCTGTGAATAGTTATTCCATAGTTTTGATGTGCGGTAATACTTCCTTTAGGAAGCAACTGCTTAACACGTCCCTTCTTTGAGGTGGACGATGGGAGTTAACTTTTGAGGCAATCTTCCTCTATTCCTCCTCGAAGGCAACCTTACTGGCTCCAAACACTAGTGCTCCTCTCGCCAGTTCAATATTTGCCTCCAGCTCTTTCACAAGCACTTGGAACAGGGTGCTAGTTGTCTTTTTGGAATCTTTTAAAATAAAGAAATAACAATAATTAACAACAATAGTAGAAAATTGAATAAAACTTACTTGTTTTGTTTGCGGCTTCCATTTGTTCAACAACGAGAGCAATTTCCTTCTTGTTTGAGTTTGACAATTTGTTTTCGTATTGTCAGGCGATAATCGTCAAAGAGATTACCGATTTATCACTTTCGTTACGTAAGAGTCAGCTGTTATCGTGTTGACTATCGTATTGATATTCATGCTACCAACACACAAACAACGATCGTTTTGGGCACGTTATCGTCAAAGGGAATGAGGCTGTTAATCACCTATTTTCCTAATATGTATGTTTATTATATTGGTTTCATTCTATCGCTCGAACAAGAGGTCTTATGAACATCTTTTGCAATAAAAAAAAAACAACAACTAATAAATAAAAACAAAAACAACAACAAATTGTTATTGTAATTTCTCTCGCTCTAATTAATAGGTACATTTGTAACATAACTTTTTTTTTCCTATGGGTACCCGAAAAAACACAGGTTTTGCAATCGAAATCATTATTATTTGCAGAAAACGGAACAAATATTTTAAATGTTATACCATTTTGAAATTGCCATTTAACAGGCAAGTTTTTAAGATAGTTTTCAAAACTTGTGTGGTGCAATTTTTTTAACCACGACTACTTAAATGTAGGGGAATAAATTAGGTCATGGTTGGTTTTTGAACTTCGGCTTGGTTTTTAAACTTGTGTTGGAAGACGACTTAGGCAGGCTTTCATAAAAGCCGGTAACCGCTAACCAGAGTTTAATTGACGTATTTTGTATGGTTAGCTGTCAAATTAATCGCCGATTAGGCTTAACCGGCTTTTATGAAAGTGGCCCTAAGACTAAAACTAAGTCGTGACTTAAGTTAGCACAGATTCGCCACTAACTTAATTTTGGGTTCACCAACTTAGTAACTTAAATAGTTTTGACCACACCAACCCGGTCAGCTGTTTATACATAGTAGTATTTTTTCATACCAGTACCCATTTGGCGTGTTCCAGTTAAACACAAACCCAGACCTGTATAAAATTTTGCATGTAAATGCAACAACAACGCTGTGATCTTGATATTTTTCTGGGTCAGTTTCTGATCCGTAGTAGTAGATTTTTTTTGTAGTAGATTTTTTGACAGCCAACCCTTATTTGCTTAGTAGCACAAACATGCATATGTATACACACTTATTTACAAAAACAACTCTCATGCAGCTGACCCGCATCGTTCCTGTTAAATTATGACCGTGACCCGACCCAGGTCAGCAAACTGGAACGCAACTAATGAGAAATGGTAATGCATAGAAATGCACCAAGGAATATATAGATCGCAGGCCTCATATCCCTTTGATTGGAAGGTGGTAAAATAGAAAACGAATGGATGCATGCAACCATTATGCTTCCAAACAAGCGTTAACGTGCATCTACGCTTACCTCGTTTCAGTCATGTATGGCAAAGTTTCCAACTGGGGCGGTGCACAAAGCAAATTTGGAACATTTCTGCTTAGTCGAGACTAATGGTGCTATTCTCAGCTTGCTTGTCATCTACAAACTAGGAGGTAACAATTGCAATGACTATAGTGGCCTTTACACGATCACACGGCGTGACAAACATGGTGTGATGAAAAAAAAAATTGCTTTCGTTTAAACGGTCATGCATGTTGGACAACTTCATTTCTCTGTTATTTGTGAACGAAGCAACATGGCACGCGCATTGGTTGCAGCACTTGTATTTGACATTTTAGAAGAAGATCTAGAAGTGTTTCATAGGCAGCATTCTTTTTTATTCTATTTTTGTATTCTTCGCTTTTAATTTTCCAGATTTCTGGAAAGCTTCGATACACTTTGAAGAACTCCTTCCAAATTTCTTTGTTTTCCCGCGATGCCATTACCCTCCAATTTTTGCTTATCGACTGAAAAAATACACTACGTGCATGATGCAAGCGTTTACACTATCACGCATGTGTGTCACAACATCATGTTTTCAAAAATTTTAGAAAACCATCACGCATGTGTGACACACACGAATTTCTTATGTTTACACGCTCAAACTTCTCATCAAACCGCAAATGTTTGTCACGCCGTGTGATCGTGTAAAGGCCACTTATTACAAATTATAGGAACAAGTGGAATTGGATATAACAATTGTCAGTAGTCACGCTGACAAGCTGCCCCAGAATAGGGCAGTAAGTCAGCTGGAAGGCTGACTAAGTTGTGACTTAGCTAAGTTAGGTGGTGAAACGGAAAATATGAAAGTCGCGACATAACTAAGTTAAGTCGAGCTGGTGAAACCGGGCCTAACACTTTTTTGGATTTCTTGTACAGAAGAATGTATAGAGAAAAAATACAAAAAACAGAACAACAAAATCTTTTCATTTGTACAAACGACATGTAAAAAAGTGATCAAGGGTAGGGACTTGCCAATATTTCGGAAATTTTGATATATCTCGAAAACCGTGAACATTTTACCTACTTTTTTTCTTTTGTTTGATAGACCATGGAGTGGCTCATCTAAACTTTCAAGATGGTCCACCACTTTCCGGGCACCCTGGATACTAATTTTAAGCCGCTAGCGAAATCACCTGGACTTTGGCAATTTTTTTCTAGTCGATCCAAGGTTTATAAATACAGGTTGCGTCGTCAGAAGCTAGGTGTGTTTGCTATTGTTGTTGAAATTTGTTTCAGATGTCAAATGACTATCAAATCGCTTTGGTTTACTTACATATAAACACAAGCAAAACAGAAAAAATTTCAACATGAAAAAAGTTTTATTTTTAATTGGTGTGCGTCCAACTTCTGTTTCTTACTTATTTTTTGCCAATTTTACATAAAATTTCGAGAAAACTTTCAAAACAAATCCAAATTAAGTTTTTGCACGAATTTGAATGTTTGGAATCAAAATGGCTGTTGGCTTTGACAACAATTTGACACCTGGAAATCAATAAAACACAGAAAAAAGCAGAAAAAAAATTAAACAGCTGTTCAATTGCTGTCACCTGTCTTACTTCACGATATGTCGATCTATTTAAATTTGTTAACATACATTTTTTTAGTTACGAATTGAATACCTGAAATTCATTTTAATAATTTGAGTAGGTATATAAAGATATCCATCATACAGAGCACATTATCATTCGTCTTTTGGAGATTAACCACGAACGATTCGTGTCCTAACGATTTCGTCTAGCAAGCGTAATCTCCATCATTTTCGTTTGCCTATGAGTTTTTGACAACTAATTTATTTTATTTTTATGAAAAAAATAGTTTTTTGTTGCTTTGAGCGTCTTACATATAGAAACCGGGGAACGATTCGTCTCTGAGGCGAAACGAAAGCAGGGCTGAAAAATAACGTTAAAAGCTCAACAAAAAAATATATCGTTGCGTTGAAAATCCAAAAATAATTATCAAAATAAATTTCGTTTCGGTTTTTATCAAAACAATTCACAAAAATATTTGAAATTTTTCAAAATAATATTGGGCACATTCCATCCTGACTCCTGGGACATTTGACTCAAGAGCTGAGTCAACTTTGCCTTGAAAAACTGACATCGGGACTTAAATTGATATGAAATATATTTATCGACGTGGATAAATATCCAATACAATTAATGCATTAAAAGAATTGGCCAAATAACAACAAGTACCTTTGTAACTACTAAGAAACTGAGTGTGACTCCTGGGACACCGAAAAATCCCTTTGTTGCATCTTTGTGAACACGAATACGAATTTTAGTTCAACAATTCAACTTTCACCTACAATTTCTATATGGTCGAAAATACATACTGCATAGTACCATATTCTATAAAAATATTTTATACATTAAAATTCAATACACTATTTTTAAATATTTAAATTGTGACTCCTGGGACAAGTCTTTGTGACTCCTGGGACAAGTGCGAAATATGTAATATACCAGATTATTGAAATAAGTTTTATTATTGTTTCAAACCTTTTTGACCAAGTTATTCATAAATTTCTCCCAGCAGAATTGAAACTAAGCCAATTAAATGAAATAAAATAAAGTGAAGGCAAAATAATATTTATATTTACTTCAAAATTCTGATTAAATATTTATTAAAAACAAGTCGAATTCAACATCTCTCGAAACAATTATTTAAAACTATATAATAAAAACTAAAAACAATTAAAAATAAAAATTCATCTGAATAATACATGAGAGTTTCGACTCGCGTGACTCCTGGGACACATTTCAAAATAGTCTAGAAACCATAGTATGACCCTTTTAACTCAAAAAATATATTTAGACGGTGAACAGCCTCTTTATCCTTACTTCCAGAAATATCTAATTTCGTAGGGTCATTCCTAAGGTTACCAGACCAATTTGTATGCCTTTTCGTGTGACTCCTGGGACACCCCATATGAATCAATTTAATGAAGGTATACACAGAAACTTCAGTAAAAGGTCTTCTTTAACTTAAATTTCGTAGGGTCATTCCTAAGGTTACCAGACCAATTTGTATGCCTTTTCGTGTGACTCCTGGGACACCCCATATGAATCAATTTAATGAAGGTATACACAGAAATTACATGCCTTTTTTATTTTATGTTATGCAGTTATTTTAATTTTTCTCTGCTTTACTTGAATGACTATCAAATTTTTTTTTATAAATGAAAATATAGCTAATGCAGCAATGCAAACACGACCAAACTTTTTCCGCAAAATAGTAAGATGTGAAGTCAAAGTTATAAGGACAAAAATTTTGAGTTTTTACATTTTTTCTATATTTCTGTTACCATATTAGGAAAATATATACATTTAATTACAGACAACTGAATAAATAGGAATGATTAGTAGCATTTAAAATTTTATGTCGTTTTCCTCTTTTGGCTGGAATGTCCCATTGGTTAATATGGGTCGCAAAAGAGAGGGGGAATCAGTGCGGTCGTGCTTTATCAATGAGATGTGTATATTTTGTAATTGCAAAAGACCACTTAGGAAACAAAAGAAACCATTTGCTGCGAAAGCACAAACAACAATTTCTTGCGCTCTCAGAACTACCAATTCCGTAGAATCATCCGAAGATGATGGTAATTTACTGAATACTTTAATGAGCCAAATAGGACATTCTGAATCGGACATCCCAAGCAGAAATGAAGCATTTTCTATAATTGAAAACATCAATGAATCGTCCAATTTGAACACAAATCTGCAGGACTTTTAGGAACCAAAACGATTTAGTCATAGTACTCTATACCAGTTGTATGAAATTATCCATGCAACTCCCGCTACCCAAGTCAGCGCGTGGAGCGCGCGTTTTCTACATTAAAATATTTTATTAGTGACTACAGGGCAGCTCTAAGTGACGATCTCACGGAAGCTGTTTTAATATTGCGTCTAAACTAATTAAGTTGTTTTCGTTAATTTATTAATTAATTATTCTTTTTAACAAAATAAATTAAAAATATGAATTTTCGATCGAGCCTAATGTACATGCGCCAATTTAGTACTTAGTAACTATGTTTTTTTGTTGTGTTCCTTAATTTATTAATTAATTTTTCTACTTGACAAATAAATTCAAATAAAGCGGATTTCCGACCCAGCCTAATTTGCAAAATGATTAAACGTTAACGAAACAAATTTTTTTGTTATTTTTTGAATTGATAATCAACGAAACAATTTTTTTTGTTATTTTTTGATATTTTCTCGTTTATATCGTTGTGCAGCCCTGAACGAAAGTTCGTTTCGGAATAGAGAATGAGGCCCTAAGTATTATGTTTACTTAAATAAAGTGAATAGTATTTTTAAATATAGCTCACAGTTTATTATTTAGTCAGACACACTTGAAGCCAACTGTAATATGTATCTAGAAAACTCGAAACTATTTGCGGTGTTTAAATCTACAAAGTCAAGACCAGGGCTGAAAATTAACTAATTAATTAAAATCTTTTGATTTCGATTTGTTTATCAACAATATTAACATTAAAAGCTCAACAAAAAAATATATGTATCGTTTCGTTGAAAATCAAAAAAAAATTATCCAGCCAGTTTATTTGCAAAATGAATAAACGTTATCGAAATTTTTTTTTTAGAATTGATAATGCCCGTATGACGCTACGCATTTTTCTTGTATTTTTTTAGGTATTACGCACAAAATACAATCTAGGCTGTTAAAAACAAACGGAAAATTTTGTATTTCGATAGATTTTTTCTACAGTTAGATGTTTTTCGTTACCCAATAAGCAAAATACGTTTGCCGTAAGCTTACTATAAACTTACTTCAGCAAGCTTTTCGTTTGGAAAACGTTCGCTATAATCATTTTACCCCTTTTTGAAAAAATTTGCGACTGAATGAAAGTGATCCCTTTTTAAATAGTTGGAATTGAGGCTTGAAAAACAATTTTTAATAAACGTTTTGTTCAACGTACAGTAAGGGTTTGTTGAAAACTGGTTGATAAAACTCTAATTTGGGCAACAACGGTGAAAACGGCTATAGTCGGTGAATATGTGGTGCAATTTGTTATACATTCTGCATCTGCATGGCAAATCATGTGCATTTTTTCTAAGCCGTCCATGGCACCAGTTTTGAAAAACCTTTTCAAATCACTTCTCATGTTACCTGTAGCGGGGTTCGGACCTAGGTTCTTCTGTGTGTCAGGCCAGCAGCAGTACCGCCACACCACGATGCGCATATAACAAAATTCATATAAATGAATCAACGTTATTTTTGAAAACTGACAAATTTTTCAAATCGTGGAGAGTTCACCTCAAGTTACTTCTCCAAGCCTACCATACCATTGGAAAGTATATCCAAACGATTGTGAAATTTTTTTAGATACAAACTCGTGTGGAAAACATTGACTTTAAAGTTTGGAAAATATTGTTCTATTGATTTCAAAACAAAAATATCTGTCAGAAAAACTACCCAATAAACAAGGAAGTAATGTTTATTGGGTAGTTTTTCTGACAGATATTTTTTATTTGAAATTAATATACGTACAATATATGTTTACAAAAAGAAATGTATTTGGAAATTTTAAATATTGCAACCAATTGCTTGCTAAATGCTTGTTTTACTAACTTTGAACTCTATTTATAAGGTGATAAATATATGCATCTTGCCATTAAAGCTCCTTTAGTCTTTTTAGATGGCAACACAGAAAATATCAAAATCAAATTTTCAAATAAATTTTTTGTTTGTTTATTTTTGAATTTAATTTTTGTTCAGCTTTCAACTAAACGTCAACCCAATTGAAATTACAGGCACTGTTTGTCCCTCTTCAACAAATGCGAAAGTGTTTTTGTAATCTGATACGTAGTGTCATATAGGCATAATCATGGCGAAATAATCAAGGTGGCCGCAAGGCGAATTCGTGTGTTTGCTTTTGTTGTTGAATGTTTTGGGGTTGTCAAATGATTGTCATATCCCATCAGTTTGTTTACAAATAAATAGTAAAAATAAAACACATTACATTAAAACACGTTTTCGGCTCGGAAAATTTTCATATTATCCGAAAAATTGCAATTACACAGAACTTCATGGTGAGTTAGCATATAAATTAGTTACTAAAATTCCTGACTTAATAAAAATTTAAATTTGTAGGTTTGTGTGGTTTACAGGACAATTCACAATAATTCAGACTAAATTAAAGCTATTAATTCTGTGCAATATGTCGCTTGAGACTTTCCCTGCCTTTCATGTTAACCATTCACGTCCAACCATGTACATGTGGTCAATGGGTCTACAGAAATCAAACAGATTTTCAAATTCTGTTGTGGAATTTTCTGCTACCGCAAAGATGTGGAAGTGAATATACATATATGTAACCCCTCTAAAGCACAAGTAGTATAACTCCACTTTTTCTTCTATCGAGATATTAAAGGGTTTGCTAAAAGTTGTATATAAAAATCAGTATTGAACTTTTGAACTACTTTTTTCAATAAAACTTCAGTAAAAGGTCTTCTTTAACTTAAATTGATGTTATTATACGAGATATCGGTCAAAATGTGGGACGGGGTTACCTTAGAAGGTCTTTATGCGATATGGGTATCAAATTGAAAGGGTTGCTTGGAGTTTTAAAAAGGAGGGGTTTTCAGGTACATAGGTGAGTCCGGTCCGAAAATATTGACCAAAACGTGGACCAGGAGTGACCCCAAAAGATGTTTTTACGATATGGGTATATGAAATAAAGCTTAAAGAATTTTTTGTGAAAAAGGCGACATATGCCATGTCTACATACATACATACATATATGAACATAAAACCTAATTTGTTCAAAGCGAATCTCTTGCGAATTGAACTAAAAAGTGTAATGAACGCATGGTAATAATTAAACCATATCATTGCAGTGAATTATGATAAGCAAACAAAATATACAAAACTCTTACCTTTTTTATGTCTGGCGAAAAAATATTCAATATCTGATCCATTACACTATGGAACATTTTTGGGATTATTGTTTGGGGCTGAGAAATTCCAAGTCAGTTTGATGGTACTAGGTCGTATGTGTCAGTTTTTTTTATGACCTTTTAAATTTTTTCCTTATCTTGATGTTTTTTCGCTTAGTTGTAACATTTTGGCAAAAACTTAGTTTAGCATAACTCGAGAACCACTTGTCCGATTTTGATGAAACAAATTTATAAAAATTTAGAATTACAATTTCTATTTGTTTTTATTCAAAAAAAGTGTCATTTATCGCCTTTTTAATAAATTTTCCCCAATAACTCCAGACTTCTGGCCATAAACTACTAAAAAAATTAAGCAAACATTTTTATAATTTTTTATTTTTATTTATTTTAATAAATATTGACTAGACTTTTTCGATGGTGGTTGTTCCGGACCAATGGCATCGCATTCATCGCTATCATCAGTTACTGAACCACACATAATGTCAATGTGTGGCTCCACTGTTGGCCCTTCTGCATCTCCTGAAAACTCTTTATCATCAAGATCATCCTTGTCTTGCTACACAAGCTTACTCCACCAGCAAATTTCCGCAATTATTGCACTCGGCGACTTTTTGCCTCTATATCTGTAAGTTTTTGTTTTATTAAAATGAGTTTGAAAACATAAAAAAATAGTATTACCTCATTTCAAATGGCATAGCAACTTGATGATAGCGTTCACCTTGTTCATCAGATTCGGTAGCCAATTGTTTGCTGAAGTAGTCCAGATGATGATGTAAATAATGGATTTTCAAGGACATGTGGACACCAAGTTCCGAGAATGCTCTTAACATCCTTGCGACAGAAACATAGTAGTGGTTAGAACGATGCTTTCCCAACAAGCCTTTTATTACTTCTTTGATTGCCTGCCATGCATTCAAGTCAGCGCCAATCAAAATATAGTTGAATGCGTCACTTTTAATCAGCTTTCGTATATCTGGACCATTTAGTACGCCTGATTGGAATAATTAATTTGTTAAGATGGAAAGTCATGGGAAATGAATGTGATATTATAACTTACCTTCTTTAATTTTACTTTCGCTGAGTCTCGGGTAAATTAGTTTAAAAAACAAGAAAACTTCATCTCTTTTGGCGACAGTTTTGATAAAGTTCTTAGCAATTTCAAGTTTAATATGCAGTGGAGGCAGCAATATCTTCTCCTTCGGCACTAGAGGCTCACGAATAATATTGGCAGTTTGCAACCTGCTGTGCTCTCTGAGTTTCCATCCGTGGCACGCATATTGCTCACCGGAAAATCGTGTGTCCCAATCGCACAAAAAGCACATATATTTTATATAGCCGCTTTGAAAACCGCAAAGCATTGATACAACTTTTAAATCGCAGCATATGCGCCACATATGTTTTTCGTAGTTAACCATTTTTAAAATATTTTCCAGTGCATCATATGTTTCTTTCGTTTCTGTACTATAGGCGATTGGAACTGAAGGTTTTTTATTGGTCTTATGCAGTAAAACCGCCTTCAAACTGAGTTTTGAACTGTCAATAAATAATCTCCAGTCATTTGCTTCAGTTTTTATTTCCATTGCGTCCATCAATTTTCCTACATCCGGGCAATATGCAAAAGTTTTTTCATCATTCACGAGGAATAAACTTTGGATTGTTGCCTGACGACTTCGATAAGCTGTGACTTTCACACCGGGTGCCAACAAATTGTTTGATTTCAACATGCAAGCCAGCTCTTCCGATTTATGCTGTGTTAATTCCAACTTGGCAACAATTGAATCAAGCTTATTTTGAGTTATTAAAACTGGCCCATTGGATACTGATGGCTCATATGGGGGATCATCACGTGCATGATATGTCGGAGCAGTCGTAGAAGAGAAAATATCTGGGCTAGAAGCTTTTGGCACAGGAGTGTGGTCCGAATGAGGCAATGGTGTTGCGGCACTTGCAACGATTTTCATATCCTTCTTGCGGCTCCTTTATTCGCACATGCATAGCAATTCAATGGATTGTGACCTTCGCCAGGATTAGTCCAAGTCATTGGATACCGAATGGCATACTTTCACGTCTTCTATTTTTCCAATCCATTAGACAGTTGTAGCAGCTTTTACACACTATATTTGGTACCCAATTTTCGTTCACTATAACATTTTGGTTGAAGTACATCTCCTTTTTTTGAACAAAATCAGTACTGAAATTTCCCCTTTTTTATGAGTTGAGACATATTGACCACAGCAGTAGCAGAAGGCATTTATATCTGGCTTGCACAGTTCCGTATTCTGTTCTCTTTTGTTCACTTTTAAAAAACTGGAAAAAAATCACTTTTACTGTTCGCGTTCGTCGGCACTTGTTGAATGACCAAAATCACAGAACCAGTGTGAGAAAAAGAAGAAGTATAATGACAATTGAACATTACAGAACCAGTGTTGCCACATCAATATTTCTCTTTTAGTACAGTAGAAAAATATGAGAGAGTTCGGCTTGTGAGTGTCAATGTTTTCTCCAAATAATGTTGTGCATATCTGGAGCAAATTTTTGAAATTCATACATTTAGCTAATTGTGAATAAATGAGAAACGCGTAAATCGATTTTCATGATCTATGCCTTTTTTTTGCTCATGAGTTATGTGACTTTACGCGAAAGTAATTAGTTTTGGCATTTTTTTCCATTTTGGATTTTTTATGAATTAAAAAAAAAAACATTTAAATTTTTAGGCAAAAAAAACAATTTTCCCAACATGCACTCATTTTTAACTTCGAAAGTGTTGCACATATAGGAAAACGGTATAGAAACAGATTAGAGAAATTGTAATTCTTAATTTTTCTAAATTTGTTTCATCAAAATCGGACAAGTCGTTCTCGAGTTATGTTAAACTACGATTTTACCAAAATGTTACAACTAAGCGAAAAAACATCAAGATAAGGAAAAATTTAAAAGGTCATAAAAAAAACTGACACATACGAACGCCAAACCCTTTGAGGGTTTTACTATACTGACCTAGTACCATCACCCTGACTTGGAATTTCTCATCCCCCAGATTGGCTGTTGTCCTGTGTTATTAGAAAAAATACTCGGAGTTCCATTTTTGTTATCTTCACCTGGAATTATTACAAAAAAACACAGAACAGAAAATTCTGAACTTCGATTGCAAATATCTCGCAAACTACCTAAAATATTGGTTGAGCGGAGTTATATTCATGCTCCTGGGACCAAAGCGAGTCTCCTGATACATATCCCAACATTTTTGGTTGTGTATTAGCGCTCGGTACCCTACGTAAATGATTACCGGGAGTGGTTTTACATACGACCAGTGCTATCAGCCAAATTGACGTTATCTGGGCCCGAATCGTGACATACGTGAACGAGTGCACTATCGTACGATCAAAAATTACGTCAGTCGAAGAGCGAGTGAATAATATCGGATTATTACAGAAGAAAGTAAACGAATCGTAATTGTCAGTTTTGCTATCGATTGTTTTCTCCTTCTTCTTCAGTTTTCAAGGTTACAATAGAGTTTTAAACGTCAAAATAAGGTTGTCAAAATATAAAATTGGTGCGAAGAGACAACGGAACCGAATTTTATGGGTTATTTACGCTCTAATAAGAGAGAAAACGATGAAAGAGAGGTGCGCAAACACCTTACAGATGAAAGAGGCCCCTTCCGGCTTTTAAATAATGCGTAAGTGTGGCATATGCATATGCATACATTTGGCAATTAACCTCTGTGCCTTTTTATATTTTGCAGCTTTATTAAACGAAGTGGGATGAACAAGAGGTGTCCAATTATGTCCTCCCTAAAATTAATCTTATGTCTTATGTGTCATGACCACAAGTCGATTCCTTCAGTCCTGCAACTAACTACAACTTTTTAAGCCCTTGCGAGTGGCGGAGATCAACACGCTATTGGCAGTGATTATTTGATTGAAATGTGTCAGAGCACCATAACCGTCCACAGTATTCCTTCAAATCTGTGAAAGAATTGTGTCCGGAGTTTGCACGTTTCGAAACGGATGATGCGCAGAGCAACAAAAAGTGGTTTGGGGAAAACCTAGAATTCTTCGAGGTTGATCTAAATTATCACAAGTGTTTGGGTGCTATTTAATATTTTGTCATTTTCAGTTATTGGATGCCTCAAAGCTACTTCCATTTTTGTTTTGCAGCCGATTTTTTTACTAACAGTGGTATCAAAGTTTTGGCCAAATCGGGATGTTCGCTAAAAAATTTCACAATTATGTCCTTTTGCGTTAAATTAAGTTAATTATAGTTTGTCCCTTATCAAAAGTATAGTTAAAATAAGGCCCTATTACGGTTTACAACTCAACTTTACTTTAGTTGAAATTTTGCAATTTGGTATTAGCGATTACAACCCAACCTGTCAAAAGTTGTAATTTGGTTTTATGGATTACAACCCAACCTGTCAAAAATATTTAGTTGAAATTGATAGTGTGACAACTTTTGTGTGGCATTACCATTTACAACCCTGTGCTAGTTTGGTTGTCTACAATATCGAAAATTGACAACTGCTCACTAGCAGTTGTATTTGGATAGCGAATGTACACTTTTGCGGTTATTTTGGAAAATACATAAAGAAAAATGGAGAGCGGGTTAGTAAATCTTTTAAAATTGTTTCAGACTAATATTTAATCGTGAGTTTTGTACAAATTTATAGAAAAAACAAGGTTACGACGAAGCAACAGTTTGAAAAACTTGTTGAATTAATGGAGAGGCATCCCGATACTGGACGAGGCAAGCCGCAATTTGGGTGCACCAAAAGCCAAACGAAGGCATTGTGGGAGGAATTTGCACTACAGCTCAATAGCTTAGGACCGCCAACAAGAACTGCGGCGGAGTGGGGACGAGTAAGTAGTAGTCATGGAACTAGGCCAATGCAATGAAAGTGCAATGATAATTTACAAATTAATCTTGCAGGTTTGGATACATTATAAGGCTAATCTAAAACGAAAGCTGGCCAACAACAACGCAAACCACCGTGCAACTGGTGGTGGTCCGTCGCAAGAGCAATCTCTGAATGCTCTAGAGGAAAGTGTAGCAGAGCTCATTCAGATCAGGCGTCAAGTTGCACCGACAGGTCAAGCTTTCGGAGTGCAGAATACACCCCCGGAGATCGATGACGA
The DNA here is from genome assembly GCA_951509765.1 of Sphenella marginata. NCBI lineage: Eukaryota > Metazoa > Arthropoda > Insecta > Diptera > Tephritidae > Sphenella > Sphenella marginata. Next base: position 56,010,119 of record OX608082.1, read on the forward strand.
TGAAATGAATATCGTCAGTGCATCCACTTCCAGGCCTAGTGAGACCAATGCCTCAAATGAAGAAGATCGTCCCACTTCGTCACTACCCCGGCGAACTCGCCGAAATACAAATTTGGAAGCTGAGCGTCTAGAGCTGCTGACTATGCAGACAAACTTACAAAAGGAAGTGGTGAAAAAAATTGCCAGATTGGAGAAGACGATGTATAAAAATTTGGAGGTTAATAGAAAGGTACTTGAAATCAAGCGAAAGAAGTACTCTATCTATAAAAAAAAGGCACAGGATGCTCATGAACTCCATGAGTTAAAAGTTGAGGTTGAAAAACTTAAAATTGCCAAATTGAGAGGCCATTCGGCCGTCTAATATTATATTTTTTTTTACCTACTTTGAAAAAGGAATTTTTTTTTAGTTTTAAAACAAATGAAGTGATATTTTTTTTGACTATTAGAATATAAGACTGAATGAATCTAGGTTAAGTTAAATATTTAAGATCATATGAAGTGATATTTTAAACAAAACTTGTTTACATAAAAAATAAAAATGAATGAAGTACAAACACATAAATAACTTATTACATTTTTTTATTTATTGAAGAGATAACATAATGTAATTTCGAATTCTTCGGGCGGCATCATCACTTTCTCTTTCAGCAGTAGGGATCTCATTGCTTGTTTCCGCATTAGAATTTGATGGCAATTCCTCAGGAGCTTCCACTCGAAAGTGTTGGCAAATATTGTGCAAAGCGCAACAAGCATTCACAATTTGTGTAGCCTTTTCAGGTGAATAATGTAAGCAATGTAAAAGACAACGAAATCTGTTCTTGATTACTCCAATTGTCCGCTCTATAAGGTTTCGGGTCTTTGAATGTATGGTATTGTAGCGGGCTTGTGGTGAATCTGGTTCTGCCATGCGAAAAGGAGTCATTAAATACGTTTGCAGAGGGTAACCTGAATCGCCTTAAAGATTTTTTATAAAATAATTTGTTTTTGTAATAAATAAACAACAACTAGCCTTACCTAAGATCCAAGAGTGACTCTGCATGTTTCTTTGCAAACGCACTTTCAAATCGCTTTGATTAAAAACGAAAGAATCATGATTTGCGCCTGCGTACCTAGCATCAACATACCGGACGACCATTTTGTAATCACAAAGCTGAAACATATGTAATAATAATTAGCTTTTCAAGCAATTTTGCTCTTTCATTTTTACTTACAATCATGACGTTCAAGCTATAGTAACCTTTTCGGTTCAGATAAAGATGTTGCAGTTCTTTTCTTGGTGAAATGATGCGAACGTGAGTTCCATCAATACAGCCCACTACACCCGGGAATCCACTTTTTGTGTAAAATGCAGTTTTGGAAGCGGTTTGTTCTTCTTCAGTCATTTCTGTTGAAATCCACTTCGCACAAATACGCTGTTCAATAATATTTAGTACTTCCTTAACAACTATTGATACAGTAGGTTGTGCTAGTCCAACATTGAAATCATTTCCACTGCATTTTTGATAGCACCCATCAGCAAGGAACCGAAGAGTTGCACATAATTTCAATATAGGAGGTACAGCTGTTCCTCGTACGCGTTTAGGAAAATGATCCTTCATCTCGTCTAGTAAGAAGCAAAATGCTTCCTTGTTCAAACGAAAATAACTAACGAATCTGTAAACAAACTGTATTAAAAGTGATTTCATTACAAATAAAATGTTTTCTTACTTGTTGCTAGGAAGTTCCAAAGGATTTGAGTGGTCGCGAAGCCCTTTTCGTATGCGCAGCACATCTGTTTTATCACCAACATTTTGATCGTTATAAAATAATTCAACACTTATGTCCATTTTAAAATATATTTATAAAAATAAACACAATTTCACAATTATTTGTTGAATTGTATAGATTTGATTTTTCGTTACAAAATAATCATCTGTTGAATTATCTGTCAAAATGTCTCTTTCTAGGTTGGCAACATCAATTCAACTTCAACTAAAAAAGGTTGTAGTCCATAATGCCAAAAAGGAGTTGAGTTGTTTTAAAGTTGAGTTGTCTTAAATACAACTCAACTCAGTTGAGTTGTAAACCGTAATAGGGGCTATAATAAATATATACAAATTTAAACTCAATACGCATTCATTTTCAAATATTTGCTTCTTTTCGTTTCGCCTTCGATCAACAATTTGTGTACGAGCGGCAATTCGAACGAACAAGTACGTCCATCTACTCGTTCACGTTTGTCATCATCCGAAATTTCGATAAATTTATACGTTCACGGCTGTCATAATCCGATACATTTCTACGTAACGAGTTGCTCGTTCACGTCTGTCACGATTCGGGCCCTGATCTTCTTAGTCGTCTGAGTTTCGCTGTTCCTGTTAGAACGTCGAGGCCTATGTACCACTTCAGTTAAGCTGTGGTTTCCTCGAAAAACGGTGCCGTCATGTTCGTTATTTAGCAGTTGCTATGCTTGCCGTCATTAGCGGCACCGCCTTTCTGTAAAGTCTGAAACTCTGCAAGTAAGAGTCTGAAGAGCGTTAAGGTAAATTTTTCCGATATCTTATTTTGCGGACTATTTTTGGTTTTTTTGTATTTATTTATCTATACTATTATATAAAATTCAAACTCGAAATTGTGTTAAAGCTAAACAGCCGATCCACTGGCCCGATTTTTTTCTTTCAAATTTTAATATATCATAATCTAGCCAGAATAGGACCATAGATACTTTTTTTTAAATACAAATTTTATTAAAAACTTTTTTAATTCAAATAAATTTTGTATGAAAACCCATCTTTGCTTGGACGCTTTACCATTCAGTCGTTTCTGCTTAGAGAGCATCAACAGACCACATATTGCTCTCTATTTACTCTATTTTTGTACTCAGCTAGCACAGCTACAAAAATATGAGCGCCACCGTATACTTATAACAATGCATGTGAATGTAGGGTGGCACACACATATTCACACAAACAAACAGACGCTCACCGCGACTATATGCACGCAATTTGAGTGTTTTTATTGTAGCTACGATTGCTTAAGTTCGCTGAAAGCAGTGAGAGTAAAAAAAGCTGCAATTAAAACACTCAATACATCCAGTAACTCAAAATTTATGTATGAGTATTTCGCGCATTTACCCAAAAATGGTTGAAGGCAGGGTTGGGAAATGACATTTCATGAATTGTACTAAGTCCACTCAAAAATCGTACTTTTTTCGTTCAAATTGTACTACATTTTTTTTTGTATGGATTTGCATATGTTGCCCTATTACTCATTTACTTTTTTTGTGAGTACCGAAATAAAATACCTTTGAAATAGGTTTTTATTTTTATTTTTCTTAGTTCAATAAGAGTTTTTGAAAAATATAAATATTCTGTCCTCATACATGAAAACTATTATTATTACATACTAGCTGACGAAGGGCATGGCAACAGCTTTAATTTTTCTTTCACTTTTCGATATTGCGGTTTATCTATAGTATAATAAAACTCTAGAAAAGTTGTGTCTGTATATTTTGTTAATTTCTTTGAAAAAATGACTGGGGATGACTTGGGAAATGTTTAGGCACAACTAAAAAGTCAAATGGAAAGGAGATGACAAAATGTCTAAGTTAGACTATTAAAAAACGGCTTTAATTTAGTTGGTTGCCGTAGACCGTTTTGAATATGACGGTGAAAAAAAACGTTGTCGGGTAAATTGCCACCGCCATGACGGCCATAATATTTCGTGATTGCTGCTATATTAGGTTACGGTAAACTTCAGTCTTCTTACAACACATGTTATTACTTTTGCATTGCAATATTTTTGATAACGTACTTTTCCGCTATGTGACCAAAGCTTAACTGCCGGCATTTTAACTAAGTAGGATTCACCTCCTATTTCATGCCATGACTTTCACGATATTAAATCGATCGAATGAACTGAACCAAATATATTGGCCCCGATGGCATTTCCATGCTGATGCTGAAACACCTCGGCGACGAGTAAGTAAGTAAGTAGTAAGTAAGTAAGTTTTATTCAATATTAACTTAAAGGAATTAAAGTTTCTACATCAATTACATTAATACATTAGTAACACATAATTAATCCAATAAGATAATAGTTAACGACGTTGAGTGTTCGAAAATGAACAGAGATAACGCCATATCCTTAATATATATAATTAGATGTTGAATATTGTGGGGTACAAATAGTTGTAAGCAGAAACCAAAAGGTAAATGAACTATACAAAAATCAGTTTGCAATTAAATTTAGCAGATAGAAATTACAAGAGTAATAATAACATTTTTATAATAACATTTTTAGCAATACTTAAGTAGAAAAAGCGATCATGTTAAAGGTCGCAACAGAACCTCCATGTCATCATGTTCAAAGCCGAGAAGCCACAATTTTACAGCCGTAAGAAAAACGGCTAGCCTTCTAATTACTTGAATATCTTTAGGGAGTTTGTTAAAAACCATACAAGATACTATGGTATAGAAATTACGAAACATAGTGGTGCGAGAGGCAGGAACTGTAACATTTGAGTGCGAGCTACTTCTCAATCTGTACGAGTTGCATATTGGGCTATGTAAGTAACCACTTCTCATAAAAAAGACTTTCAAAACTTTATAATAGTATAAGTGCCGTACAGGAAGAATATTAAGCCTTCGAAAAAGATTCATAGAATGCGTTAGACGAGTAGCTTTACATATTCTTCTTATGAGACACTTTTGCAATATTAAGAGCGGACGAATTTTGCTAGTATATGCACTACCCCAACAACTTATACCATATTGTAATTTGGACTGTATTAACCCATAGTACACCATTTTTAATACACTACTCGAACATAATTTATGAAGACGATAAAAAGAGCGTACAGTTGATAATAGATATTGTTTCATTGCCGAAATATGCGAAGACCAACTCAAGTTTTGATCGATTATAACTCCCAAGTACTTAAAACTGGAAACCACTTCAATCGTAAAACATTTTGTATCACAGTTTAATTCTGGTACATAGTTACGAGACCCATTTAGAGCACAAGTATGAGTGGATAGCTTATGCCGCATGCAAACTGCGGAGTGAAAAATAACATCTCCAATTGACGCTTCCCTGCTGCTAAGACTAAAAAACATTAATTTTGTCTTGTTACTTACAATGAGTTTGTGATTGGCGAACCATTCCCTTAATATGTGCACATCGTGACTTATATTTGTAAAAAGATTAAAGGAGTTATCAGAGCAATATGCAATTGCCAAGTCATCGGCGAATGCTGTGACTTTTCCTATGAAAGGTATTGAAAAAAGCGAGTTTAGATAGATCAAAAATAAAATTGGGCCAAGCACCGAGCCTTGAGGTACTCCCAATTCCATTAGTCTGGTTGTACTCAGATTATTATTTATTTTTAACCTCTGCTTTCTTAAAGTTAAATAAGATTTAAACCAATCTAAAACGTTTCCCCGGAAACCTGCTGAGTGTAATTTACACAAAAGAATGCTATGATCAACCATGTCAAATGCTTTTGTAATGTCAACAAAAAGGCCAGCACAATTTTTCTTGTCATCTACCGCTTTATATAGAAAGGAGCATACTTCAAGAAGGGCGTCTTCAGTGGAAGCTCCTGACCGAAACCCAAATTGCATTGAACTGAAATAATTAACTTTTTCCAAATATGACAAAATCCTACACTTGACAGCTTTTTCAAAAATTTTGGAGATTGATGGCAGCAGAGATATGGGCCTGTAATTGTTTACATCTTTTCTATTCCCTTTCTTGTAAAGTGGTGTAACAATAGCGCATTTTAAATCCTCAGGAAATACTCCTTCAACTATACTGCAGTTAAATAAATGCTTTAAAATATCAACAACATAGAAAGCTATGCTTTTCAGAATACGGTTCGAGATACCATCGTTACCAGATGAATTAGAGTTGTTCAAAGAGTTTATCAAGCTTAAGATCTCTGAGCCTGAGATAGGTTCAAAGAAGAAACTACTTCCAAGGGAACTGTTTTCAGAAAAAAATGGACGGTCATTACATGCGCATTGTGAAACAGGAGTATTTCCAATCGTTGCGAAAAATTCATTAAACTGATTAGCAACGTGCAAGGGGCTCGAAACAAGCACCCCATTATTTTCCAGAGAAATCGAATTATCTTGCCTCTCCGACTTACGATTAAGAATATCATTTACTACATTCCATTCTTTTTTAAGGTCACCATTCGATGCCAACAACCTATTCTTATAAAAATTATCGTGACATAAAGAAGTTTCTTTTCGTAATCTACTGGTGACGCGATTCACATGCTTCCGAAGGCGGATGTTTGTCGGGTGCTTACGGCACTTTATACGTAATTTATTTTTCAGCTTAATTTTCTTTAGTAAATTTCTATTAATCCAGGGCTTGAGAATGACTTGCGAACGTTTTCGGGAAATAACGTAACTCGAGTTGGCTATGTGAGTCTTTAGTATAGACAAAAATAAACTATAAGCTCTGGTAACGTCTTTTTCTGCATATACCGATTCCCATTTCTCACATCTAAGCATTTCATGAAGAGCACCAAAATTCGTTTTATTCATGAGTGGGACTCCATTTTTATTATGGCACCGATCATTATTTTGATTGAATTGCAGACCGATCATGCAATGGTCAGAAATACCCAGATCTAGATTTAAACCAGCACAGGGACACAATTCACACTTATCGAAGCGTCCATAAATATGGTCTATGCACGTGCCAGAAGCAGGCCGAGTACTACTATTAATATAGGATGTCAAGCCATGACTCGCCATCAGTTCCAAGTGATTATCTATTGCGGGAATGGAGCCTAATAAGTCAATATTGAAATCCCCTAATAAAACTAAGTTTGGTGCATTTTCATTATCTAGAAAAGACGTGAATTCTTCGTGGAATACCTGCATCAATACCGAGTGAAATCTGTAGACACAAACGAAACTAACTAGCTCTTTTTTTATGCGAACATCTATTTTCAAAATGTCCGCACTTGATAAACAGAATCGTGTTGTACTGCATTCATACATGTCTTTTATAAAAACTCCTACACCACCAGCCAAGTATGAGTCATTAGAGTTCGCAAAAAAATTATAGCCAGGAATATGGTAATCATTGATCTCACAGGAGAAGATCCAAATTTCTGATACAAATATAATATCTGGAAGATACTTAAAGGCTTCAAGATTTAGACATAGTGAATCGAAATTCTGTCGCAGACTTCTTATATTTTGATGTACAACAGTAAAACTGCTTTTTTCTACTGCTAAAAGGTTTAAATCGTTTATAATGTTAATGACAGGCCTGTCATCTATAAAAAAAGATATATTATTCATTTTTAGGTAAGCAATAAGATTTATGAAACACTAATGAGAAAGATCTTCAAGATCTTCAAAAGTATTTATAACGACAGGCCTATCATTTTCATATTTTTTTAAAAGAAACCTAGAGTTACTCAACCACAGATATTTAAAATTTTTTTCTTTTTTAACCTTACTAGCAGCTAAGAATAATGCCCGGTTGTAGCTGGTAAAACAGTTGTTAATGTAGATATTGCTAATATTATTATTGTCAGTATCTGATATTAATGAGGTTTTAAGTTTCTTCTGAGCAGTTCTTTTAGCAATCATAATTTTCTTTTTACTACCAATAGACTTGAATTTTACCCAAATATTGTTCTTAAAACTACCCTCCGAAGATCTCCTCACGCTTGCACGTTTGATGCTTAATTCCTCAATTTCACCTTCAGGAACCACCACATTTAATGCATCACTGAATATTTTGTTTACATATTCCTTCGCATTTTCCTTACTGACATTTGGCACTCCGACAATTTCTATAGTGTTCTCTAGTTGCTTTTGATATTTATAGTTTAGTTTACTCTCTAGCTTCGAGACTTTTATCTTCAATTCTTTATTTTCTTCCTTCAGTTGTTGGATTGTAGCGAAAAAATCAGTGTTCATTTGTTTTAAGCAAAGAATCTCTTCGTATAAGAGTTGCAGAGTTACTTTGCTTTCATTAGAATTACTACTTGTTGCTTTGTGTGCTTCATTCGCATTGCGAAGGCATAAGATACCTTACACACATTTTCAACCTTTCCCTGTCCACCTTTGTTATTCCTGAAAGATGGAGACAAGCAAAGGTGGTCCCACTACTAAAGCCTGGCAAGCCAGCTGCCGTAGGGGAGTCATATCGCCCGATATCTCTCCTCTCGCCAGTAGTGAAGGTGTTGGAATCTATCTTGTTGCCGTACTTCACCGCAAACCTGCAGCTCGCCGAACACCAGCATGGATTTCGCAAAAATCACAGTACCACCACCGCGCTGAACGCCATAACCACTCAGATAGGGGACGGATTAAACCAAAAGCGTCCAAACCACAGGACAGTGCTAGTTGCGCTTGACCTGGCCAAAGCTTTTGACACGGTCAACCATGCGCAACTAATGAAAGACCTGGAACACTCGTCCCTTCCCCCCTGCCTTAAACGTTGGACTGCTAACTACCTGAGTGGCAGTCAATCGTCGGTTGAATTCAGAAGCGCCAGATCAAAACCCAGAATAGTTAAACAAGGGGTGCCACACGGTGGTGTCCTATCCCCGTTTCTGTTTAACTATTATATATCGAAACTTCCCCCTGTTCAACTGTTGCAAACCGCAGCATCCGAACGGACGCCTGGTCAACGAAAATCCGCCCCCAAGGAGCATAAGGAGCCATCTACGCAAACACTACGATGAGATCCGGCACCTGATTTCCACGCCGTTTGATCCTAAGGTGCACCGGCAGGCCCTCATCCACACGAATTCGGTAAATTCCTTTGTTGGCTCTCTCCCGGTGAACGCCGTTCTTCAGGCAACAACACCACCCGTTGCCGAAGAGGAGCGCGAGCTGCCTAGGGAGACTAGGGTGATGCTGGCTCAACTCCGGTCTGGATATTGTAATAGGTTAAACTCTTACCTATCCAGACTGAACCCCGACTTGCCTAATGTTTGTCCGGCATGCGGCTTGTCCCCCCATAATACAAACCATCTTTCTGTCTGCTCAACCGAGCCTACTCTTCTAACACCCATATCCCTCTGGTCCTCCCCTGTTGAAGCCGCTAGGTTTCTAGGACTTCCGTTAGAAGAGTTTGATGACAATATTGGGTAAGGTAGATACTGACTACCTAGGCAGGGCAACGTAGTGCTACAACAACAACAACATCGAATGAACTGATGAATGAGAGGGTGCATTGGAGACACGCCCCCAACATCCAGTTAGCCAAATTGCAAAATTTCGACTAAAGTAGAGTTGAGTTGTAAACCGTAATAGGGGCTTAAGTCTGGACATTTATCTTATATTGAGAACTAAGTTTTTATCTATTACTTTAGGTCAAACTTTAATTCATACTTTAAGTCTATTTTTAGGCACATTTCATTCTCTTTATTTTGTACTAAAAAATAGATGATGTGCTACAAAGGTTTGACTTACTGTTATAACCATATTATTTAATTAAATAAACATCGCCGCTCCTGCCCAAAAAAAGTAATGTGCACTTTTCTGTGCTTCTGATTGGATTAACTATTGAATGTTATGTTAAAATACCGAGTACATACACTGGCATAAAACGAACAGAATATTTTACAATTAAAATATGTGAATGTATAAGAGGAAGCCTTGACATGTTTAGTGCATATTCAAGTATATGGTATTATGGCAGCGATATATAATTACTAAGATTCACTCTTCCGTGTCTGAAGAAGGAGCATATATCTCACTACTCCCCTTTGAAGGTTCGCTCGGAACGTATGTTGAATGAAAACAACGCGAGAATATTGTACGCAAATTAGTTCTCTTATCGGGCTTAGGTGACTCTGCAATGCAAGCTTCATCCTCAGAGCTTGAAGTCGTCGCAATTGTAAAAATTGTTTGTTGATGTGATATTGCCTGTCCTTCGTCCGTTTCAACAGATACTGATGGCAGTAAATTTATGCACCGTTCAGAGTTTACTGTAGTTGCATTAATTTCATTACGAGGAATATCAACGCTTGGTGCTATACTGTTGCGTTTGCTGCTAGAACTACCAAATTGAAATAGCGAAGAAGTGTTGCTTAAGGTTGTTTCTTCTGCTATACGCCTTTGTTTCAAATCATGTCTATGACTCTTGGATTGATGAGCCTCTGAAGAAATCAATTTCCTTTTATGAGTTGGTTTCGGCGATGTGCACTCTTGAACTTCACTCTCCTGGCAGCTCTCATAGAAACTTACTTCTTCGGGGGACAAAGTTGACATGATAAGAAGGCAATAAATTTCATCTCTATGTTTTATGCTGACGAACACTGGGCTGATGTTAACGTTATTATTAATTAATAGAGATTTAAAAATTTGTATCTCACCTGCCGGCCTCATCGAACTGCAGACATAAATTTTCGTTTAAGGCTTCTGCAAACATAAGTAATGCCTTGAATTCCTTTAAGCAAAATGTTATGGATGTTTCTCGTTCAACTTTATAGTTTTCAAATTCGTCGGCACTAGAAAAAAATGTTACTATTTTTATTGTTAGAAACTTATCAGTTGACTAATTCGAATTACTTCAATTGCAAATGAGAGCGCATAAATTTCTCATTAACTTTCGATCCCTCTACATAGTTTTTAATGTTGACTTTTTTTTCATGTGCTTCGAGTGTGACCTCTTCCTCGGCTGGATTAAAATTATTTGATATTTCAGCGAATATTTTATGTGCGCCTTGTATACTAAAGTAAGTTGTTTCAATAAAAATGTGTTCAGAAGTTATTAATCCGTTTCAAACCACCTTTCATTTTTGCCTAAATACTTCTAATATTAAATCTGATACAAAAAAAAAGTTAAATGTGAGGTAAACTACGACTTCAATCTTTTTTGTTAGATGTGTAAATAATATAACTGAAATTCGAATCAAAACTCAAAGCCTAAAAGATCAATTGTGAAGTTGAATGTTTTCATAGCGCAACAATCGAATGTGATATATCGTCGCTACCGACGAAGAAAGGCGCATTAAAAATATTGCGGGAAATAAGGACGCATTAAAAAATATTTTGACGAAAAAAGGCGCATTAAAAAATATTTTGACGAAAAAAGGCGCAATAAAAAATATTTTGACGAAGAAAGGCGCACTGTATACATTTACAGTAAGTTTCACAAGGGATTTGGTGCTGGATTGAAAAAAATTGGGCCAGCCCAAGCTAGGAAAATACTAAGCAGGCCCTGCATTTTAAAAGCTAAGCAGGTGCAAGCTGGACAAATTTAGGTAGGACTATTACAGGTAAATAATCGTGGCAAAACTAGATATGCCCCTTGGAGAATACACGGTAAATTGCTCGCAAATAAGAAAACATACGCTTTCCATTGCAAAGCCCTGGCAGGACCTAGGCGGAGTTGTCCGTTATAGGGAAAATCTAGCCAGGGCCTAGGATAAGTATAGATTTTTCTTGGTTATTCCATTTGCTGGAATATAATCAGTAAAGGTCTACACCAAATTAAAAACAAGCTTTCCCATTTTGCAGCTTAACGAAGCGCGTCTTTCTTTACTAAAAAATATTTTAAAGCGCCTTTCTTTCTTAAAAATTATTTTTAAGCGCCTTTCTTTCTGAAAAATTATTTTAATGCGCCTTTCTTTCTTAAAAATTATTTTAATGCGCCTTTCTTTCTCAAAATATTTATAATGCGTCTTTCTTCAAACAAAAAAAAGTTTTCGCCTTTCTTCGTCGACAAACAGCTTTGCGCCCTTTTTCGTCGATAGGAACGACATCTTTTGACAGACGGCGAAGTGACGGCCCTTAGTGTTTTGAAAGGCCATCTTGTATATTGGAGGTACGCCATCTTTTATTTAGGGATTGAATATAGCTTGCAGCGAAGAAAAAGTCGAGATTAATTTGTACTACTGCAGTCATAAAGTTGTTATAAAAGCCGCGACCGTTTTAAGAGGAGAATGAGAGAGCTATTTTTAAGTTGAAAAAGCTTTTAATTCGCACTGAAAAGCTCGTACATATGTATATAGCTGAGGGTTTGATGATACGCAATAAAAATGTGTATATCATTATTTAAGACCCTGACTCCATTAAATACGGGACTGGAGTGAATTTCTTGTTGTTCTAAACACAGAAAAACTCTTCGTTCTTTGTCTGTATTAAATCGGTACTATCACCTTATTTCTAGGCCGACGTTTGAAATCCTAATTTTGCTGTTGTGAAAACGACACACCAGATACAGATAGGTTACAGGAGCTTAGGTTTTTCATATACATATATAATACTTCTATATTGCGCCTATTGAACTATTCAGTTGACCCAACATTACAGTACAGGTATACACGAGAAAACGAGACAAAATATCAAAGTTGTCGTCAAACTTTTGTAAAGAGGGGATCATGAAATATATGGATATTTCAACAATTTCCTAATAAATGCATTTATTTATCATTCGTTTTCCAGGAGAATTATACAATTTATTATATTTCGGGAATTTATACTTTGAATTTATTGTTTTTTCTATCATTTATGTGAATAGTACAAGTTGAATGGCTGTTAGCCAGTAAAAATATTAAATACATCAAGATTTTTATCCTGTTGGTTGGCCTTTTCATTGTTTAATCCACTAAACTGTGATTTTATAACTTTTATGCACAATTTGTGCAAAGGGAATAACGACCCCCGTGATTCCCCTTGATAATATTTTTTCAATGCGCTGCTGCAGTTTACTCAGCTGGCGCATGCGCAGAACTTGCATTTGAACAGTTTCATACAAATAATGTTGGTATGAATTTTTGCACATTGTGAACATAGGATAGGCGCAATATAGAAGTATTATATATATGAGGTTTTTATAATGTCAGTTATCACAGCAACCTTAGCGATTAGCCCGTTACAATGTAGCCAAGCTCTAGTGCTAGAAAACGGATGCCGCTTGTCACTAATTACCTAAAAACATGCATGACTTATGCATGAATTATGTATATGAATTAATCCATTGGCTGCCGCTTCGAAAATTTAAAACATTTGGGAGCAAATAATTATTTTTACATTCTTTGTTACTAACGAAATAACTTTAGTTTTAAATAAAATAGACCAGTAGGGATGGACGATGGATTGGGGAAGTCCTCGGGTCATCTAAAGTTCATTTTCCTCTTTTCGCAATTATTTAATGGTATCATCTAGTATTCAACAATTTTCTTCTACATGCTTTTTCTCGGTGAATAATATCTGTGGTCATAACCAATAATTGCCTAAGTCGAAAAGTATATTTCCGAGATAAATGGCTTTTTATATAAAGAAGCGTTTTTGAAAAATTCTGAAAGGAGATTTAGAAAAAATTATATCAAACGTCGAAGATCTTTGTAGGCAGAATGCTGTGGTTAAAAATTTTAATGCAACTTTAGTAAATGTAATAGGGTTACCTAGCGAGTTAATCTATAATGACTTTATTAATATTTACATAAAAAATAAACAAGTTAGTTGATTAGGTGAATATGGTAGTATACATAAATCATTTCGTTCTTAAGTCGACTTAGGCGATTACGACAACAGATATAAAACGTATACCAAAAAAAATTTGGTAGTGCGTTTTGTAGTCCCAAAAATCCTTAAAAGGAATTTTTTTTTGCGGGTATTGGCAGACCTTTAAGATGTTTGGTATCAGATCGACGTTGAGCCCGAGGCCCACTAGATAAATCTACAGACTCTGCGTCGATGCCATTTAGAGCGTGTGGTTTAGTGGATTAAACGGAGCTTAGCTTATCTCTCATTGCCCATATATATGACATGACCTAGAGGGTTCCTTTGGTCATACCTAAACGCTTCCTTGATAGTTGGAAATGCTCCGTAAGGGAGTACCGAAGCATACGGGGTTCATATCGGACAAAGGACTGCCACTTTCAACAACACTCCCCAAAACCTTCGGAGTTTTATTGTCTCCTCAAACAGCAACATTTTGGCAGTTCAGTTTGTTCATGGCTCGCTCACTATCTTAACGGTCATATTCAGAGGCGCAACATCTACCACCACAGGTTGTGTTCTATTTTAATTTAATTTTTACGTATCCAGATTTTTCGAACGAAATGAAATTATTTCGATAGTTTCTTTTCGTTAATCAACGAAATGTTATAATTTTAATAATTGCCTAAACGACAAAAAACTGAATCCTTTGAACAGAAACTATTAGTTTTTTAAGATAGGCTCCAATATTTTCCTTCCAATAAATAACCTTCACATATGCATAAAAATGCGACCCGCATTAATGGAAAACCGAATCCGAAAGAAATTTGAAAAACGAAATCTGGGATCGATTTATTTTCCCAGGCAAATATGCACTTTTTTAGGTCAGGTGGTTTGAAATCGGATATTTTTAATAACTCCAAATAAGGCCTAGTATAATGTAGGACTTTTGTACCAATTACAAGTCTCTTCTGGGGACATATCGGCAGTTATATTTTCCTCGTTATCAACTGATATACAAGTATTTTTTAAAGTTTCGTGTTGGCATTTTAATTGAATCTGAAACTTTGCTTTATCGTGCATAAACACCATATCACAGCGTTCCACCTAGGATAAGAAAAATTTTTATAATACTTAATAAAGAAAGTTTTAGAATATGTAACATTTCATGCGATTAAAATCAATACTCAATAATCCAGTAGTTGTGTGCAAAAAGGGTACAAGGTAAGATTTGTCGGTTTAACGTAAAAGAGCTGAATTGAACAAATTTTCCTTTTTAAAATTTTTAAATTCTATGTATTAAAGTATTGTTTTTAAACCACGCATAAAATAAGTTATAAGGTATCGGACGCAAGACTCATTCCGCGACAAAATCAACACAAAATGATCAAATGCCATTTATTTTATAATAAGAATATTAATACAATAATAATTTTATTTTTGTTTTTGCTAACAACCTAAAATTATGTCTTGTTTACTAAGCGACACATCGCCGAAATTCTTATAGTCATCGTTAAGATCAAATGTAGATTGGGAATTTCGCTGTGGAAGTTAGTGAAACGCATTTGATAAATGTATTGTTTTCTATAGAAATGTGTGGTATTCGATATCTTAAATTTTAATAGTACCAAATTATAGACATGACACGCTTCAGCCTGGATTGGTTAGAGTTACAGTGCTGTTATTCCGTTAACAGTATTCAGATTTCACCGCTGAACGTCATAAAAACTTAGATAAATGCCAGTCTCAACCGCTCTTGTTGTTGTTTTAGCAACAAAATCACTCCCCGAAAGTTTTGGGGTAGCGATTTGGTAACCTGCTAGGTCATGTCGTCCCTCCTTCCGAAAGGAAAGGGAAGATTGGTAATGAGAGGTAAGAGGCTTCAAATCCGCAGATCAACCATCGAGTTGCACATCATTACCTTTGTGCATATTAGTCGCTTCTTACGACTGACCGTGGTAGGACGGGCATATTCTAAACCCCTAACCCGAAGGACCTGTAGAGTTTCACGTCACTACCTCTGTGTATTTTACTATCCTCTTTTGACCAGGTGGATAATTTGCCGGGAAAGAATTAATTTTGCCGTGTAATTTTTTCTCCGAATTTTGGGGTGCTTGACGTCAACTTAGCGAAGCACCCTAATGAAAACTTGTGCCATAATTTTCCGCTAATTTGCCGTAAATTTGCCGGGAAAGAATGCATTTTGAATTTCAATTATTTTCAGATTTTTTTGTATGGGGAACTTCGTGTCAACTTAGCGAAGCACCCTAATGAAAACCATGTTAGAGCATATATATAATACTTCTATATTGCTAGTAAAGAACTGTGAAGCGTGTCAAACATTACAGTACAGACATACAATGAGAGAATAACGTGTCGATTCTGAGCGTAACCGGAAACTTTGTACCCAGAAGATTATCTAACCAAAAATCGTAACCGGTGCATGTACCCGCGATTCTAGCGCGCATGGTAACGATGTCAAAAACAAACAATGCGCAAAAGAGAATAAAAGGCAAACGCGCACGAAACATCACGTAAAAAAGTGCTTATATTGTTTATTAATTCTTCTGAACTAGTATGTGTATAAAATTTGTGCTATTTTCTGTCCAAAAAAATATTTACAAAACACGTGCAATTTGTCGCGGTTACTTGGCGTTACCACCTCTTTCGGTGGTTACAAAATTGAACTGCAACTTGAGCCGGCAGAATACCAAACGGGTGTAAAAGTTTCCAAGATATTTGTTTGCCGGGTAAATCGAATGTTGTTACCACTATAGAATCGACCCGTAAGACAAAATCTCGTTGTCGTCGTCAATTTTTTTGAATAAAAGGGGGTCGATGAAATATGTGCATATTTCAAAGATTGCATTTATTTGCTTTTTCTTATTATTACTTGCACTAATGTAATGTACAAAAGTCAGCTTCGCTTCCACAGTTTTTCAAAATTTAAATAATGCATTTTCTAACCATATTATGGAAGATCACGTAGCCATAGAAACCCTATTATCTCAAATAATAAATACATTAAGCTTTATATTCAATATATTGGCCTTTTCATATTTAATTTACTCAACTGTGGTTTTATAAGCTACTATAAAGTACAATTTGTGTAAAGAACTCAGTGACCCCTGTCTACCCCTTATATAAGTTTTTACCGCCGCGCTGCTTCAATGCACTAACACTAATAAAACTCGCGCATGCGCATAACTTGCATAAGAAGTGTCTCGTGTAATAATGATTGACCCTACTAGACCTAACTTGTGCTTGCGTTATTTTTACATATATTTCTAAATTAGCTTCTGCAGAGCAGTGTGCCAAATCTAACCGTGTCTTTGCTGTTTTTTTGCACACGTACGTATACCGCATCCCATTCTAGCGCATGTAAAACCACATAAATCTGTACTCTTCACTCACGTTATCAATAATCAAAAGTTTGGTTAGCGATAACAGTCAGGTATAATGCAAACGCAAGCCAGCGCTAATGGTTGTGAATGACGCAAACTTTATATATAGCTAACTATGAAAAGACAATTGTTTGTATTATTAGATTTGCTTTTTATTGTTTAATATAAGTCAAAATTGCACAATTTTCACGTTCACAATAATCAGTAAATTCTTAAAATACATATTTCTATCACTAAACATTTGCAAAAGTATAATTTTATTCCATTTGCCCAAAGGTTCCTTGATTTGCTCGTCCCTCTGAAAGTATAAAAATTTGGTGCATAAATATTCAAAACAGTACTTCACTTATTAAATAACAATTATAGGCACATATACTTTCCTTATCAAGGCGTTTTAGTTGTAATTTCACTGCTAAACTCCTTTTTTAATATTTTTTACATATTTTAAAGACGCAGTTGCATTTTGCTCACATTTTCAAGAAGAAGAAACACAAAGAAAAAGCAAAGTTTGAAAGAAGGCTTTGTGTGTGTTAGTAATTTACAATTTTCGTTTGCATGTATTAGTGAGTGTGGTTAGGCCGGTCTAGTAGGGGACACGCTTTCAGCATATTGGGAAGATGCGATACTAGCAATATAGAAGTATTATATACATATATGTGTTAGAGACGAGATATCGAATCCGGACTTGTGCCATAATCTGCCGTAAATTAGCCGAGACAGAATAAATTTTGAATTTCAATTATTTTCAGATTTTTTTGTATGGGGAACTTCGTATCAACTTAGCGAAGCACCCTAATGAAAACCATGTTAGAGACGAAATATCGAGTCCGGACTTGCGCCATAATTTGCCGCTAATTCGTATTATTAAACATTACATACATTAATTTTGTTTAGAAACTGATACACTTTTTCAAAGGCAGCGGAAACACTGGGTGTTCCACAAGGTTAAGTGGAATTTTTCGAGCTTTTTGTTTTTCAAAAGAAATTCAATGTTTACTTTTCTAGTGTTGCTGTCGCTTTTTTGCAAGCTTATGTACGAACTCAAAGCAGCATCTCAGCCAAGGATGGCCGAGGACGCTAGTCCAAATGTGAATTCTAGTCGCATTATGGTATGAAATGAACTTTTTTGACTATTTTTATGAAATTATAGTTCGATACTGGTATTTTTAATGACTAGTTTGATATTTCACTGCAGGGTTGATTCAAGAAATATAAAACATACATATTTTTAAAAGCTTTTTACTATCAATCAATCTAAAAAAGTGTAACATATTTCCATTGGAAAATAATCGTTTCAATTAAGCATGGATTCCTACAAAAAGGTATATTATGAACTAATTAAGTCAAAATTAAAAAAAGTAGTTGACATTTATTGTTTTGATACATTTTGTGTTCAGAAACTGATACACTTTTTCAAAGGCAGCGGCAACACTGGGTGTACCACAAAGTTAAATGAAATTTTTCGAGTTTCAAAGCAGCGACAGCCGCGTCACAAATCAAAATAAAAGCAATGACGCCACTTGCAGTCGAAAATTCTGGAAATTTTGTTTTGCAAAAAGAAGAAATTCTCACTAAATACTTGATTAATTTATACTCTTCTGGTGTTGTTGTCTCTAGCTAAATGGATATTTCCAAAGAAGCCGCAACCGAAGGCTTGTCGAAATTTGTTTGTTTTAAGTGTTTTAAGTTGCGTGGATAGATTCGAAGTCAGCAGCAGCCTATTTCTTTGCGCCATGGATCGAAGTAAAAGCAACATTTTTTTTTTCAATTTGAGCTCATATTTTAAAAAAAAATTGAAAGAGTTTAGTGTGTTAAGTTACATCGGAAGACAAAAACCAAGGATTACTTTTGTCAACTTGAAAATAAAATTAGTGGAAAGTGAAGTAAAACTTAACAAAAGCAGTGTGTCAAACGTATTGAAACTATTTAAGTGCTGTGTTTTAAATACCCAAAATGCCTAGGGGACGCCCGCCGACAGTTGATACAGATAAAATTGTTGAAACAATTCTAATGTTTAGGAATGACATAATCCTGGACGAAAAAGTCAATTCGTTTGCAGTAGAGACTGACCCATATGGAAAACGATTTCCGAGGTTTTAGATGACAAAATCAAACCCACAACTTTACACTCATTTGTAGCTAGCAATCGGCATTCACTACACAAATTTTTATTCGATATCCAAAATAATACACCGGAATTTATTAGTGACTTAACTGCATCCTCTTTCACCGATACCAGCGGGTCTATTGGAAAACCCAATGACTTGGATTTCTATTAACATTCAGTAAAAATGAATTCAGTGATCTTATATTAGAGACACAAAGGCAGACGAAGAACAAAAATGGAAAAAGAAAATGACGAATAGTGAATATTTTAAAGCCGCAAAAATGGACAGAAATCATTTCAAAAAAACTCTATGACGAATATCGCTTGTCACATGGATACCACTTCAAAAGTAGTCACAAAGGTCGGGATATAACTTCAGGTGGATTTACAGGTAATATCATTAGTGTAAACGTTTATTGTGCTTAGAATTTACAATAGAGAAACTAAAGTATTGAAATCGTTAGTGTCTAGATGCAGCCGTGTTCAATATAATATAAGTGAAATTAAAAGGAGTATTGTTCGACCAAATAAGAATAATAAGTGATTATACAGGCAGGTTCTTAATTTCACTTTCGGGTGAAATTGCATGTTGAACCTATGTATATAAAAAGCAAGTGAATACGAGGAAAAGTGAATTGTAGAATATGCCTGTAAGTTAACAGTGCACTTCCCACAGTGCCCTTATGGCAATTATAAACATACATATATTCCATTTCTCAATCTACTGATATTTCATTAGAGAAACTGATGCAATGTCGAGTGAAATGTTTATTAACAAATACTCAATTTCTAAAGCATCGGCTCTCATTGGTTTCCCATGCAATGCTAAGTGTCCAGTTATTATAAACATTTAAGTAAGTTAGGCTTCAAATTCAGTAAGCTAAAATTAAGTTATAAATAAGAGTAAATTAATAGGCGAATTCTGTAAGCTGTCTCTAGTCACTAATAGAGACATTTTGTGGTCAATTTCAATTTTGAGACAATTTGGTATTCAGTAAGCTGTCTCACATCTCAAGTCTCAAAAAAAGAGTCACTAATTTGTCAGCTGATTGTAGGCAGGTCACAAACAAGAAAATATAGGGTTAAAAATTAAATAAGGTAAAAAAATTTTTTTTTAAGTTTGAAATCATTTATAAATATTTAAAAAAATAATAATTAATGAATAAAAAAAAGAAAAAACAAAAATAATAAACTGTCCCCGATCCTGGGTTCGAACCTGCACCGCTCACGTTGTACCCCAAGACACTTACTACCTGTGCTATTACACCATTTATTTGAGCGCTGTCAAATGCTGTACTTCAGATTTATGCATATCTGTTTTTACCACACATCAATGGTGAACTTTTTGTGATTTTCTCTTACAGAATACCGAAATCAGCGGAAGTCACAAAAATTTTCTCTAATGAAAAATCTCAAATTTAGTGACTTGAGATGAGACAGACTTACAGAATACAGCTATAAATGAATAAAGGCAGTTTGGTGTCAACCAAAGATGACTTGATACGAAACTCTCTCCCGATCTCTCATTTCGGTCCTCGATTATGTAGTGTTGCCTACTTTTTTATGTGCGCGCTAGTTGGCAATACTACACAATTGAGGACCATCTGACATTAGATCAGTGGTGGCCAAACGACCACATGCGCAATTTTGCTTGTATGTGTGCCAGAGAGAGCTCAGCGCTATGCTTACTTGATAAAAGTAAGCAAGATTGATCGGCCACTCTCCCGAACTTCGCCACACGACTTCATTGATGCTATGCGTGTGATGGCATCGACGTCGGCAGCAAAACGTAGCCTATGCACGCGTGCATTGATATTTTTATTCTGGCCACCACTGCATTAGATACATAAACAATGAGGAGCCAGAAATAAAAAAACGCACCAAATTTGGAAAAATCAAACAAGTGAACATTTCGATAAACTTAAAATATCGCGCGATTGAGAAAAAATACGTAAAATATGAAATAGTACAATGTAAGAAAATAGCTGCAGAAAATATATGTAGAAAATTATATTTTTTTTACGCATTTGAGTGGTTTACAGGTATAAAAAAAGCTTACAAGATACAGACAATACGCCTTTTCTTTTTTTATTATTTGCAAATATTTATTTTAATTACAATTATTTTTATTTGAAATCATATTATTTCCATTACCATGTTCTATTTCATTAGGAAATGTACATCATTAAGAATTTTATCTTATTTTAAGATATCTTGGAAATTTTAACTTTATATTATGAATTATTTATTATTTCATATATTTTGTCTCATTTTATACGTTCCGAGCAAGAAAAATACAAAAATAATTCGATAGCACCTTTTTGCACACGTGCAAGCTACTCAAAATGCCCATATTTTCTTTTCAACATACTGGCAGCATTGGAAAATGTTATAAAAAATGACCACTTTTTGAAAGCTCTCAGAGAGCGCGAAGTTTCGTATCTAGTCATCTTTGGTGTCAACGTTGCTGTCGGCAACTAACCACTCGAAATTTTATTATCTTTTTAAAAATACTTCCTAAAGTAGGATGTTATTAATTTGTATAATCATATATTCTTCCTTTTATTTAAAATAAAATATCCACACAGAAACCACATACAATGGAATTTTAAAGTTTACACAAGGTTCAGGAAAGTTGAGTTAAAAGAAAGGTCACCAAAATCTTCAAAATTTATTTTGCATTGAAAAAAGTAGCCAGCATCCTTGAAAAAACAATTCTAAAATTTCAGTGACAGCTCTAACATGCACATTATTATGCTAGAATTTAATGAGATACAAAACTGTGCTTTATAAAAATTCTGCCCAAAAATATTGAAATTTTGTTGTCACATTTGATTAACTTTTCTGAACTTTGTGTAAACTCTAAAATTCCGTATTATGTGGTTTCTATAATTTAAATGAAAATTATTTCTTCGAACGACATTCATTTTAATTTCACTACGTTAAGCAAAACAGAAAGAATATTTTAGTTATAAAATCTTATCTATACTATTAAATAAAATTCAAACTCGAAGTTGTGTTAAAGCTAAACAGCCGATCCACTGGCCCGATTTTTTTCTTTCAAATTTTAATATATCATAATCTAGCCAGAATAGGACCATAGGTACTTTTTTTTAAATAAAAATTTTATTAAAAACTTTTTTAATTCAAATAAATTTTGTATGAAAACCCATCAGAGAGCATCATCAGACCACATATTGCTCTCTATTTACTCTATTTTTGTACTCAGCTAGCACAGCTACAAAAATATGAGCGCCACCGTATACTTATAACAATGCATGTGAATGTAGGGTGGCACACACATATTCACACAAACAAACAGACGCTCAACGCGACTATATGCACGCAATTTGAGTGTTTTTATTGTAGCTACGATTGCTTAAGTTCGCTGAAAGCAGTGAGAGTAAAAAAAGCTGCAATTAAAACACTCAATACATCCAGTAACTCAAAATTTATGTATGAGTATTTCGCGCATTTACCCAAAAATGGTTGAAGGCAGGGTTGGGAAATGACATTTCATGAATTGTACTAAATCCACTCAAAAATCGTACTTTTTTCGTTCAAATTGTACTAAATTTTTTTTGTATGGATTCGCATATGTTGCCCTATTACTCATTTACTTTTTTTTTTTTAGTACCGAAATAAAAATACATTTGAAATAGGTTTTTATTTTTATTTGTTTAATAAGAGTTTTTGAAAAACTTTTCAAGACAAGAATGCATTCTAATTGCCAGAATGAGAGTAGGTGTCACCAGGTTCACATCTGAGCACTACTACAGTCAATCTAGTCAACGAGAATGCGGCCAGTGCAATATGCCACTCACCACAAAGCACATCCTGGTTGATTGCCCAAAATCCAAATCCAACACCGATCTGACAACATTGCTTGACCCTAACAAGGAGAACACCATAAAACATATAAGAGAAGCCCTCAAAAATCACAACCTACTACATGAAGCATAAAGCAACTTGTGAGGCTAAATGGCCTAGTAGCCCAGCCTCCCAAATATATTTTGCAAATTTATTTGAAAAATATAAATTTAAATAAATAAATAAATAAATATTCTTTCCTCATACATGAAACCTATTATTAGCCGTGTTTTTTTGTATCTGCGTCTGCGTTTGCGCTTAATATTTGTATGGACCGCTAAGCGCACAACTTTATCTGCAACTAAGAAATAGTGGCTGATAAAATCAGTACTTCCAATAAGTTTCCATTCATTTTGCAAACTGCCTTACCAACTTCCAGCAATCTGTTTATCATCCCTTAATAATAACCGGAATGTCAACAGAGAAAATGTATATATGTATGCTCGGTGATAATGGAATAAGCGCAATTGCGGATGACCGTTTTATTTTAATCGCAGACGCAGATGTATATGCGTGTAAAAAAAACAGGCCTATTATTACATAGTAGCTGACGAAGGGCATGACCACAGCTTTCATTTTTCTTTCACTTTTCGATATTGCGGTTTATCTATACTATAATAAAACTCTAGAAAAGTTGTCTGTATATTGGGAATTTCTTTGAAAAAATTACTGGGGATGACTTGGGAAATGTTTAGGCACAACTAAAAAGTCAAATGGAAAGGAGACGACAAAATGTCTAAGTTAGACTATTAAAAAACGCCTTTGCTTTAGTTGGTTGCCGTAGACATAAACGAGATAGAATGTGGGGAAAAAAATATTGTTCTGAACCTTCTCTGCCTGTAAATTGTCTTCTCAAGTGAGGGTATCAGAATTTTATGAACTACTTACATCCCGAGCAACGCCGGGTTCCCTGCTAGTTAAATATAATATTATACAGTTCCATTCATATTATTGAACGGCAAGTAAATCGTAGTCTCCACTAGTATTCATTACTTATTTTATGTCAGTTCATTTTGAATTATACTAGCCTGTGTAAAATAGTTGTTTATCATCAACTTAACATGAGAGCAAATTGCTACCGATTATCTATGATTGGCGGCAGCCTGGGGGTTACTCTGTATCGCGAAGCGAAAGAAATCTCATTACACGGCTAAAAATTTGAGCCTAAATTTTAAGCCCTTCATTGGTTTAAGCAATTTTTTAAACTTTTTTGGAATAAGTTCCCAACCTTTCAATTTACTACACCAATTTTCAATTTGTTGTGGTTTATATTTAAAACAAACCTGCAGAAAACGTCTAAATTTTTTTTATGTTTTTTCATTTATTTTTTAAAGTTTTTTCCTTACATTGATTTTTGCTCAAGAAAATTGTATGTTCGCAGTAGCTCAGAGGATAGAGAACACGGCACTTATGCGGTGGAAGTCGTTCGAATCTTACCTCCTGATATTTATGTTTTTTAAATTTTCAAACCTCACTGGTTTAACATTTAAACATTGTTCTTCACGCTGATTTTCTCGAAAACTGGTATAAGATAAATTCAAACCCAAATTTGGTTTGGTCACATATGTATGTAGCCCAAAAGAGTTTTAAATTTAGGTTGAAATTTTGACAAATATATATGTAATTTGACAGTTCCCGAATAGCATTTGCTTTCGCATCACGATACAGAGTAGCCCCCCAGGTCTTTTTCCCGAGAAATACCGTTATATTCGTTACATTCTGACCTAAGCATTGCAAATTTCTCTCATGATAAGGAAAATGTAAATGCGGCAGTCAATTGAACTGCGAACTGCTACCACGAACAGATTATGAAGAAATTGTCAAAATAAAATGTATCGCATCTGGCGGAGTTTCCGGTTGTGGAAAACGGCAATGTCGTGGCGAGTCTCGAAAAAGAGTGGCGGAAGCTTTGGAGAAATGTTCAAGTGAAATGTTTCGTGTTGGATTCGTAAGAATAATATGCTTAATTCATATGTTAATAACTTACATTTGGCAATCTTAATATAAATGAACTTAAATTAACTTGAAATGTTGGCAACCAAGTAATTGACGAACCGAAGCAAAAATACAATGATGATCATAATAAGAGAGAAAGAGCCACTAGAATATTTATGCTATGCTCCTCTTTTTTTATGTTACTTAACGAAAGTCCATTTTGAATTCAGATTTTCGTTTATTTTATGTATGTATGTATTTTTTTCATTCGATTGACTTACATTAGCGTGGCAAGTTGTGGAAAAGAAGATTGAATAAAATATTAAGAATTAAAATATAAATCAAAGTATGTGGTTCTTCATTTAAGTTTTCCAATATTTCGCGCTACAAAAGCTTCTAATTTGATGAGCGAAAAGGATTCTGTTGAGCCGCCTCATTTATCAATTCCAATGTACTTACAAATGTGAAGTATCAATCTCAGCTGGATAACTTTCAGGATCTGGATCCGATTCGTGCGATTGAACAGTACAAAAAGTGCGATGACCAATTTGTAATAAGAGACGTTGGATTTGATCCTTTTGTGGTACACTTTTGGTCTTCCCATCAAATTCCAGTGTAAAATAATATCATGAAAACCGGATGTTTATGCATCGATGCTGAGGAATAGCTAAACGGATAACTCACATAGATGTTAACAAGTTCCAGCATATTTTTCTGTACCTTGCAGTGCTCCATTGCCCAAACACAAGTGTTGCTGTGTGTGGAATGCTATCTGAACATCAGGCACAGTCAGTATAATAATGAGATGGATCCAATCCGGTGCCC
This sequence comes from Sphenella marginata, assembly GCA_951509765.1. NCBI lineage: Eukaryota > Metazoa > Arthropoda > Insecta > Diptera > Tephritidae > Sphenella > Sphenella marginata. The sequence goes on from OX608082.1 coordinate 56,035,672, forward strand.
AGTACCCAAAAAAATTTGTAAGTAAAAATTTAATTTGTAGTAAACAAAAGATTATTTAAGGAAATTCTCTTACGAAGAGGAAACCATTTTTTATTTTCAATTCTATCACTTGTCTTCTTCTCTACAAAAATTTTCGGAACATAACTAGTCCGTTAGGTTAATGTGGCCGCCTCTCAGCGGTGCCGAGATACGCACTAAGGCCGACTGGCCCATTGTGATAAACTAGTCCGTTAGAAGTTCAGAATATATAAAAAAATACGAATCTCAGAAAATGTTTTCATAAAATATTAGGAACAAATGCAGAATAGCTCCAACTCTGGGATAAAAAACCAAAAATTTGGATCGGTAGACATTGTGGTCGTGAACATAACGGCATTTTTTTTTCCTTGGGGAAACAACAACAACAAAAGTTATAGAAGGTCAAAGTTCATATAAAGCATTTCTTAAAATCAAAATTTCTCAAAAACTAACCAACCGATTTCAAAACAATGTTGTTTGATAGGTATATAAATTACCTTTAATTTGATATACATGTTTTATATGATCATTATAAAGTTAATGTAAAATAACACTTATTTAAAAAAAGTAAAAAAAAAAAATTGTAAACCTTATTTTCCGCTAAATTGCTTGACTACCTTTACAAATAAATGTAATTTTCAATGTATCAAAAGACGCTTCTTGACCACCGTAACAATAATCCGAAGGGGGAAAAGCAATATTTTGTTTCAGTGAAAAGTTATTAGTGAAAAACCGAAAATTGACCCATGTCAGATCCCCAATTTGGTGGGTGATCCATGGTATTTATGTGCACAACACCTTTCCGCATTGGCGGCCTAACGGCCGCGCTTAAAAAAACCCTGGGCTACGCCATGGGTGGTTGCCTGAACCGTGGCAACGTGCCACGGTACTAACTTTTTCACTTTTTTGGCTCAGCCTAATGTGCCATTGCAAAATGGCAGAAAATTGTGAACTTTAACTGCAAATATTATTACGGAGGTCAAGACGCGTCTTTTGATACCTCTCTCAAGATTTTTGGACGTATATTAAGAGTTGACTTTCGCTGGCAAGTATTACCAACTTAACAGGATAGATACTCAAGACGTTTTATATCCAATACAAGATAATTAAATTACCTATGCAAAGATACCAAAATTTTAAAAATCCATTCATTGGTTTTCGAGAAATGTTTATTTTAAAACCCGCTTTATATGAACTTTGACCCTTGATAACTCTTGTTGTTGTCCTATACGGTTGTACTCACCTTACTAATATCTATCGATCCTCATCCTTTTTTTTAATTTGGGAGTTGGAGCTATACTGCATTTAGGCCAAATATTATGCCAAGTGTGTATGCTTAACCCGATATGACGCGAGTAACCGCGTAAAAAAAGAGTCATACCAGTTTCTATACTAAAAATGTAAGGATTTTTCGACGTCGAAATAAGTTTTGTTTTTTGCTTGTACTAGTACTAGTACAAGGGTATATTAATTTTGTCCACATAACGGTACTATGTAACGGCGCAAAATAATCGAGTTAGATATGGGGTTCCTTATATGAAAGTTCTTAGGTTAAAAAGAGGAATTGATTAAGGCCTGTCCGTCCGTCCGTCTGTCCGTCCGTGTACACGATAACTTGCGTAAAAATTGTGATATTTGCATGAAATTTTGCATACAGGTTACTTTCTGGCCAAGGTAGGTTGCTAATGAAAATGGGCGAAATCGGATGATAACCACGCCCCCTTTTTCGATATCGAAAATTTCGAAAATAACATAAATTGACATAGCTTGCGTAAAAACTGAGATATTTGCATGGAATTTGTTATGCAGACTACTTTCTGGCCAAGGTAGGATGCTGTTGAAAATGGGCGAAATCGGATGATAACCACGCCCCCTTTTCCGATATCGAAAACTTCGAAAATCTCATAAATGGACATAACTTGCGTAAAAACTGAGATATTTGCATGGAATTTGTTATCCAGGCTACTTTCTGGCCACGGTAGGATGCTATTGAAAATGGGCGAAATGGGATGATAACCACGCCCCCTTTTTCGATATCGAAAATTTCGAAAATCACATAAATGGACATAACTTGCGTAAAAACTGAGATATTTGCATGGAATTTGTTATGCAGACTACTTTCTGGCCAAGGTAGGATGCTGTTGAAAATGGGCGAAATCGGATGATAACCACGCCCCCTTTTCCGATATCGAAAACTTCGAAAATCTCATAAATGGACATAACTTGCGTAAAAACTGAGATATTTGCATGGAATTTGTTATCCAGGCTACTTTCTGGCCAAGGTGAGCTGCTGTGAAAATTTTCGAAATCCGGTGATAACCACGACCAATTTTTCGATATCGAAAATCACATAAATTAACATAAGTTGAGTACAACTTGAGATATTCGCATGAAATTTGGTACACAGGTTACTTTCTGGCCAAAGCAGGTTGGTGTTTAAAATGGGCGAAATCGGATGAAAACCACGCCCCTTTTTTGATATAGAAAATTTCAAATAAGATTTTAGGGACTATATCATTGCCAAGTCATGGTATTTGTATCTCGTTCTGAAAACTAACGCTGGGTATTTAATGTTCGGTTCACCCGAACTTAGACTTCCTTACTTGTTTTATTAATAAATAACTTATGCTCATTGTATTTATTTCCTAAGAAAGGAAAATTTTTTTGTTAATTACGCTAAATGAAATATTTTTAAATTGAAGTCTTATTTTTTAAGTTTATATACGTTCTTTTTATGTATAAAATTATTCAATAAATAAAGTTTCCTTATATAAAATAAACTATTAGTTATTATATTTACGACCTCATGTTATTAGATACACGGCTGCGAATTTGTAGTTATTCACAGTTCAAAGATATGATACATTTTAGCTTGGGGTGAAAAATTCACCCCGCGAGTAACCGCGTCCTAAAACAAGTGCGCGAGTAACGGCGGGTTAACGGATCAAGCATATTCACACATCGTTTGCCGATGCAAACAAAATTTTGAAATGGCTTGAAATGCACATAATTCAATTTCGGGTGTTTTCATACAAATTACATAACGTGAGAAATTTAATGCTGTGCGTTTACATGAATAATTATTCCTCATTTTTATTCCTTGGTTTCACTCTGGACTGCAAATTGAAAGGAATGCATGAATTTTTGCATTAACAATATTACTTCAATGTAACATTAATGCATTAAAAACAAAATTCCTTTGCACAAGTTTTCAAAGGTTTACTAATTTGTTTAAGGTATGTGATTCATCCAAAGCTCTTCTCAATGCTTGCTGCATCGCATTTACTGGTTACAAAAGCATCGGCGTTTATGCAGAAGCCTGCATGTCGGATAAGCCACCTAAAACCAAAATTGTTATTGACGTCGCTTATTATATAAAGAATTGAGCTGTTTCATTATATTCTGAGAAAAAGGAGGTGAAGAAATTCTACATGTTTTGCAAAGGGCAACTAATTTTATGTCAAAACCAAACGGAAGCCACGAAGATCATAGAAGCTCTACTTTCAATTTCAAGTATGGAGAGCGCTGGAAATGGAGCTCCAGCTTTATCAACAGCTGTTGAGTCCATGAAAAAATTGATAACTCAGGTGACACCAGAGGTAGAAAGCCTTTTAGCAAACAGTTTACTGGATGAAGACATTCTGAATAGCATTCCAGAGAGCCAGTGCGATACAATCGAGGAAGGCGTCATATCAAAATGGATTTCTGGCATACAGAATAGAGTTGGGACCATCATGAACGAATTTCCACTAAATTTTCAAGCCGGCTTCTAAAACAGTTGCCAATAATAATAAATAAATTCGGGTACGGACGAGGCCAGCCTCTAGTGCCGCCGTAGAACTAGAATTCAAAACTTTAAAGAATCAAGTTTTAAAGGAAGTTAGCAGGGTTGACGTTACATTAGAAAAAATAGTGAAGTATTACGACGGTAAATTAAAAACTATAAACTGCGTTCTTAAACAATCGGAACAAACTAAAGTTAATAATACCGATATTTCTAAGAGCTGCTCATCCAATTCCCTCATTTCCGATATATCAATTCAATCTTCCGATGAATTGCCAGAAAACTTAATGGATATTTTACCGGAGCTTCAAAATGAGAGTGAAATATTAAAATATCTTGACGATGACATGCAACAAAGCAACGCATTTGTGTCTGAAATAGAAAATGTAAAGTCGCCTTTGAAAAATATATTTTCTGATATCAATATATCCACCGAGACTTGCCTTAATTTACCAGAGGAATTCTCCATATCCCCCCAAACAAAAGTTTTAAATGAAATAGAAAACTGGCGTGGACTAGGTGAACCGAAAGTAAACAAAAAATCCTACTACCTGACAAAAACCAACCAAGATCTCAATGACGTCATTTTGCTAAACAAACAAAAAAAGTTACCCATACTTAAAAAGGGAAATGACCAATCGTTGGGTCTTATCACTATTAAGTCCATTAAGCACTCACTAAAAAGTACCTGCCCCATTGACAGCTTGTTTCAAATTTTTTTATCCGCCACAAGTGATGACGAAAGGGTTAATGCATGATACAACTTTAACAGGTCGTAGCAGCTCGACAAACATACAAACACACAAAAATTTTCAATGTATTTTGTTTTTGTAATTTGTGAGTTAATAGTCAAAATCGTACTGAAAAATGGGTTGATTGTCAAAATTCAAGAAAAAAATAAAAATCAGCTGGCTTATCAACACGACCTGTATTATTGGATCATTGTTTGTAATGTACCAATGAAAATCGAATTCCACAAATTCATAAATTTTGACTAACATCGACGCATATTTTTGTAATTTGTATGGAAAATGACAACTGCTTGTAACATTTTCAACATGGGTATAAAGTGTACCCTGCCGAAAATTGCCTAATTTTTATCCACTCGTGTGGTAAGCGCGACTCGCTGATTATCCAGATATGTGCCCATCACTGGTTGGCAGGGAAGTCCGCCACTGTTGTGTGAGGACACGTGCTATGCATTTTAGCTTCAGTTATTGGATCATGGGTTAATGACTTTTTAAAACAAAACCGAGACATAAACGAACTATTTGACATGGTTGTTAAGGTAGCAGAAGGAAAAATTCAACAAAGCACATACAAACAAAGACTGCAAATATATTTAAAATATTTGTAGAAATGGCTGGAACAATAATATTTCCTAAGCTCATCAAAGCACGTGAACCTCACTCCATTAAGTCTATTGGTGGCGGATGCAACATTGTTTCTTTGGCAAATTATCTCTTTCGCAATTGTGCAAGTTTTGAAGAGCGATCAATTTGCCAATTTGGTTGCCAACCGAGGATAAAACGCTTACCATCTATTACAATTGCGGAAAAAGACATACCAAAATGTTTAAGCACATTACTCGTGGAGCATTTAATTCTTCCTGGTGTAAAATGCCGAAATAATGGATGTGAAGGCGTTGCAAGCAACGAAATACATAGCATCGGTAAGTTTTTACTCTCTTTACATATGTATGAAGTAGTTAAAGTATACACAGTTACATTTTCGCCTTGAAACTATTTACACTTTTTAAGAAAATTTGTTGAACAACTATTTAGAGTATATATTTTTTTGTTTG